>JACWFT010000053.1:0-69294 GCA_019775415.1 Penicillium sp. VS I D KN
GGATCTACCGGTTCCAGCTCTGGCTCTACTGGTTCCGGCTCCGGCTCTGGCTCTATTCCCTCCGGCTCTGGCTCTGTGCCCTCTGGCGCTGCCGCCACTGGCTCCGCTGGCGCTAGTACCGTCCCTGCCGGCCCCGCCCCGACTGAGACTGCTGCTATGAGCACCCCCTGTGCTGGCGGAGTCGCTGCTGGTGAGACTGAGACCATCAGCTATAGCACTGCCTTCACTGAGACCATCCTCGGCACTGGTAGCGTTGGTTACACCGAGACCCTTTACTACAGCACTGCCTACACTGAGACCATCCACTACACCGAGACCGTCTCTGCTCCTGCCGTCACTGCTGCTCCCTCCGGCGTCTCCCCCGTTGACTCCGGTGCCATCACCACCGTGTACGTCACCCAGACCGCCACTGTCTGCGGATGCGAGTAAATCATCACTCACCCATCCATCCCATCATATATTCATGACGCCCGCCGTCTACACATTTTCCTTTCCCCTCATGACATGACCATAACCTCTTGAAGTGGTGTGGCCTGCAGATCTATTAAAACTCTCTCAGGCCATGGTCAACATTCCTCCACCATGCTCACCTACGCGGTGATTTGTTTCCTTGCCTCTGTCCTGCCTGTAGATATCTAATTTTAATTCTAATCTGCTTTGGGAGATTTGGTCTACACTGTTGGATAGACACTTGGCGGATTGCGGCTCTGTATTTTTCGCAGAGCGAAAATCATTTGTTATTATTTCAGATCAAGATATCCTACCTATTCCCATCAATGGAGTACATTCCTTAGCCTCTTGCAATTTTGTGCATTGCTTTTCTGGTTTTTCGCTTTTGAATATCTCGAGTTGACTTTACAAAGAAAAAGTTATCTCATATACAGAAAACGAAGGAATTCAAGTTCAGAGCTCGAAATTATGACAAAAAGTTTACTAGATATTACTCCTTCTTTCAAGCTTCTACAGCAGCCATCTGCGTCCCATTAGTCTCTTCCACCGCCGCCTTCTCGTCAACCTCGCTTGCAACAACAACCTCTGGCACAGCTTCTGGTCCAGGGTAGAAGTCAATCTTTCCACCCTCTTGAATAACCCTAGTGCGATCCAAAAGAGTACGAGCACGCACATAGGGATCAAGCCGCCAATAATTATCCGACAACTGCTGGATCACCACATCACGACGGCTGTTCAAGGAATCACCCCCGGAACCTGTGATCCACTCCACATTCAAACTGAACAAGTTATCACCAAGTGCTTTTCTCTCTTCAAGAATCGCATCTCGGGTCGCCGTATCACGGAGCCTCTCGTTCTCATTAGGTCTGGGCTCGATGTACTTGACTTCCCAGTCTTCCGGGCCACCAAGCTCTTTGATAATATGCTCCGCAGGGACGAGACCTTCCAGCTCTTTAGCACCAGTAACAAAGTGGACCTTGGAAGCGACCACCGGGTCTAGAAGACCATTGATAATTTTCCAGAATCCTGCGAAGCTCAACAGGTTAGCCGAGCAATGATATCGAATAGGCAATGTGGATGGATTCGGAAAGTACCGGAAAAGATCCAAGGGGCATTATAGAAAATCATAGCGCCCAATGATTCAGGATAATATTCTTGGAATGAATCAATAATAAACTTTACGGGAGCCAGCTCCTGTCAAACGTCAGCTTCCACATAGTTCAAAGTCTAAATCAAATGGTGCATCCACATACCCAGTTCGAAATAGAGAAAGAATTCAAATCGAAAACAATAGCCTACAATTCAATTCCATGGTTAGTATCCACCGAACCATCGAAGTCTAGATTTTAAGCGATCTTTCCAGAAACTTGGAAGTGGAAGATCCGGGGTGGAACGGAACGTGTCATGCCGTACGTACCATTGACTCCACCGGAGGAACCATTAGCAGCCGCACGAGCTCAATCAAATGAACGATATAGTCATTCAACCCCTTGGTTGTTTGAGTACCCGGCTGATGAGCCCGGACCCGAACAATACAAATAGGACGACCTTCCAAATCGATTCCGTGCAGATGTCCTTTGCCTGTATACGCCTGCAGTAAGAATCCCTCTCCATCTTTCTTTGCGGTGGAGTCACCCTCCAATTTGGAATTGATAAATGCATGTTCTTCGCCTTTGGCCAGGATCTCTTCATCCACCTTATATTCGTTCACGCGCCAGTTAAGTGCGCGTATGAATTTGACCCAAGCTTTAGGGACATCCCATTTCTCTGCGCGTAGAAAGCGTAGACATAATGCATCGGGATGGTCTTGTTTGAGCATCGACAAGAATGCGATGCGAATGTTGTCACCGGGCAGCTGGGTAAGGAGAGATTGAACGGCTCGGAGCTCATTCGCACCTGCGCCTAGACGTTTCAAAGATGCGAGCAGATTAGGCGGGATGTTAGATAGTTCCTCATCGGTTGGTTCGGTTGATGAGCGACTAAAAGAGAAGAATCGTCGACGACTTGATGGGGTTGTATTGGAGTTCGCTACTGAGGTTGTATCGTCGGCACTGGATAACGAGGGATCCCATGATTGCTGGATGACTTTCCAGAACTGTTGTAGTTTTTCTTGTTGGACTGGGGTGAGGTTCCCCACATAACCCTCTGGGATGGGGATCGGGTCAGGCATTGGGGGCTGAGAACAAGCGATATTCACGGTACACGAACTGCTGTCCTTTTCAATGGGATTGAGGGATTGAGCTAGGTACTTATGTGCTTATTCGGCAAAGGATTTGCTTTTGCGATAGCTTGGACCCCATATCCAATGATGGTAATTCCTTGTCCCCTCCCTCCATGTGATCTTAGCTGCATTAGCCCCGCACGGAGAAGCCGAGGGAAATCTCCTTGACGAAAAACTAGGGTTCGATCTGCCGTTCCTGGCGTTGATGACCAGTAGGAACCGGTGTAATAACCCAAACTTGGCAGTGATGAACAACTACTGGGCTTGTGATCGAGTTCATCGAAATAACGTGGCTTGACAGATGATGCCTTGGTTGGGGCCCGATTTCCAGGCTATTTACAGACTAACAGGTTGATGAACATGAATTTCGGGTATGACATGATTTCTAGGAATAAACGTCGCCGTGGGCAGTTGTTTAGAACCAGTACCTATCTTTTCATTTAAAAATACATCGTTTCAGCCGAGACATTATGAGCGTGGATCCACATCAACACGTAAGTGTAAATATTCTATTAGATGTTCAAGATCTCAAGCGCTCCGCGGGTGAGAGACTCACCCACCTCACTCAGCATCCTTCATCTCCTGATCTTCCGCCTTGGGTTCCATCTCGATTGGTTTGGGAGTGGGTGGATCTTCCGGCTGATCAGCATTCTTTGGTTGTTTCTTGTCAGATGTAGATACAGATGGATCACGTTTTCTGTGAGCAGCTGGATGGTATCGCTCCAAAGAGCGGCGCCGTTCATGCTCTCTGCGAGGGCTGCGGCTGCGGCTGCGGCTACGGCGTCGTCCATATCCACGGCCACGAGTCTGTTCATCGTTGTATCGGGAAGCATCGGATTCATATCGTCCTCTACCTCTCTCACGAGAACGAGAACGTGGGCGATAGCGAGGGAGATCGTTCGAGCCAGAGTTCTTCCGGTCCTGGTGCCGAGAGGATGGGCTCACGCTGCGGGAGAACGAGCGGTGTCCTGGTTCATCTCTGGGAATTGGTGAGCGTGAATTATTCTGGTCAATGGATCTGTGTCGATCACCGTAGTCTGGGCTGCGCCTGGTTCCTTCGCGTCTGCGCGAATCGGGGGAGATGGATCGGCTGTAGGTTCGGCGGCGGCCTGGAGACCGGGCACGACCAGCATGACGCGGTTCCCGAATGGACGAGCGAGGAGGGGAATGGGGGGAACGAGATCGAGAAGGGGAGCGAGAGTGGCGGCCTTGGTTCGAGCTAGATGGGACGTAAGAATCAAAGCTACGGCGAGGTGGGGGTTCACGGTATCGGTCCCGGCTTCTATGGCGACGGGGAGGGGATCGCGATCTTCGGCGTTCGAAGTTGCCATCGAAAGCACGGTTGCGACCAGGGCCCCTCTGTCCTCGTTCGCGATCTCCACGGGCTCCGCGTTCTCTGTTCCTGATATCACCTAGTTCGCGCTCCCGGGCCATATCTTGCTCGCGCTGTCGTCGAGCGGCTTCGGCGGCCCTTTCAGCTTCAGCCTGCGAAATAATGCATTAGCGAGAGGGTTGTCAAATTATCTGCGTGGTGTCGCGGGCTTGGGATTACCTTCTCTTGGATGAGCTCCAGCTTCTTCGCTTCAAGGAGCTCCTTTGGAACACCCTGGGGATTCTCTTGGCCGCTCAGGCACAGTAGCCACAGATCCTTGCAGAACTTGGGGGTATCTTTGTCAAGGAATCCTGTAAGTTGTATTTGAATTGCCTTGATATCAGGCTAATTGATTCACGAATACTGTCAGTAAGGCGCCAGCAATGACCAGAGGACACTGCAGGAAACATACGTAGCGAGTGCCTTCAATTAGGCCAAAGCAAAGCTCGATGACCACGTCATCTTCATTGCCAAGAATATCAGAAATACGGCCTGCGATCCATCTGCATTTAAGTACGGAGATTAGCATGGCGCCTTCGCGATCAAAATCCGGGGAAGGGTGGACGAACTTCTTCATCACCTCAATGTTGACTTTTTGCATATCAACCTTGCGGCTAAACTCGGGGGGAAACTTGGTCTTCCGGAGAAGCTTTGCATCCACCGGAGCCGCCATGATTGGAGTTGTGAGGTTGGGCGAGCAGTGGCTGAAAGGTGAGCAAGAGTCGCGTGGTGGAGAAAGATGCGCGGATTCGAAGGCGGTCTGGGAAACTGCCATACCTGATTTCACCGCTTCAAGGATCGTCGTCGCCTGAAAGATCGGGCCAGCATCTGCTCCAACTCTAATTGAAGTATGTACTTCGATCCAACCTCATGCCACGTACGCAACCTAAAATGGCGCTAAAAGCAAAGTCACTCGCAATAGAACAGAAGAAAGGCAATAGGCTGCCACAGGCTCTATATAATCCACTTCTCGCATCTACAACAAAGATGCAGCGGCCTCCGGCATGCTCTGGAACAATGTCAACGCCACGTTGATGAGTCCTGTGCTCACTGAAACAACTCCTTCACAGCATGGGACTGTTGAGTCTTTATTTGCAAGCCGCAAGCCTAAGCAGCAAGGGGCATTCTCATTCAAAGGATGCTGTAAGCCAGGACAACATGAGCCATCCACTGCATCCTCTGGTTTGGATGGTTCTTCCCGCTCCGCAGGTACCTTGTCTTCACTTCGTGTTTTGGACCTTAGAATCAAAATAGAAATAGGTTTAAGGTGCAACACAAGACAAAATGCAAGCAGATCATGGTGGAGACCGAACTGCTTCGGCAACGATACCTGCATCGCAATATCTTGAGTTTTGGGCTCAGTCGAGCGTTGCATGACGGTTGTGCTAGACAGACATGCAAGTGCAGGAGGGCTCTGATGATCTGAAAAGGGGAAATGTGTGAGATGAAGTGATCGACGATTGTAAGGTGTAAGACTGAACTGTTCTGAGGTCTAAGATGAAAAGTAAACGAAAATCACATGTCGTTCGACTCGAAGTTACGTGACTCGGCATCCAATGCTTATTGAGCTCTATATCCCCCAGCAGATACTTAGCCATAAGCTGCCTCCTGGTATCGCTTCTCGTTCATTGGCGGCCTTCCCATCTTATCCTCCATAATCATCTACTTTGTGACTCTAATGCCGGCAACTGACGGCGTTGAATACGTTCTAGATACCTGTATACCGGCCTGAGTAACTAGCGACTGACCTCTCGCTACTGATTTGAGACCCTTACCTAGGTATCTATGTATGTAGCATCATTTAAAAACCAAGAGATAATACCCCAAAACCAGGAAGACCTTGACATTACCTTTACTTTTACTAGTTCTAACGGATCGAGGGGACTTGATGACTCTAAAGGCATATGTATGCTTCTAAATTATGAACAATATACATAACAGCAGGGAAAATATAGGCGGATGATAGCAGATGAACCTTGGAAAAGGTGTTTGCTAAGTATGGAGGCATTTCTTTATTAGCCTTGCATTATACCAAACGCAAAGTCTCGCCCCGTTTTGACTCTTGGCCACTCTGGATGTAATCACACCGAAAAGGCATGATGGTTCAGAAGGATAATGCCTCAATCTCCAAGAATGTGGAAGTCGGTGATGACCCGGTATTTAGAGTTGTGAGTCGTGAGACGGGGATGCAGGCCAAAGAAGGACTCTATCAAAACCCAGTACTACGTTTCGTATTAGGTGGCTCTATGGCCTTCCGCCTTTTATGCTGGCCTGATCTTATCTATTTGGATCAAAAGACCCTTGCTCAGGGATATACAGATATACCGTAAAGACCAACTGTCCAAATTACGCGATCTAGACTTCCAAGGAGGTCTCTAGATCATAAGTAGTGGGTAGTGCAGAGGAAGCCTCCATAATGTGATTGGAAGTAATGAACCCACAGTATTGATCATCCCGTCTCTCCAACTTCGCAGACTGCCACGCCAAGGGCCCATTCTGACCTTAAAATCTCTGCTGCAGTGATCCTCGACTCCGAATCGGGATGTAACATCGCATAAATCACATTTCGACAACGCTGTTCCGGAATGTCAGATAAAATGCTCATGCTCAGGTCTATATGCAAAAGCGACGAATGCAACTCACCAGTTGAAGCGACTGTATAGGACCGTAACCGTCATCGGTCAGACGATAGTTGAGATAATTAGCAAAGGGCTTTACAGGATGAATCCTCTGCGCCCTGTGCCAAAGGAGCTTGCCAGATATCAGGGCCATGTAGATCATACCGCATGCCCATATATCTCCCGCTCTAATATCGAAGCCTTGATGATGTGCATAGCTTTGATGAAAGGAGCCACGTCGACCAGAAAATCTCTCTGGGGGAAGATAAGGAACACTTGCCTCCGATAGCTTCCTCCGAATGCACATCTTTGGCTTATAGTTAGAAGCCGGAGCCATGTTTGAACTGGATCCTGACTCAAAATAGCACGGAGTAAAATTATCACTATGCAATAATTCTGCAAGTTCTCGGACTGCATCTTCGTCTTCCCCAAAGCCACTTACCTTTACTGCGCCTTGGGTTGTGAAGAGGATATGTTCTGGTCTCAGATCGCCATGCACAATATCTTTCTCGTGAAGGAATGCTACTGCGCGAATGATTTGAATAATCCAGCAATTCAACTCTTCGTTCAAGATTTTGTCCTTTCGTGGCCCGTCTGGGAAAAGAAAGGACTTCAGATTGCCACCGCCGCAGTAGGGCATGACGAGGCATAGATGCTTTTGTGCATTGTAAAGGATGTCGATAATTGGGATAATGTTAGGATGGTATAGTGAGAAAGAAGGAGTTCGGTTTCCGTACGGGAGTGGTGTGGTTGTTTGTGCAGAGTGAAACATTTTGACTGCATAGAGTTCTCTTGTTGTCTTGTTGATCAAGGAAGCCCGCCTTAATTTTGTCACCACAGGGCTCGATGGAGCTCTTCCTGGTGATTTGATCTGTTCAACCGGTGATTTCTTTTCGTATAATTGAACCGTATTCGAGTCATCATAATGGAGAACTCTGTTGAATTTTCCAAAATCCTTTGCGAATGATGTTGGTAATTCTGCCTTTGCGTCATGGTTTGAGGCTGGGATGCTCTGCGCCCGATCTGACTCAACAGAAGGCACGTTCATAGAGTCTCGACGAGAAAGAACTTTTCCTGATTCCGAACGGGCTTCACGTTCAGAAGACAACCATCCCCAGCCAGACAAAATGTTGGTTAGTCCATCGAAGATGCGAGGGGCCTCAAAGTCTTTCGTTTCTCTGCCATCGTCCCTTACTGTATGATGACGATGAGATGCCAAGGGACGAGTGGGTGATTCGACTTCCTCAAAGGGATCGTGGAAATAAGTAGGGCTTTGAGGAATCTCCTTATTCATTCTATATTCCCGCGTCCACGGGCTCTGTGAACGATGTCCGTCTAATGGATATAGTAATCTCGAAGAATTTTTAACAGAAGACCTTGGGCTGAAAGAAGCCTATTAAGCATTCCAGAAAGACTTTCGTGAAGTTAGTTTTGGGTGATGGATGACGAAATGATAAATCATGGCACCTGACCCGAGACGCGCAACCTTGGTTCTAATGTTGAGTACAACCAATGGCTGGTTTCCGCTCACCGAATACCACAGCCACAAATGTTTAACCCTTACTAGAAACTGGAGACAAGTGAATGATGTTAAACAATTGCTGGATTATCAAATGATCGAAACTTTGCATGCTAAAAAATGCTTCAAAAACATCAAAAAACCACTGGTGTCACTATCAGATATATCAATGTCTAACCCAGGGATGAACATATTAATCTATAGTCGCGTAGAACGAATCATCATTGCTTTCAAGCTGGACCAACCATTGACTGAATTATACATGGTCGCATGATCTTTCAAGGTCGCCATAAATCCCATTTCCCAATGTCTTGGTGGTAAGGAGTCATCGTACTAAGCAAGTTCAATAATTCCGGGTCCGTACAAAGTTGCAGCAGCAACGTCACTAGCATCTGAAAATGGTCCGACACTATTAGTGACAGCGGCAATGGTCAATCCATCCATCACATATTCCTGGTAGGGGAACGGTGCGGTGAAATGAACATAATCATCAACAATCCTGTTATTCATATTGTCAGTCCGAATTCCTTATAAGAAAAGCACTTTACGGGTCAACAAACTTACTGCACATTAGAAAGCTTTTCAACCACTGGAGTATTCTGCCCGTTAATGTATACTAGGCTCAGGCCCTCGGCACTGAAAGTTGTCTCATTCGTATAGAAACTGAACTCCAACTCCTGTGTCTGCGCCTTAGGATAGCTTGTGTCGACTGACAACGCCCCAAAGACGGGAATGGGTAGACTATCTGGGCAAGAGCCTGGTACTATAACCGTTTGATACAGCGCAGATAGCAAGAAAGGGCCCGATGACGCGGTGAGTAATGGCTGGGTGGACGGTGGCAAGGCGGACTTGTCGATGGTTCGATAAAAGCCATTCTGTTCACCTTCTTGACCAATGACAGAGCCAACCAACCCAAGGAATTGTGCATCACCGTCAGACCCAAAGACTTTCAGAGCCTCCTGAAGAGTTCCAAGGACAATGTCGGTAAAGACTGATGCGAAATTGATGGCGGAATCGAGATTGTCCACGGGGAATATATATTCACAGGGATTGATTGGATCACGTCCAGCTGCCTGGAGAATACCATTTGCTCCGAGCGCATGCACCTCTTCCTGTGCTCTGACTGCTTCTATGGAAGTAGTGATAACATTCCGTGCAGCAGGGCTGAGTTCATACCCAGAAATGCCGTCCGTGATGTTGTCAATGAGATTGCTAAAGTATGCCACTTCAAAAAGCTCATTGAAGGCAATAAGCTGCCATACGGCAACGGAGTTGTCTGCGATTTCGGTAGGTAGTGCTCCATTGGGCAGTGTGCCATGTGCTTGTTTCTCGATTTCTGTCAGAGCATCCGAGCCTTGAGCGATATTGGGAAAGCCGTTTGCAAGTGGGAATGAGAATGGCTTTTGACCTCCCACTGAAGTGGACTTCTTCATGAACCGCGGCGCATGAGGCATTGCATTCACCCCCAGGGAGAGGGTGACGAGAGCCAACAGACTGCAACGCATTTTTGATGTCGTGTCTTAATGATAAAAACCAGAAGGGATAGAGTAACGTGAAAGAAAATGGAGATAGTGAAGTTGGAGAAGACCGATTTGCTATTAAATCAGTATGTCTTTGGCTGATATAGTAGTTTGATTGGGATGATGATCGTGTCTTTTCCTGGAAAGAGAGGTTACTTTTATAGCTCTGAATATGACATAAGACCGAGTAAATGGCCCCCATATACTGTAACCGAATTGGATTAATCCATTCGAACTCAAATGTAAATAAAGCTGGGCAGTACCAAGAGGCTTGAAAAGCTTTGACGTTCATTTGCCTAAATTGGATCCAATTTCGAACAGAGGATTTTGACTGGGCGGACAGTAGATGACGAGTGTGAATAATCCATGATGACAAGCCCACATAGGCCAGAATTGGCATTTGTAGGGATAATTTTGGTGATTGATGATATTTCGGGGTGGGGCTGGGTAGGGCTGGTGCTGACATGAAAAGCTGGGGCTATGCAACACGAGGTCAGTTGGTTGGGCCCTCGTAAGGCTGTCGGAAGTTTACGCCCCACCACTGCCACGTCAGATCCTTCAGAATGCGAAAGCGAGACCGACTCAAGCTCTGATGGCGCAACCTGGAACGTGCGAATCTTTTCTTTGCCGCCCGCCATAATAGCAACCTCGTGTAGCGGAGTCGCATAGTGCAATATCGCCCGTTCGAAGCCGGTCTTCTAGCATGGAAATGCTCGCGTTCGCTACATTTTATGGCTAACATATCGGTGTCACCATGTGCACATGAACACAAAGCTCGCTGGGGACGCATAGATCCGAAGTTATCAAGTCGCTGTCCTCAATGAGCCTGAAGATTATGGCTGGAGGTATTTGATGGGAATTGGTGAATGACCCATGAGGTCAGCGAGACTATCTTCGATGACAAGTGAATTTTGGGCTAACATGTTATGATGCGTTAAATCAACTGCCCTGGGAAAGCTCGTTGTTGCACTGCTTAAGAGCCGCGCTCCGGTAATCGTTTGTGCGGACGTCAGGTTATCCAAGCAGATTCAGGCACAGGTATGAAACCCGGGGATAGCATTTATTCAAACCACCTATGTCTTTACGACCTTCCTAAAATACCATCCCGATGTATAAAGCGCCCGTCATGTTTTATTTGGTCCCTGAAATCCTTTGCCCAGTGAAGATGATACGGATCCCCCAATTCTGTGAAGAGCTTCACCGAAAGCTCCTGATCGTCCATGTTTTCCGAATGATTGAACGGCGAATACATGTACCGCTTCTGGATATCAGGAAGTTTCTTATCCCACTTCCGATCAATGGCATACCGTGCCACCGATACCGCCTTCTGATCTGTGGCATATGCTTCTGGCGCCCCGCGGAAGATATTGCGGGGTACTTGGTCCAGCAACAAGATCAGGGCCAACGCGCCTTCACCCTCACCAGTATGGATCCAGGCATCGAGGTCACCATCTTTGGCGGCTTGGTATGTATCACTGAGATTTTCACGCAAGTAGGCGTCATCTGCAGGGCTGCCGTACCAGAATGACTTTTGCTGCAGGTAATCCCGAGATGACTTGGAACCGAACCAGAAATCAAGTATATTTTCGTATGTCTTTTTCGACATGATTCGGTCAACAGAATTTGAATTTACAGAGTAGTGGAAAATAGACTGCCAGGCCATAGACCGAAACATAGAATAGGTAGATTGATGTGAGAAAAAAGGAGATCGGCTGTTTCATAGGGGATTTTTATACAATGACGTCATCTACTTAGTTCAGACTGTAGATCCCCCAATCTGATTGATGTTAGTATCAGGTCAATGGAAGGGATTTCTGCTAAGAGTACTCTTCTTAGATATGTATAGAATTAATGACATTTGGCCCACTCTTGACCTTTCATTTGAAACAACAGCTCAAATTGGACGAGTTCTACGGATGGAGAGATGCTTAAATGGTAGATTGCAGGCGACAACTCTCATTGGGCCGTCCGCTCCTCTGTTCAGCTACACGCAAGGGGCATAAAAACAAATCAGAGCATTTAACCAATCAGAGACTCTGATTACTACAACGAGATAATGATGTCTGGTACATCACACCAGATTACTTTTTTTTGTTTCCAATAGCCTTGCGTTATGCTCATTTGCTTTTCCTTTGCCTTAAGGATGCTCCTTTAAAGGCAACTTTCCTCCTTCACCATGTCAATTCAATAACAAGCAGCTTGAGACCTTGGGGTCTTTCGTCCAAGATATGTGGAAAAGCAAGAGTTACCTGGATCGTGATTACGGGTCGGCATTGACAATCAGCCTCAACGATCCTTGCTATGAGATATACTACGGGGAAGAACAGCCTTTAGGCAGAATCCCTACTGCATCTTCCGATCAAGAGAAGGAGGATGAAGTGAGTGGGAGAAACGTTGCTGGACTTGTATTGGCCATCGTCTGTTTCACTTGTGTTGGCATGGCTTTGACCATTGTCTGCGCGATAATTGCAACGCACCCTCGCACCAGTCAAATGGCGTGATTCAACGTGATATGGATTCAGGTAAGCTCCAATCATTTGCAGATGTCTCCTTCATATCGCGAAGCTAATATTGTATCTCTTGAAGGTATTTGACTGATAAAATCCCACCCTTTCCGCCACTACGACGAGAAGTTCATTGAACCCGGCCCACGAATTGTGTTGGCGTTTTGGATACACAATAGAACACTCGCCAAGCGCTGGGAGTCTTTAAAATCGATGAGTGAAGACTCCAGGTCAAAGCCAGGTTTGACCGTTCAAGGGACCAAGGAACCACCTGCTTGAAGTTGGCGAGATGGAGATTCCCATGGAAGATGTGGACGAGGATTTATGGATGCGCTCGGTTGATCAGGGTCGCGAAACGGACGGGAGTGATGGTACTCATCTTTGGTTTCCTCTTATTCAGTCTCTGGGCTTGACTTGTCACATCAAGCCTTTTTCAATGTGACCTTGAACTGGCATGAATATCAAAGCATTCTCATTGAAGTAGTACAACGAAGACGAAACACCCAATAAAGATCTCGAGGAAGCGAGCTATCTCATGAGAGAATTGTCAATAGACTCTCAATCACAAGAAGCGCCAAAGACCCCAACAAATTCCCCTTTTCTTGATACCTACACAATTTGAGCCCCTGCTGTACAGGGAATGCGCACATAACTTTATGAACCGACTCCAGTTGAATTTCTGTGTGCAGGACCTCTGGACTCTCCGTAAACTGGTCATGAGTGCGCCCCCCACGGAACGTGGCTTCTACAAAGAGCTGACAGGACGTGTGGAAAACATCATCATTGACGTATTCAAGAGCTTCTGTCGACCTCGAAAAAATTCCAACGCAAACAAGATACAGTTCCTACTTCGAAGAACTGAAGAGCTTGACATATATTCTGATCAATATCCATAAGCTTACTTCTCACTGCCCAGCTGAGCGAATCGGCCCATATCTGGTCGGGTAGTATTTGTTCATGATTATAAGTTTGTATAACCTGAGAGTACCACAGCCCCGTGAAGCAAAATAAGAGACCCATTTAAAGCGACGAAGTCTCGTATTCAGCTCAAATCCTCAAATTAACCATGGCATTTCAATGACTCATCAGTGTGTTTACCAGTAGCGATGCCATCTTCACGAAACATCTTGTTCCTCACCAACAGCGAGCTGGGTCAAGCCAACGTGGCCCTCGCAGTAGTAGAAGAATTTCTCCAACGCAACGAGTTTTCCGTCCACATCGCTTCCTTCAGCCAGCTAGCACCACTGGTGACAGAGTTAAACAAAAAGATTCCTTATCCCGAGCCAGCGAAATTCCACGAAATACACGGGCCATGTATGGAAGATCTTGCGGTGCGTTCTAACGTCGGCCTGATTCACCACAAGCCGGGAATTGCGGGCACAGTGGACGGCTTCCAAAATGTCCGTACAATAATGTCTAGCTGGACATCTTCAGAATACGGGAGGGCATACCGGAGCTGCGTCGATATTTTGAATGAGCTCAAACCAGCAGTGGTGGTTGTTGATCCGATACTGCACGTTGGCTTGAATGCGTGTCGGAGCGTTGGATCTCGTGTTGCTGTCTTGTGGCCCGTCCCACTTAAGGACGTTGTGATCTTGGATCAACCCAATGCGGGATTCTTGTGGAAATACCCCATGTGAGACGAGTCTCGGCACCGAGTGGTGTGATGATACTTGAATTTGCTGATTGAATGAACTATAGGACTGGGTCGGGGTATTCATATCCATTATCTTGGAGGTTGATATTTCCGAATATGTATCTCGTGCTTCGGGCAGCTATGGCTATGATCACGAAGAAACCTTCGCAAGAGACAGAAGAGTTTGAAAGCGACCCCCAGGTGATGAGTCCGTTTCCCTTGACGAATGCCTATCAAAAGGACTCACTGCATTTGACACCAGCATTTAGGGAAATGGATTTCCCCTTGCATGTACCAGATAATGTCATTAGTTGCGGGCCGATACTCCGTTTCCACCAGTCACTTTTGGAACAGGATCCTGAGATGGCGGCATGGCTCACAAAGCCGACTATTCTGATAAGCCTTGGATCACATTTTAAGCCCACTGAGGATGTTGCTATTCAGATGGCAAAGGCCATCCAGAGCGTACTCGACAATCACGCTGACCATCAAGTATTGTGGAAACTACGATACGAATGGAAGACTTCAGATGCGTTTCAAAAGGTTCTTGGGACATTCAATGATTCGGGGTCTGTGAAAATAGTGCCTTGGATCCAGGCGGATATCATTGCTGTTCTCGAAAATGGAAATATCGCCGCATATGTTCATCACGGAGGTGCGAATTCATATTTCGAAGCATGCAAGTATGTAACGCCTTGTCCCGGATATAACTTATTGCTGATTCTGATATATAGGGTGGGCGCCCCGCAAGTCGTTCTCCCGCAGTGGCTCGACACATACGACTGTGCAACGAGAGTCGAGTGGCTAGGCCTAGGAGTCCACGGAAGTCGAAAGGCAGCTCCCGGGATCAACGCAGAAGAGTTTTCGCACGCGCTAGAGACAGTATTGGGCGACAAGAATATCCATGCCAAAGCTGCTGCTATGCGAGATACTTGCAAGACGACGGAGGGGCGGGTTCTGGCGCACGATAGGATTGCGGAATTCGCTCTTTGAAAGGTATCTGGTAGTTATTTGGAGGTTGCAAGGTTCACTCTAGTTCGCTCAGAACCATCTCCACATCTTCGCGGGCCTTTCGCAATGCATCGTCCACCTCACCGTTAGAGTGTTTTGACTTGAATTCGTAATGCAGCTTGACTAGTTCTTTGGCCCGTTGCAAGTCTTCAAGTTTTTTGTTCGGTTGAATTCCAGGCGCTTGATTGGAGAGATTTACGGCTGGGCTATTTGTATCGGTATCGCTTGGTCCAGTGACGGATTGGTGTGCATTCACTAGGGAGAGGGCTTCGTTGTGGCCCTGGGCAGTGTTAGCCTTTAGGTGGCTCGAGCGGACAAGGGATCGGCGCGTGGAGGGGCAACCCGTTGTGGAATCAGGGGAACCTCATCAGCCTTGGAGAACAGGAGACTCACGCAAACCCGTAGCGACGTGATATCAGATAAAATCTCTGCTACCTGCATTGTAAATGGGGGTCCGGTCTGCTTGGTGTTCAGTCGAGGAGTTGATATGATGAAAGTTGGGATCCCATGACGTTCGGGAGGAATAAGGAATGTCTTGGCGGAGATACGAGGCGATCAGCTCCTGCTTGTGAAACCATCCAACGCTCCACATCCAATATTTTATAGCGGGGACATTCTTTGGAAGCAATACATGGAGAAATTATAGCCGATCTGCAGTGAAATGTTACGCAACTGGTTGCAAAATCGGGAAGCTATACAACATAGATTTTCGATGTTCCACGTGTTCTAGACCCTCAAAATTTGTTCCGTCTACAATGTAGCCCAACAATATAGAAAGATCAGAACATGTTTATATGGATTTGAGACTTTACTTTCCTATGCTACAGTCGTCCAACTAGTTCAAGATATACTACAATTGAGAAGCCTTTGAAAGCATCGTAATGGAAGTATCCTTTATAGGCGCCACCCCTTGTTGTCGGAAGTGCATCGGTGAGCGGTGAACCTCAGGGAGCGTGGGGTAAACAGAAATATCCCGCCACCTTCAAGATTTCTCCCTTTCTTAATCATATTAATTACCGCCCATAATGTCCACTTCAACATCTTCACTCGAGGCTAATCTCGCCTACGAGCCTCAAATCCTAAAATTCGGCACCAGTGGTCGACGTGGCTTGATCGTCGATTTGACCCAACTGGAAATTTACATCAACGTTCTTGGTGAAATTCGCTACCTTCAAGCCATTCCCCCATCTGAGGGTGGCATTGAGCGTGGTGATGACTTTTACTATGCCTACGACTTGCGTCCCAGCTCAATCAACTATGTTGAGCCAAATCGCGGCGGTCTTTGCCAGGCCGTTGAGAAGGCCCTGAAAGATGCGGGTATGCGGCCTATCAGCCTAGGCGCTATCCCCACACCCGCTCTCACACTCTTTGCTTTGCAAAGAGGGAAGGGAAGTATCATGGTTACTGGTAGCCATATTCCTTTCGATCGCAATGGCTACAAGCTCAACACCTGCAAGGGAGAGCTGCTGAAGAAGGACGAGCAGCCTATCAACGAGTCCGTTGAGGTTGCCCGGAAAGAGCTTCTTGCACAGCCATTTGAACAGTCCCTTTTCAACGAGCAGGGGATGCTCCGTGCTGCGACTACGACTCTAGAGACTCCCATCCCCGAGGGCAAGAGCGAGTACATTCAACGGTACCTTGATTTCTTCAAGGGTGATACCCTGCAGGGCATGAAGCTGCTGGTCTACCAGCACTCTGCCGTTGGACGCGATCTCATTGTTGAGCTGCTTAAGCTCCTTGGTGCCGAGGTTGTCCCTGCAGGCCGCAGTGAGACTTTCGTCCCTATCGACACTGAGGCTATTGACCAAGCTCAACTCGACACTGTCCAAGCTCTCTCCGACAGCACCGGACAAACCTTCGATGCGGTCATCTCCACAGACGGCGATAGTGATCGTCCCCTTCTCCTGTCACCCGAGGATGGCAAACTCCGCTTCTTCAGCGGAGATCTTCTGGGCATGGTTGTTGCCGAATTCCTCGGTGCCGACGCTGTCGTGGTCCCCATTAGCACCAACGATGCCATTGACCGTGGTCCTCTTGCCAAGGCCCTGCTGCCCAAGACCAGAATCGGCAGCCCATACGTGATTGCTGGCATGCAAAACGCTGCCCAGCAAGGACGAAGCCGTGTTCTAGGCTGGGAGGCCAACGGTGGTTTCCTCACTGGCTCCGATATCGAGCTTGATGGCCGTAAGCTCCCTGCTCTGCCTACACGTGATGCAGTCCTACCACTGCTGTGCGTCCTGTTCGCAGCCCGCAAGCGTCAGACCAACGTCCCGACTCTATTCAAGTCGCTGCCGGCCCGGGCTAGCAAGGCTGCGGTGATTCGCAACTTCCCTCGCCCAACGAGCGCAAAGATTGTCGAGCGCTTTTCTCCTCTCAACAAGGCGGATCATGAGATTCTGTTCTCTGAGGGGGGCATGCAGAACCTCGATTCCAATGGCCAGCACGTTAACAGCGTTACCGAGGAAGGTGGTCGCCACATTTCCCAGATTCGTCGTGAGCTTGAACAGGTATTCTCTGCTGAGGCTGGCTTCACTCCGGTGAAAAAGACAAACTACACCGATGGAGTCCGCATCACGTTCGAAAATGGTGATGTCGCTCACATTCGGCCATCTGGAAATGCCGACGAGCTTCGGATTTACTCTGTTAGCGATACTCAGGCTCGTGCGGACGAGATTTGCAGTCAAGGTATTGAGGAGCCTAATGGCTTGTTGAGACAATTGGCAAGCATGGTCTAGAATAAGGTTCAGCAACATAGAAGTCATCTAGAAATGTTAGACAATGGCCTTGAGATGAACAGCCACCTTTTAATACTGAAGTTCTGCTCCATTGGCCTCGTGAAGATAGATTTGTTGGCCCGTAGACATAACGAAGTTCAAGGCACTACCCGTCCATACCCGAACATACCCAGCATGTAGACTGTGATTGGAATGTGCTTCCTACAAAACTGCGTACTTTGTAATTATCCCCATGCCCCATGGTGTCCAGTCGAAAATTCTTATTCCAGACATAGGTAGGCTATTGACCAGCAAAGCCAAGGCAAACGTATTAGACACGGCAAGGGTGACGATGACCCAGATGCGCGGAAAACAACGTATGGCGGAGTAAAGGAGTGGAATGGTATAGAGGGCTTTGGCCCAGAGGACGAAGGCCTCGGGATGAGCACAAGAAGACGCATGTGACCTGTGAACCAATCGCAAGGCATACAGGCTATTGTCCTCAACATGTGCAGTCCGCATTTTGCAGAATAGGTGCGTGCAGATTATATCATGGCCTCCGGGTTCGCGGGCGATGGAGAAGATCGGTGCGGGCCGGGTGGAGGCTCAGATCCTTGACTTTGCGTGGGGGCTGAACTCCAATGGATCTGATTGGCTCTTTACATCAACTAATGTGTGAGCCTTTCCGTTCAATTTGGGGGCGAATACCGAACGGTCATTTGGTGATTTAACTATTGCAAGCGAAGTTTAAGTGCAGGTTCAGCGAGCTGCTACTGTATTGATGGTACCCAAATTGCCAGAGACCCGCTGTAACATCCAGGGAAGGAGCCTCGCCACATCGCCTGCATGTGCAGACCTGCAGGACGCTGAACAACTTCATGAGCCTCCTTTTCTATTGACGAGTTGCGAACTATGGTGAGAATTTAGGGAGGGTTTGCTCGACTATGCGCCTCCAGAAGTTGAGCCGTATTCGATAAGCTTTCACGTGGTCATATCTTAAACGCACCTGAGTCGCAAATTGGGAGGGAATAAACAGCCGCCTTCAACAGTGAGTTACACCGGCACCCTTCACATCGTACATTTACTGATACACCATTCCCTTGCTTGAAGCCATCTTTCAGCAACCGGTCTACTTTCAAGAAAGAGCTGAAGAAGTTCAAGGACATTTTTTCAAAAAGCATATACGCCGACTTATTGAATCGGATTCGCATGGCCAACAGCTTTTTGAAGGATCTTTCAGAACAGCCAGACCGCCGGATTGTAATAAAGAAGCAAAACAGAGTCAAGGGTCCATTGCTGACGCATAGGAAGAACCGAAGATCAGCACTCAGTCTGCATCGCTCAGTTATTCATGGCAATTGTTGGAAGAGGTCTTGCAAAGACAACCATCATGTCGGTTTTCTGCTGAGCTCACCATGGCTTCAGCCGGTAAGGGCAAGCAAAAGCTCATCATGTCCCAAATTCCGCATGATAATCACTTCGGAGATAGCTGCCGATCTCCAACCTTGTATTCAAAATTTCGAGATTGAAGCCGAGTCAAAATATTTGGAGTCGAATATTGGAGCACCACAGAATCCTCTGCGTCAGCTACAAGAGAGTTCTCTGGTTAGAAAGGAAGTTAGAGTCAAAATTGTGGTCGATAAAGGCCGAGAGGAGGACTATGGTTCAATTCCAACTGAGGGCAGTTTCCCGGTGCCTCCAATCGCAGATGTATGCTTCGCCCTGTCCTCAATATCGAATCCAAAAAAACGTGCCGTTCTTCTTGGCTATCTCCCAGACGGGAGCCACAGGCACCCGAACATCTGCCCAGATAAACACCACAATGCGCTGATTAGGAGTGAAATGCTCGTTCCTCTTGGTCTCGTCCTGGTTGAGCTGTCATTATGTCAAACAATCAAATCCTTACGGATACCAGAAGACAACGATGCGATCAAGTCATATGCAGATCTCAAAACAGCCGCACGTGTCTTGACCCAGGTGGAACTGCAGAGTGGACTTGACTATGCCACTGTTGTTGATAGTGTCTTTTTTTGGCCTGGTACTAAATCATCGACGATGGATGATAAAAGGATGCAGAGTGAGATGTATCAAGAGATTGTTGTGCCTTTGATCGAAAGTCTGAGGAGGTTTGAGGGTATAGCATAACCGTGGCCCTTTGGTTCAAGAATTCAACACCATACCCACTGAAACTATAGCCATCATATGCTCCATTCATAGAGCTTTGAGGGTCATTCAATTGTGATTGTATGGGACACAGCCTGTTGCTGAATTGGGAGTATTCTTTGGGAACTTCTAATGTGACAGCCATGGATCCCCGCATGGAGGCGCGTAGGCTAAAACAGTAAGGTGCGTGTTCGATTTTAAGATATTTTTAAAATTCTTGAGGCTTTCTCTGTTCTCTTTGCATAGTTGTTCAACCCTCTCAGTATATAGCAATCCTAAAGTAACCCAAATTGGAAATCATCAAGAAAGGTTCATGTTGGAAGCAATAAGATAGGCCATTTGTTCTTGTAGTTTATGAAGCAAGTACACACCCGGGATCACTTCGACATCTCAGCTGAAATCTTCAAACACGTTCCAATTGCCAGTGAAATCAACTTGCAGTCCTGTAAATTATATATTAGCATTTCTACCAAACGTCCATGCCCGAATCAGTTCCAACTCACGTCAAATCCTGCTTGGATAGCAGAAATATCCTTATTTGAAACCAGAATGCAAGTCTCTGGTTGTTGTATATTCTTACCTGGCTCTTCTGGCGACCCAATCCATCTCGATGAATGGAGTTCTGAGATCCGCTCTGATGCGCATCTAACTCTTGAGGTAAAGACCCGAATGGCATGAATCCCTTCTGGACCAATGGAAAATTCGAACCCCCGTAGCTGCTCCCTTGATTCAATCTCGATGATACACTTTTTGCCAGGGATTTGGTATCCAATACCTTTATTAGGTACCATACCGTCGGTAATGAATTCCATGCCGGCAATGGAAGTTCTAGTTGGAGTTTGAAGAACCCAGAATGCAATCCTAGCAAAGGCCTTAGGAAGGATGACAGACTCCATAATTGGACATTCCTGAGGCTGTTTAGGAATCCAATACCTTGACCCTGCCGCAAGCTGTCCATTCACTGTATGCCAACAAGCATCAGTGACAACCTTCTGTTCTTCTTCAGGAAGAGGCACGTATGGAATCCTCGTCTTCACACAAGTGTCTCTGATCCACCTTATCCTCAACCAGAACCAGTATTTAGCCAGAATACGCTGGCAAGAGTTTCGACTATGGTGCCTCAACATTCTGGCGGGGTGGGTTTTGTAGTATATTTTATGCCAATCTGCTTTGCTAGAGTAGCCCCTTCTCTTATCCTCCTCCACGAGACAATTCAAAAATCCTCGTTCCATGTGAATATTGAATCTGTGCCGCCAGAAGCTTTGGTTGTGGAACAAAGACGCCATGACTCGTGAGGCCAGCCGAAGATTGAGATAATCAACCATATCAGTCCATTCCGCTATCTCTTTCATAATTTCCGCAGGCAAAGAGGAAAATGGATCTGTGGCGTTTGCATGTATGACGGTGTTGCACTCATGAATGACCTCTTGCCTCGGGCAGCTGGGTAAAGGCGCACCCATATAGGAGAACCCCGTGGTGAAGGGATGCCACGGCCCCCAGGCTGGTGCAACTATAAGCATAGATTTATTTCTAGATAATAGAAGGATGGCATCACTCACGTTGATTGCGATGCTCAGAAACCGGTGATATATTACTAATGGTCTCAAACAGCTTGTTTAGATCGAGGTGGTCATTGTTGAAGTAACATGTGAAAAATTCCCAGCAACTGCTATGAACCAAATGTGCGATTTGTTTATCTGGATCATCGATGTATTTGTACCTTTCGTCCGAGAAGTCGACAGTCAATAGATTAACTTGGCCATCCAATAAACACACTATTTGGAAGTCTTAGTTGGTGTATAAAGCACTTTACCATTGTAGTACTTACTTGCGCGCGCACTTTTCATCCAGGGACGGGAAGATGATGGAATAATCTCCCATTCGCAAAAGCGACATTGCCAATTAGATAGCCGACCTGCCATGATTAACTAGAAGGGGAGAAGTTTAGCTCACCTTCGTTATAATTGTAGGTGGATCAAAGTTGTATGATTTTCTAACTTCTTCGAGGGGTTGTCCCGTACACTGATCACTATTACATCAACCAGTTTTCCATCTTGAAAAAGCAAAAAAGTATAAGTTATAATTAATTTATTGAGGGACCACTCCTGCTACATATTACCTGATGAAACAATTCTACATACTGCTGGTCTATAATGGGCGCTTCGTTTCAATCCGCTGGCACGCAGGTACGCAGGCGGTGGTATAGAATATGTAGCAGTACGACATAGCAGTAGAATAATGCACTTTTATACCTCTCTGATATCAACTTTAAGCGGTCTTTCAATCAATCAGACAAACCATAGTTGCTATCGGTGTGAATTTTCCCATTGTGGCCAACAGGCCTACCTTCCACAAACCATCATTCTGCTGCCATACTTAGTTCCATATTTGATTACGTTGGTCTACAGATACCAAATAGAACCAAAGGATGTAATATGTACCATCTATCATGTTCAACAATATCACCTCTCCATTCAGAGATTGAGCGTTCTGTGGTGGCTTTATTGTCTAGCCGGTGGCTCCATGCCCAAAATTGCAGATAAGAGTTCCTGGTTTCTATTACGTTTGGCTTCCAAAGGAATCTACAGCTGATTAGTCTACTAAATCATGCCACTTCACGCAGGGACCTCGGCTAGATATAAAACCATTGGACAGGGATTGTTTCTACAAAAACTGGAATGTCTGAAAAACTAAGATGAAAGAATGGAACCTGATAATGAAATGACAAGCATATAAAAGAGAAAAAGATAGAGAGAAAGTAGTGACTCGGGCAGTTGCAACTGCAACTGCAAGACAGACAGGACCGCAAAGATTGTATGAAGCAGGTTGTGGGTTTTCGAAGTATACTTCGTAGGCTCCTACTCCTCTACATCATGAGGGAACGCAAGGCGGGGCTCCAGTGTCTCCTGGTACAGGAGCTCAAGGCGCAGGTGGACCACCAACAGGGTATATGCCTGCTGGGACAGCAGGCATAGGAGCACCAGGAGGAGGAATATACGGTCCTGCAGGCCCAGGTCCCCAAAGTTGGATTAAGGAGGCAGGCACACCTGCAGGCATTGGCTCAGGTATAGGAACAAGAGGCCCGGGAGGTACGGCAGCTGGAAGTGGCATAGGCATAGCTGGTGGCACTGCAGGGGCGACTGGAGGAGCTCCACTCACCCCGGGTGTCGCAATCAGCTGCACCGGATCTACTGGGGGGGCAAAGAAGCCCGCACCGTAGGCCATGCCTACTCGAGGAACTCTGGCCACGTTGAGTGCTGGTAATGCCATACTTTTGCATGTTGAAAAAATCACCTGGCGATTGAGATTATTGTCTGGCGCAGAGCCGAGGAATAAAAGAGACCGCAGCCACGGACCATCAAGCCGGTGATCCGTACCGCCTGGTGTAAAGACGCCGGGATTCACGCTAGCCTGGACTCTCGTCCATGGGATGATTCTTTGTCGGTTCGCGTCAAGCATGGTTATCTCCAATTCGACGAGTGATACTGCTGGAGCAAGAATTCCTCCTACACCCGCCATGATAATTGAGCCGACGCTGGGAACCGCGTTCCAACGGCCCGGAACATTACCAAGCAGGTCGCCAGCATTGGCTCCCATGATAATATTGAGATCACCTTGATAGATGTTCATCATGCATGCTCCAGTGTCCCATAAGAAATCGAGCTCTGCCCATGCTTGCAAACCTGGTATACGGACAGCCAGCCTGATCTAAATGTTGAAAGAGACTCAGAAACATAGAAGTAAATGGAAGCGTAATAGAGGATGGACTGGACACTTACCGTGTTGAAATATGGATTAGCCGGTTCTCTTTGGCTCGTCACTGAAGGATACTGTGGCGCAGGTCCAGGTGTCATGAGCTAAAGTCAACAGTATCAGTATTGTCTACCTGGATGTATGAGAGCAGGGTAAAGAAATCAATTGATTACCCCTTCCACCCAGAAACTCCAGATATCACCAATTTCACGTTGTACCGCTTCGTACTCATCCCAATCGAATGGTCTTGGTTGACATAGCTGCCGCCCTTTCTGCCAGTACGTGACGAGGCCAGGGGTCCACTCGAGCGTTTTGGTATTATATGCATCCAAAAGAGCCATAATGGTGACTAGTTTCTCTTGAGGGTCCCCCTGACTGTAAAGCGATCTACCAATCATTCTCAGATGCTGTATCCGCTTAATAACATTCCAACTGAGACCTTCGGCCTCCCTCTCAGCTGTTTTACTGTAGAATGTTAGCTATAGAACATGTAAAGTTGTACCACTTAGAAACTTCACGTACACCCGCCTGTCCAGTTCGAGTTCCAGCCCCTGCAAGCGTGCCTCAAAGATATGTGGCAAAATGTTATCTGTGATTCTCTCTTTGCATCGCTCGACCTGACCTTCCAGGTCCCTGTACGCTGTCAATAGATGGCCTTTAGTACACTAACTCAGGAAAAGGAAGAACATACTCGGCATCTATATCATCGTCATATGCGCTCCAGTCATCAGGCACTAGGTTATAGTCCGTGAGTGGCTCAGGGCCATGATGCTGCCATCTCTTTCTTGCAGGCTTCTCTGGAACTGGCCCTTGCCCCTCCACCAGCGGTGCCAATTCTCCTCCCACATAAGTCCAATCAAGGTCCAAGCGTTTGACATTAAGCCTTTTACGTGGTGTTGGGTCTTTAACGCTTCCATAGGCAATACGTTCATATTCCTTGTCTGCTGCGTCCTTCTTCGTCCTCTTGCCGGGCCTTGCTGGTGTATCTCCTTTCCTCTTCGAAGGCACAACCGGACTTTTTGTCGATTCGTCGTCGGTCATCTTCGCGTAAATGCTATGGCCTATTTGCTGGGATACTATTTGGTCACCTAAGATAAAAGTAGGACCACCAGAGACTTTGCAGAGGGCCAAACCGAACTTATAGGCCTTTCTCTCGTAGGATCAGAATGAAGGCCCGTCGCAACAAAGATAGTTCAGTCGACCAAACCATTGCGCGGAGAGATTCGTTGATCATTTTGACATCGAAGAAACCGAGGCAATGGCCTTTGAACAGAATCTCTTTTCTTTCAGTCCCATTACGCCCAGTGTTGGCGCAGAATACCTAAATGAAGCACTCGCAAGACTCTGAAAGAGATATGTCAACAGAGGCAGATTGCAGTCAAAGAAAGCCATAATTAGATTTCTCTGAGTGAAAGGAAAACTTCTTGTCTCTAAATTTAAGAAAAGCTCCTTACCCACAATAGGTCCAGAGTCAAAGTGATAATATGAAAGGAGATTCCGGAAAGAGACCGAAAAAAGAGAACCGAGATCTGAAAATCGGTTCGAAGAGCCTTGGCACGACATGAATGAAATTAACAGAGCAAGTATCCCATGATCTATACTATCCACTTGAATACCCAGAGCATTGCGAAATGATTCGCCACAGGACAGTACAGTAGTATTCGAAATCAGATTTACCTCCACGCTCTTCGACTTTCATTCCCGAACCCTAGCTTAAAACACGCTAATCCATATATGATAATTCCGTCGATCCCCTGGTTCTCATGATAGAACCTGTACTTTACATGACGCGCCGAGACCTTTCTTGATGTAATTAACACGAACCACCTATACATATGATACAACCTTGGGGTTCCACCTCCCTCTTCTACCCTAACAACGAGTATCTATCTTCCTTAGTACCTGCCCTGCCGCCTTAATCACCAAATTTACCCCCGATTAAGGAGATCCCGATTAAGGGTTTGATATATTTCTCGCATGGTATGTGGACACTATGGGGGCAAAGAAACACAGTGCTAAGGTCACATTCAATACTCAGGATTCACACTAGAAATTCGCGGAAACTTGATGACAGGAACTAGGACCTGGCAGCAATTTGGTGTCTGTTTCCTACTAGAGCATGTACAGTGCGTCTCAAAACTAGTGACCCCACCCTAACACCCTTTGAAACATTCTCTAGCCCCACCGCTAAGATGTACTAGTCTAATTCAATAGTTTTCCGGAGTACCCCCTGCTGATAAGATATGTATTGCTTCATGACACATATTACACATCAATTATAAACATAGATTTGCTTCTTAGTTCAATCGATCTGCTACCTCAATACCCCTCCTCCAAAAATAGTCTTCCTCGGGAGGCACATCTGAAGAATCAATCACAAGTGCTCAAACCACAAATTGGCTCCAAACCCGGCTCCTTCCAATCATGCTCTTATGTTTGACATGATCCATATTGGGGACCTCTCTGTATCGGAGAAGGCAGTCGCAACTGGACATAACAGGAGTACTATCTAAAGAATCTTTGCATATATAAGGATGTTTGGCAGCGTCGCAACAACGTCTACTAAGGGCGGACGACCCCGTAGCATCACTGTACTTATGCTCCTTGCTCAAGGTCATTGCCGTCCATTCCGTATACTCTCTTTCTAAAATTCGTCTTATCAAGCCGCTCGAAGCGCTTCAGCTTCGTCAAATCATTGGGCTTGCCATAGAGTTGAGTCATCGTGATAAATTGAACAACGAGTGCAGATGCTGCGAAACGACCCACAACCCCTAGTGCATCCAACGTGCCGATGAATTGGACTGAGGAAAGCACTATTGTCCCAAACACAACATGAATAAGACCACAAATGTTCGCAAAGGAATCAAAGAGCCCTTCGTGAGAGTCTTCTTTCGGCGCCTCGTTCGTTTCCGACGCTTCGTTCGTTTCTGTCGCCTCAACTCCTTTGGGGTTTCCAGGGGTTTTGTGATCCTCGGGCTGTTTTAGATCCTCATCTTTTTTAGGCTTCTTTGAGATAGGGCCAAGGTACTGCATCAACGCAACGAGAGGGGGTACTGGCGCTAGCAAAACCCATAAAAGCTCAAGATATGTCACGTTGCATTTCCAGTTAATGATTGTCTGATGCCCCAGTCTGATTGTGTTTTCAATAACGTTCGCAGCGGCAAGAGCCACGGAGAGATATTGCACTACAGTCCAATATGCTTTGGGGTTTTTCCCTGAGAAATGCTTGCGAATCCAACCGGTTTTTTTTTCATCGGGATGGTCGGGCTTTATCCAGGGTCTCGAGAACATGAGCGATGGGGCGGCAAGGATGCTCAAGAATCCCAGTAGGGGCCTTTCTTTAAGCAGTTGCAGGCGTTCCTCAATCGTTGGTGCCGCTATTCCCAGTATAGATGGTGTTAAGCCAAGTAACACTGTTGCAGATGACCAGTCCCCTTTATTAACCTCGCCAGCACCTGCGAGTAAGCATTCGGCCATGTGCTTGCAGGTGTTTGGATAAGATGTATTGTGAGCTCGGATTGAGGCATTGTAGTATGCGTGGCAGTCGGGCCTCTCGGTCGTTAAGGTTGTCCGATAGAATGGGTAGAAATTTTGGAATTGGGTTGCGTTGGTTGTTACAAGTAGCAGTGTCGCGCTGTATAAGAGAGCTATGGATTATTAATCAGTAGAATATTTATTAGCCTTGTTCGGTGTGGTGACTTGATATCTACCAAGTAATAATCTCATTGTGGCAAAGCGTTTTTATCAAGCAATACGTAGATCACTCGATCAACAAAGGAAGAGGAGGACACCAATGTGTCGATTTAAGGGGTCAGAAAGAGAACTGAGAAGCGAAAACAAATTCAAATACTATTAGCGCGGGGCTGACGGGCGCAGTATGCTGCCACCTATCACACGTCCCCTTTCCTGGGGCCAGAATCAGCTTGCGGGGGCGGGCGCTAACAAAAATGTCTGGTACCCTTCTCCAAAAGTCACTGTCATTGTCGATGTCATAGTCATCATCGTCGTCGTCGTCTTAAACATAATCATCATTTTCAATTTCATCCCAACCTCTACCATCGTCCGACTCCTCTTCTTCCACTGGCTTCAACACCTTACGTGCCCACCCATGACTCTGCATTTTCGTCCTAATATCTGGGCTTGGACCTTCCTACGACAATTCCTCGGAGTGATGTGATTTCCTTGAATTGAGCAGCAGCCAACGTGGATGCCCTGCAACATATTCAGGGCTGTCAAATGAACCTAGTTGACTTCCATGATCTATGTGGTGGAAGTGTGATTGTTAGGGATTTGAGGTTGGTGCAGTATGACTGGATCTTTTTTAAAGGTACGAAGGCTACCTTCTTCTAGACCGACCTGGTCCTCAAGGTCGCTAAGCCTAGGAAAGTCGATGCGGATATACTTAATGGTGAGATGCGTTGACAAAGCCAATAGCATTAACGAATTCGGCTATAAGTTCAGAGTTCCAAGCGGTGAGGTCAAAACAGTTATTACCACAGATCAGTGAGCTGGCCTCATGTAGGACTGTTGTGTTCGTGAAAAGGAGATTAGACGTAAGCCCATGTTCTGGGTCCCAGGGACTCATAGGCTCTCTGCACACTAAAAGAAGTTTGTATATCTCGTTCCGGAGCTCAGAAGGCCAATTGAGGAAAATTGCTGGCATCTTTCTGATTTGGTCCTTAATAAATGTTTGATAGACGAAGTGGGTGGGGTCAATCAAAGTCAAAGTTCATATCTTTTAGATGATGGAATGGCAATATACTTAGTCTTTGTTAAAGTGGCAAACAGTAGATTGCATGGGCTGTCAACTGCATGAGCTGTCATCTGCGTCGTATGTACTTGATTCTGATGACGTGTACACAACCATGACAGATACTATTACTCGCAGAGTTCCGTCTTCTCACATAAACCAGACATTTCTATATCTCTCCTTTGGAAAGGACATTTACTCGCTCCAGTATATTGAGAAGATATATTACGACTGTTGGTTATTCGAAAGGTATTATCTAAGGCATGTACTGCAACACACAATTCAATTATTAACGTAGGTCAGTAGGCTCTAACATGCATACAACATGGGAAAGAATTTGACGTACGAGAAGCGATCGAACATATCCGTCGCTTCCATGCTAGTTTTATTAAACGCCATGGACGCCCTGGAGAACTTGATGCGCATGGGCATATGTGGTACTGCTTTGATTGCGACTGTGATGTCAAGGATCACCGCAGCTACGACTCCGACAATGCAATGTGGGCACACCTGAAGAGTAAACACGACACTATCGTCGCTTTTATGGTCCTTTCTCAAGACGACATTTTTTAAATGTATGTGTCCAGAGGGGAGATTGTTTTCGAAATCTACTGTATAAACTGCGTCTGCCATTGGCCTTTTTGCCAATCGCCTTCGTGCCTAGGGTTTTTGTTCTCGAACACGTTTCAGGTGTAGATTGTGTTCCTGGACAGGCCGTCTATGGTCTCAATCTTGGAAGGCAAATAGGATAGTCTACATCGCGAATTAGTCTAGGTTATCCTATAATTCGCTGCAACTCAGACATCGCAATGTAATGATAGAATTAATTCTTTTGGGTCCAATTAAATGCTCCATGAATGTTAAAATATGGGTGAGATTTTTTTTAGAGAATGCACTAGAGATGAATATCCCAAACGTGCCCGCGAAGTTGCCCTCCCGTGCGAAAATACCGCAAGAATTCACCAGTCTCTCTTAAGCCACGAGACTTCATGACCGTTGTTCCCTCACGCCTCATCAGAATCAGTCAAATCCTCCGCGGTTATGGGCTTTAGAATAACAAATCGATGCTGTTTCGTTCCATCCGGCAACTGGACCGACCCATCCTCAAACTGGTGCGCAAGCGCATAATCCTGCTTGGCGAAGTACTCCTCCTCGAGAATGATACAAAGAACGATGTGCTCAAGCCACCGCCAATCATACGTCTCCTGTTTTAGCCAGTGAACAATACGCCGACGGTAGAGGTTGTTATCCAGACCAGCAATGAAAGGGCCGATATGGTCAATGTCGTTATTTGGCCGGATTGCACGCATTCGGATACGGTATAGTTTTGCTCCTTCATAGTAGAGTTCAAGAGGACGACCATTCTGCTTCATTCGTGCTTTCAAGCTGACTTCAATTTCGGCATTGGTGAGAGCTTCTTCTTGTTCCTCGTGCTTGACGAATGGGTGTGTTGATGCAGATTGACGTGTACTTTGCTGGGCTTGAGCTGCGTCAGTCATGGTAGTATTTGCTGGGGTTTCACTTTTATTTCTAGTCTCTGAAGTCATAATTGCAGCTGCCCTTTCTTCGAAATGACTCAAAAGAAGACTGATTGCGCTGATGCAGTTGATTATTGAGTCGCTCTTTTCGCCAGTGGCCTTTGTGTATTTGTTCACTGCCTTCAGGGTACGTTTGAATTGGCGTTGGAGCTTGCGTAGCTCACGAGACTGGTCCCCTTCAGTCGAGTCCGTGTTGGCTGTCATGAGCGAGCTCATTATGCCGAGGAGGTCTTTCAGACATTCGCATAGATAGCCATTGAACTCTTCGGCCTCGTTGACTGTTCGTTTTGTCTGAAGGAGGCGCTCGGTCAAGATCTGGTTCGTGCGACGAAGTTCGTAATTCCAGAGGAGGTGGGCAGGTTTCAGACGAGAATCACGTTCAGAAGGTGAAGCGGTCTCCATTGTCGTAGTCCAGCGTGAATCTATGAGAAGTGAGATAAGTAGGGGACGTGCCCAAAGAATGGGATTCGGGAAAGAGATGAGATGAAAGACTGGAGAAAGAGCTTTGGAGGCAGTGAAATGGTGATAGATCTAGATTTGCAGGACGAGATGAGTACGACGGCACTGTTGAGAAGGAGGAAAGACACACGGTCAGATAGAATACGTTACGTTACAGTCAAAGACTCAGCATGATATTACTAGAAGATTAACCGTGGGAAACAAGTCACATTTTGGCCCGATCTATTGATTAAGTACGGTAATAGAGACATTCTTAACCAACCTGAGCGAGCTAGATACAGGGGAAAACGGAGGAAGAATGCGGAAAAAATAAGAAAGCCGTGATAGCAAAAAAAGTACGAGCATATCACATCTCCGTTAATTGCAGGGGACATAGGAAACCATAGCAGTGGCGCCGATGGCGGCCCGCGTCCATCAAGTCTTCATATAGATAGGCTCCAGCCAATCCATCGAGCCACCGCGCAGCGGGAATGTTTCAAACACAGAAAGCCACTTTTTACGCAGGTTCTGCGATCATAATCCGCATCAAGACATCAAGGGGAAGAGTTAAGGTGTTTAGATGAGGTCAGCAACGTTCATGGGCATCTCCTCAACCTGGGTGCTGTAGAACTGCTCGATCTCGCGGAGCATGCGAACATCGTCAGCGGTGACGAAGTTGATGGCAACACCCTTACGACCGAAACGACCACCACGACCGATACGGTGAATGTAGTTCTCACGGTTGGCGGGGAGATCGTAGTTGATGACCAGGGAAACCTGCTGGACATCGATACCACGGGCCAAAAGGTCAGTGGCGATCAGGACACGGGAGGAACCGGAACGGAACTCCTTCATGATAACATCACGCTGGCCCTGCTCCATGTCACCGTGCATGGCGGAGACGGTGAAGTCACGGGCAGTGAGCTTGTCGGTGAGCCAGTCGACCTTTCGGCGGGTGTTGCAGAAGATAACGGCCTGGGTGATGGTGACGGTCTCGTAGAGATCGGACAGGGTGTCGAGCTTCCAGTCCTCCTTCTCAACAGCGATGTAGAACTGCTTAATACCCTCAAGGGTAAGCTCCTGCTTCTTGACGAGGATACGGATGGGGTCACGCATGAACTTGGTGGTGACCTCAAGGACATCCTGGGGCATGGTAGCGGACAGCAGGTTGACCTGGGTGGACTGGGGAAGGAGCTGGAAGATGTCGTAGATCTGCTCGGTGAAACCACGGGACAGCATCTCATCGGCCTCGTCGAGAATGAAGAGCTTCATGGTGGAGGTGTTGAGAACACGGCGCTGGATCATGTCGTGGACACGACCGGGGGTACCGACAACGACCTGGGGACCGTCACGGAGAGCGGTCATATCCTCACGGACGGGGGTACCACCGATACAGGCGTGGCAGGTGAGGTTCATGAAGTCACCAATGGCAACAACGACCTTCTGGATCTGCTGGGCCAACTCACGGGTAGGGGCGAGGATCAGAGCCTGGCAACCCTTAACCTCGGGGTCGATCTTCTGCAGGGCGGAGATGGAGAAGGTAGCGGTCTTTCCGGTACCGGACTGGGCCTGAGCGATAACATCGTTACCTGCAGGACAATTAGACTGATGTCGCAAAAGAAATATCTTGAACGGAGTAAAACTCACCCTTGATGATGGGCATGATGGCGCGCTGCTGGATAGCAGAGGGACGCTCGAAACCGTAGGCGTAGATACCTGAAATGGGACTTGTTAGTAAATTTTCTTCGTGCCCCGCCGCCCACGAGGGGAAGCGCCAAAATGTCGGAAATTTCATCACATACCGCGGAGCAGCTCAGGCTTGAGGTCCATAGCATCGAAGGAGTCGGTGATCTCATCGTAGTTGGACTCGATCATTCCTGTTGGGTGAACAGCCGAGTTAGTCTTGTCTTCGTCCCTATCTTCATCTTCTCGTCGCCACCTCAAATTCTTCAAGGGCATGAAAACCCAAAAAGAGAATCGGCGAACTCTCAAAGAAGACTTGTGAGGAAAGAGGCATCACATACCCTCGGGAAGATCCTCCAAACCCTTATCGTTCGACATGTTGGGTGGTTGTTGAGGTGGTGATCACAAGCGTGTTGCTGTGATCTGGATGGTGGGGTGAGAGAGTTTTAGCGAACGTGCCCTGTGGGGTAGTTCGCGAGTGTTGTAGAAGCTAGTATCTGAACTCTTCAAATAGAAGAGCTGACAGGATACTAGAGGTAAAAGTTGTATGGGTGGTGGAAAGTGAAAGTCGTAAAGACTGAAGTGGGAAGAAAAAGGAAGTGAAAAAATCGACCAGCGGATCTGCCCATTTGCTGCGACGCTTTTTTTTTTTTCACCCACGGTCGGGACGGGCTCACCGCTTGCCCAATGTGGGGCTTCCCGCTTTATTCCAAGCGAGTACAACGCTGGTGATCGTTCCAAGGTTACTTTCTATTCATTGTATTGTTCCTGATTTTTCCTTGTTCTGCCGTGTGGCGCTACTTCTTCCCTTGATTCGTTTTTTTTACTTCTTTGATTCCTAGCTTGTTTTTTTTTTGTTGGGCTTCCCGGTTGGGCTCTATAGTCGCTCTTACTATTGGGTTGTTGAAGGAGCGCTCGGACGGGCAGAAAAAAAAAATCTTGAAGCCCTAAAGTGATTCCCGTGGACCATGCCTGACATCACAACGCTGCCGAGTTATCCACTTCCCCAAGATGAGGATCTAGGCGTTGAGGTTATTCCCAGCCATCCGCTAGGCGTCAAGCCTAGTGGCAATGCGCTATTAGCCACATCGAACCTTCGCTCGGCAATCGGAACATGGAAACTCCTACCCGACGAACTAATCCTGATGCTGTTGGAATGCCTGGATGGGGCCAGTCTACTGGCTTTTGGAAGGACATGTAAAGCTTTCTACGCATTCACCCGTGCAGAGGAATTGTGGAAGGCTCTGTTTATTCGGTAAGTTTGAGCTAATTCACCAGCCTATCGTGAACATTGTAGATCTTTGATCTATATATCGTGGCTGATTTCTGCCAAGATCCACCGAGGCAACAGGGCCCGGCGAATGTCTAGCAACCTTGGAAATCAACAAACCTAAGGCTAATGACACTAATAGTACTTCTCCTGAATCATTCACATGGCGAGGAACATGGCGATCAACATATCTGAATCTGCCTGCCAGCAAAGTCCCCGTAGTGGATTGTTCTAACCTCTACTCGGATGTTCTATACCGTCCTTTCAACTGCGCGCACATCGTTATGGATCCATATGTCACTAAGATCCCTAAGCGCAATCAAATTCCACGTCTACCCGACTTGTCACCGGAAGAATTCCACGAAAAATGGGCTGATCGCCCATTCATTCTAACCGAGCCCATCAAAGACTGGCCAGTGTACAAGAGCTGGACGGTTGGCCACCTGCTCTCAAAATACGGGCAGGAGAAGTTCCGCGCAGAAGCAGTTGACTGGGTTCTTCGTACATACGGCGATTATATGGCCGACAATGTGGACGAAAGTCCGCTGTATCTATTTGACCGGAACTTCGTCTCCAAGATGGGACTAGCAGTTGGTCCGCCTAATGAGACCCCTGACGCAGCCTACTGGCCGCCATCGTGCTTCGCTGAAGATTTCTTCTCGGTGTTGGGGGATGAACGTCCGGATCGACGGTGGTTGATCGTGGGACCAGAGCGGTCGGGCAGTAAATTCCATAAAGACCCGAACGCCACCAGCGCTTGGAATGCTGTGCTCAGGGGGCCTAAGTATTGGATTATGTTCCCGTCTGGCGATAAGCAGGACCCGCCACCTGGAGTCTTCGTCTCGGATGACCAGAGCGAGGTTACCTCACCGCTCAGTATCGCCGAATGGTTACTGACTTTCCACGCTGAGGCGCGACGGACGGCAGGCTGCATGGAGGGAATCTGCGGCGAAGGCGAGATTCTACATGTGCCGTCTGGATGGTGGCATTTGGTTGTAAATCTTGAACCGTCGGTCGCCATTACCCAGAATTTCATGCCCAGAGCACACCTCTGTGCTGCGCTGGATTTCCTGTCCAACAAAGCTGACCAAGTCTCCGGGTTCAAGAAAACTGTTCAGAATCCATACCAAAAGTTTATTGACGGTATGCAAGACGCATACCCGGAACTTTTACGACAGGCTCAAGAAGAGCTGCAGAGGAAAGCAGAAGGGAAAAAGCGCAAGTGGGACGATATTGTCCATGGCAAGGCAGAAGACGCAAAAGAACAAGATGCTGGTGGATTCAGCTTTGGATTTGGAGATGATGGGAGTGATGTTGAAGTCCCTTGAAGCAATTATACTGAGCCGGAGAGGACACAGTCCCACGATAACAACAATATATCAACGAGATACTCAACGCCTTCATAGCATATGCAAAATAAAATTACGAATTCATGCTCAATGGTTCAAATCTCTGGCACACACCTCCAGCACCGAGATAAGCCCAGTCCTTAGTGACAAGCAACCGACTTGGCAGCAGGAGTACCTTCGGCAAAAGCGAGATATCCCACAAAGGCACCCACAGCAACAGCAATCATGACTGCGCCATTGTATGTCATGAAAAGAAGCCTGCAACAGAAAGAAGAAAATCAGTAGCCATCAACAAAGCCAGAACAAAAGGACAACTCACATGATGAAGAAGCTATAGAAAACCTGAATGGCATACAACGCAGCCATAGTGAGCTTTCCTTGGCGCACGACGGCAGCCCTGTTATCCCTTCCTACAAGCAGTGGTGAGCGTTCGTCGTTATTGATAGGAAGACCCGCATTCTCGGAGACGACGTTGGCGAGGGATGGGTCGGTGATACCACCATCTGAAGAGCAAGACATCAATGACAGCTCGCTCAAGCAGGAGTGGAAAGGGGTTCAATAATGATCAAACACACAACCTCAACCTCATTGTCAAGCCACCGATGCCAACGCCATATAGTCCAAGCGACAACAATGAAGTGTATATGTTTGGGCTCGTAGTTCAAGACCTACCTCCTGTGGACGACACTGCCGTAAAGGCATTCAGGCGTCGTGCGTGTGCAATCTCATATTTGCGAGTAATTTGGCGTACCCCTTCGTAACCTGCTGTGAGGAGGACGATAAGGACGAGCGAAAGAAGGAAGGAGATCGGGCCTGTGATGCGCCACCAGCGGAAGATGATGCAAAGGTTTTCGGAAGACCATGTGAAGACCATCTAGTAGTGCGAAGGCTTAGTTAGCACTCGCTCTATAACAATTGTAAATAGTCGAGTACGTACGTTCATGTTGCACTGGCCACCCATATCCATATCACCATGGCCGTGATCCATACCTGGCATACCATGATCCATATGCATCGAGTGATCCATGATGAAGACTAGATATTACCCGATAAAATCAAAGGCCAAGAGTCAAAGATGAAAGATCAAGAAAGCCCTCCAGTTGAGTAGCACAGCGAAGGTACGTGACTGCGTAGTAGAAAGTAAACATGATGCGGGACGTGAGGTGATACCATCACACGTGCAAACAAGGCAAACATCGCCGATAAGCTCTCGGGTGCGAACCGCCTCAACTCTCCAATCCAATCCAATCCCGCATTGGTCGCTGTTCCCCGTCTCGAGCCAGCTTCCGCTTTTTTCGCTTGCATGCTACGCGCTGGTGAATAATTCCCAGCGACTGGTATTCAATTTCCCTTTCACACCATCATGGCGGACACTGCCTCCGCCCCGACAGCAGCACCCGCGACCGCCGCGCCTGCGACGCCAGCAGGCGGCGCAACAGCAGGGGCTCCAAATGCGCCTAATGACCAGAATGCCGCGAGTCGCGGATTGCCATACTACGAGAAGTTGCGCCGAGAGCTCAGGGACACGTTGTCGAAGAAGCGATTGATGGATAGAAGCATGGTGAGTGCCGAACCTCCAGCAGCGCGTCCTTCTTGCGTCGTTCCGTTGCTGGCTGCGAGCTTTGCAATAGCTCTCAAACGGCAGCACTGAAACATTCGAGAGCTCTTGGCCTGCTCTTATTTGGTGGTGAAACAAAGTTTGTTCATGGACTGACTCCTACAATTTCCACAGGCCGCACTTGAAGACCAAATTTTCCGCTTTGAACAATCCTACCTCGAGGAGACGACCGCCGGCAACATTATCAAGGGCTTCGACAATTACATCAAGGGATCGGCTAATGCGTCAAGTCTTGGCGCTTCGGGTCTGAGTCTTGGATCGGGTGTTGGTGGGCGTCGTAAAGCGCAAGTCACAGATTCAGATCGGGTTTTCTCAAGGAGTTCTGCAAGCTACATGATGGTATGTAGAAGATCCGAGAACTGAATGGCTACAATCCTGATGTATCAATCGCCAATGACTTTTTTTTTAGGACTCGCCTGGCCCTTCCTCCGCACAAACCACACCGTCGCACGCGGCTACGCCTACATCGATAGCTGGTGGCAACGCACCTTCGATGAAGAGTAATGGAGGCGATGCGTCAGCATCTGCGAAGAACGCATCGGTCTCTTCGAAGAATAAGAAGAAATCCGGTGGTGGGTCGAAGAATACCAAGGGGAAAAACCAGACGGATGACATGTCTGATGAAGATAAACCGCCCGTTAAGCGGTTGAAGATTAGCTACGGACGGGACTAGAGTTCGGTCTCAGTGGAAGAGATTGCTTTTGTTGGGATTGCTTTAGGTATGGAGTTTGGGAGGCGTTAATCTGCTATCGTTTCAACGGGCGAAGAGAGCCCATGGCGCAGGGCAAAAAGGTCGCTATCTATTGCGCATCATGTACATCACGAACTATTAAGACTACAGTGTTTTGAATACCAGATATTGATTGTCAGATCATTGACTTGACAGAGGTTCTTAGCAAACTTTGTCAGTGAGTCCAATCGGCAGCAAAAGGAACAGGCATTCGCCATCACAGCTGCAATCGGAAAGTAGCGATCTCGAAAGCCCGCAACGTAAAGGCCACCTCAACGCTATCAACCATCTGCACGAAGTCCATTTCTTCCTCATCATCCTCGAGGACATTGCATTTCCAAACCCGCTTGACAGGGAAAGTGCTCTTGATAGCTCCAAGAGCTTTACCACCAAGCGACTCATAAACACGGATAATGATACTCTTCCCACCGCGAGCAGGTATTCCCCCAGTGGAAACGTCCTCATCATCTTCACCGCGCTTAAAAGCATCCAAAATCACGGAAGGTGCGCCCTCGATAGATACGCCGCTGAAATCAACGTGGTTCACCGCATAGGAACTGATCTTCTCAACAACAAGCGGCTGGTTGAAGTTGTAACCGGCACGAATGGTACGGTCGTCAAGCGGACCAGAGTGTGGAAGGATGGCGTAACGAATGCGGTGGCGGCCCATATCTGCATGGGCATCTGGAGCCTTGGGAGCACGGAGTAGCGAGAGACGCATGAGGTTGCCGCATGTTGCAAAACCGTACTTTGAGTCGTTGAGAACTGATACACCATATCCATTCTCGGAGAGGTCGGCCCATTTATGGCAGCAGACTTCGAATTTGGCCATGTCCCAGCTATAGTATGTTAGTATCAAAGTGATCAATCATTATCTGGGGGTTTCACGTACCTTGTGTTGTAGTGGGTCGGGCGACGAATGATACCATATTGAGTCTCATAGGAGGCTTCCGTGTTGGTAATATCAACGGGGAATTCAACCTTGAGGAACTTCATAGTCTCCCGCCACTCGACCTCGCTTTCGAACTCAACATACGGCGGCTCAGAGGATACCGAGGCCGACAAACTAATGGTGGTCTTGATCCAGCTCTTATCACTGATCTTCGTCTCCGTCACCAAGCTTACTCGGTGTGGATCGTTCTCTGCAATGACAGTTTTGCCGCGAGGAAGCTCCTTTCGTGATTCTAGGTGGAAGACTTCGACATCCCAAGCCTGCCAGTACAGTGGCTTGTCATCGAAGATCACTAATTGACCAGCCTTGCCACCTTTTGAGATGACTTGTCTCTGAGCCTCAATATCGAACAATGAAGTAATGACCCCGTCGTGGACATCAACCCTGAGCTTACCGTTATCAAGACGGAAAACTCCAGGCTTGGTTTCTGCTACGGTCACCGAGTTTGTGGTCTGGAAATCAACGTCTTGGCATGATACCACGCCCATCTTACCATCGATAAGTGCGTACTTAGAGGCAGAAGCTGTGTTAATAGACTCAGGAATCTTGACCACTTCCGACCGAGTCCAAGGCAAGGTGTTAATAGCCGCCAGGGCTTCATTGCGTAGGGTACTAGTGATTCCCAAGGCCGCCAGAGCATCCTGGCGCAACTTGGTCCCAGTTTTGAAGACCTCAGCATAAAGTTTGTCGGAGTCATCATAGCACATCTCGATTGAGCTACCGGGCAGACAGTCGTGGAATTGGCAAAGAAGAGTGTTCTCCCACATTCCATCAATCTCCTTCTTTGGGTAACGGTAATCCTCATCATTGCCACGAATGGTAGCCAAGGCAGCCAAAAGCTCGATCTCTCGAAGCAAAAACTCGGACTTTCTGTTGTTGCGCTTATTGTTTGCTTGGGTGGTGTATGTACCTCGGTGGAGCTCGAAGTAGAGTTCTCCATACCATGTGGCAAACTGGGTACCATCTGCAGCGGCTGCTTCCAGCTTGTCAAAGAAGTCGTCAACTGACTCGCCCATCTTGACTCGGGGAAGAGTACCGATCTTGTCACTGAGGCCACGGCAGCGACGAAGCTTCTCGAGGTGTTCAAATGTGGGTCCACCGCCACCATCTCCTTTGCCAAAGACTAGTAAGGAAGACTTGTCGGCATCCAGTGATTTATGCTGTGTGACACTGCGCTTAAGATCACCAAAGTGAGCTTCAGCGGTATATGTCTCTGCAGGAGCCATATGGCACATCACTTGACTACCATCCAAGGCAACCCACTGGAACGTGGTGTGAGGGAAAGTGTTGATGTTGTTCCAACTCAGCTTTTGGGTAAAGAAGCGACTCATTCCGGCAAGGCGGCAAATCTGGGGGATTTGGGTGGAGTAACCAAACGTATCTGGCAACCAGAAAGTCGAGCATCGTTTGCCAAAATGACTTTCGAAGAATCTTTGGCCGTAGAGGAACTGTCTGACCAAAGACTCTCCACTTGGCATGTTGGTATCATGCTCGACCCAACTACCGCCAATTGGCTGGAAGTGGCCCTTCCGCACCCATCTCTTCACACGATCAAAAACTGACGGATAATATTGCTGCAGCCACTTGAATTGCTGAGCCTGTGAGCAAGTGAACCGGTGTTCTGGGTACCTATCCATCAAATCGCATTGGTTCGACCAAGAGCGAGCGACCTTCCGCTTAGTCTCTGCCCAGGGCCACAGCCAGCAAGTATCAATATGGCAATGGCCAATGGCAAACACAAATGGATTTGTGTCTGCCTTGTAGACATCTGAAGAATCCACCTTGTCTCCAAGGTACTTTTGAGCGATTTTTCTGCCCTCAAGGATTGACTCCTGGCTTCCATTGCCTGCAGTGAAAGCATCGATGATAGCATTTCCGACCACATTCGCTTCATGTGCTTCCCAAGAGTCACCAGGGAACTCGCGAGCAGCATCACCGATAATCCAGAAATCATAAAAGAGTGCGCGTGCGGCCAGATTCACAGCGGTAATTCGTGCTGTCGTGAGTTGGTACGACTTGTCTGGCTTCGGCGGTTGGATCGAGTCGCCCCCGGGGGCATTTCCGAACATGCCATTGCAAGCCATTTCGATATAAAATGTATGCTCTTTTCCATCGCGCCATGCATCGGGGATAATCCATTCGATTCGCTCGCCGCCACCGGTTAGACCTTGCAATGGATGACCGTCTTCTGTCCATACTAGTCCCTCATTGTGAGCATCCCAGTGGAACTCGAGTCGTTCTTTTTGTCGCATATCCTCGGGTACGGTCAACTTGATGCGAAACCAATGCGTAGACCAACTGGGTCCGAATGATTCTCCGATATGCGTAGGTGTGAATTCATGGGACGTTGCTTCCTCGAATGTCGGCCGTTCCAGGTTGGGGACTGAATACACTGATAACTTGACATGATCTTCGTCTGAGTTGGTTGCTTCGAAGAATTTGGAGACGAGGTTTTGACCTGCATATTGGCCTTTTTCTGTGAACTGCTTCAGTCGGTCGGTGTAGATCTTCGTGATGCGCTGACCGACCGGGCGCTCGGATAGTACTGGGAGGGTCTTGGTAGCTAGGATGGGGGTGACATGAGCTTCTCCACCCATTTTGTCGGTTGTTTTTCAATTTTTAAAAGATTTATTTCCAGATACGCGTTATTTGTGACAAAGAGCGGGAGAACAGCTGCGCAGTGAGGAGTGAAACTCAAGGGAGGAGCTGAGTTCCAAATGCGGAGGCATGACGGAATGCGGAGTCAGGGCGGGGACCAGCCGAGCTCCATCCACTTGGCATCCACAACCCATGAGTTTCCATGGATTCTCTATTAGATCTATGTATATCTTATTGACAAGGACTCAACTATCCAATATACGTAACTATCCAATATACGTAGCATATTTTCCAAATTCCTCATCGGCCCTTAATTGCCCCCAATCTTCATCACGAAGGCACATTGCAACAGCCATTCCTCCTTGTGGAGACTTTGGCATAATGTAAAATAAGCCTTCGACAGGCATAAACGCTGGCCTCCGTACTGACTCGGGCTTTCCAAGTCCGAGATTGAAATCAAGGTCATAACACTTGATCCGAGCCCATGAGCTAAGCGCAATGCCCGTCGAGAAATCCACGCTCGCAGTTATAGACACTTTTGTTTTATCCGGAGATTGGGTGAGATATGTTGCAAGAGCACGGATATCATAAGAAAGATCCCGCACTTTGGGGTCCAGCTGTCTGCGAAACTCCGACGCGATGCTTCCCAATGGTTCTTCTGCTAGGTCTTGAAGGGTACTCGAATGGTAGGTCATGCTCTGCAACATCCCGGGGTAAAAAGTGGGAACTCCCAATCGCTGTCTGACATCCACGGCACGTGCGGATGTTGATTTTGCGGTCGGATTTAAGCGTAGTATCCGAGCGCGGGAAACACATTTCCAAATGAACGCGCACACAGTATCATCGGTCGAAATGAATCCAGATGGTAAGGTCATTGACTTTGTTGCCAGGGATTTGAGAGTTTTTAGTGCGATTGACGAGAAGTTCACATACGCCCATGTCAAATCTGCAGGTGGCAGAGCCGTTGCTTCAGTCATATCTCTTGGAGAATCCTTGATCATTTGTTCGTCCAGCTCAGGACCGGGGGTGTAGTTGTCACCCAGCAGCGGAATTGTTTTGGTTCGATCCATGTTTCCAACGGAGATTTCGTCGTCAGTGAATGAAGCTCCATGGCAGGCTTTGGACATCCAGCTAATAACACTGTCTTGTCCAGTCATATCCATAACATTATGTTGCCCGACAATAGTAAGGATGAGGCCACCAGTGATGAAATTGGCTTGCACGGCAAAAACTGGGGCTGACTCCGCTGCCAATCCGACAGTATTCCCCGGAAGATTGATGGTCAAGCATGGTGCTATGACCTTCTCTTCAAGCATTGACATGGGAAAGTTGGATTCTCGTAAAGTTTTCATGGTAGGTGCAGATGGGTCTTGTCGGAGATCTTTAAAGATAAGGGGAATCGTTTCTGAAGGAACAATTCGGTAAACTCCCGTGTTACCGTCACTAGATCCCTCGTTGATCACCTCTCCTGCAAGCCATGGGAAGGCTTTTGCCAACCGATCAAGCCCGTCTCTCAAAGCTCTGACAATGGTATCATTGGTGGATGGATTAGATACGGGATAGATGCTGCATATCTGGGTATAGAGCTTATAAAAGTCTGGCTGTTGGCCTAGCACGTCAAGAGCCATGTTTGCCATTGTTGTTTTTGTCATCGTGTCAAAGTTGAATGGCTTTTCCACGGCGAGACATTCGTCTCTTTATAGGCAGCAGAGATAAGCCTACTGTAGGTAAGCATTGCCAAAAATGGGTGGACCTTGAGTGGGTCGGACCCCACTTTGTCAGCGTTAGTCGACATGAGTCAATGTGAATGTTATCACGTGGTCCCAGCTTATTGTCTTGCTTTCTACTGAAAAGTCTTCCTAGTCAGAAGTTGAAGAAGAGATTATAGGAGGCTGGTAGGTACTGGGTAATTGATTGGAAACTGCTTAACCATTCGTGAATAGATTTGGTCAGATTGATATATTTGCATCTACCGATGGCACCTGATTGTATATATGAAAGATTCTAGGCACTGTACGTACTTCCGAGGTTAAAATATATTCATATCTATTTAGCCTTGCAGTAAAGATATACCGGAACCCGGAAATACTTACATTTCAGCCTTGGAAGCTGCTTATAGGCATCTGCCCAGGTGGCGACCTTGTATAATTTAGAATACGTTCCAAGGTTCTCCGAATATTTAGATATACTATTCGCCAAGTCCATCGTGTCGCTTCCTCTCACTTTGACATGCCCACCTGTTCAGATGGAAATCTTCGGTCTTTTCCGTCATCCTCGCCTCTGCTGTCTTGTCTCTCTGCTTGCTCTCCATCTTCCACCGACGGATTTTGACATGTCTACAAGCTCCACTTCAATAGGTTTCTCGTCTTACTTACCTGATCTATCCTACGCTCTTTTTAAGTATGCTACACCACTACATTGAGAAAGTCAACATTTGCTAACTTGATTCTTTTAGGAACAGAGTGAGCAAAATGACCCTGGAATCTTTGGATTTGGAGGAAGTCTTGGGGGTGACATAGAGCTTGATCATGAAGGAGTACTGTGCACTCTTATGATCAGAAAATTGGGTGTATCACATGCTTATCAGGTACGTGCTCCCACATACGTTTGGGAAAGAGTGTTGAAACCAGGCACTGAATCATGCAATCTAAGTCAATGATGAGGGGACAGTGAGGTAAGTCCTAGATTTGACGCCTCTGATGAAGCCTTGGAATCATGAGAAGCAAAATGTGAATCCTTCCATTAGTCGTTGATTCTCAAAAGTTTGAGGACCTTTGGAATTCATCACTTCTGCGGAATAGCAGCAACTCGTCCAGGGGCACGTGCGGTCTGAGTGGCGTTCCCCACACACCAGCAGTTCCCAGGCTGCTGAGCTAACGCATCTTGGTCATAATAGGTGCTCCCAATATCATTCCTCTGCTGAATAGAATTCATCGAGTCACACACATACAAACAATCATGCAATGTCATATTAGGTAGCATCATCAGAATCGACTTGTCACCCATGAAGTCATAGTCACAATGAATGAGATATTTCTGTGCGTTCATTGTTTGTATAGAGTTATCTGCGGATGGACAGGAGATTGGGGTTGTGGAGTTTAACGTATCCGCCCAGATATTCATGCGTCTATCTGTGGAACTAGTTGTGGAACTATTCGATGAGCTATTCGCGTAGCTATTGTTCGATGATGCCCATGTGGCTGTTGATGGTTGGTCTAGAATTCATGAATTAGTGGGAGCTACTATGTAGGAACGAAATGTCCATACCATTCTGATGTGTCAAGCCCATCGCCAACCCAATCGCAATAGCAAACACCACAATCGTCATTAATAAAATGCACATTGTGAGCCAAAAGGTAACCCTTCGTAGACCGCAGACAGTACGCTTAGGTGCCGGGTCAGCCTTAACCAAAGGGGTATCATCCAAATAGTAAAGTGCATGGCGGTGGTCAACCTCTAGAGGAGCTTGGACAACCTCCATTCCGACGGAAGTTCTGACTTGTTTGGATGTATCAGCGAGCGACATTATGATAGAGATCTTGGAAGTCAATGTTTTCTCCGGGATACTGGGCATAGAGGGGGTTTAAATAAATTGACTAAGCTGGCTACAGACAAGCACTTGCTCGTGGTATCATAACTCATATATCTGCGGAGCTATTCATGATCCCACACACGAAATGCCTGTCATCCAATAATATCGTCAAGGCATATTGCGCCACCCAATAGAGCGACGATCCATGCAGGGGCACACGGTGCGCAATGTAGGCAGGTTAGAAGAATGGATACTTCCATTCTTCTACGGTCGCATTCAGGCCTCCCGTCTTCGCATTCTCTATCCTAGCCACCTGAATAGATCCATGAAAGAAATCAATTTGAAAAGTACGCGAAAGTCATTTACTGATCAGCAAGATGTCATCTCCCAGCCCATAATGACTGTGTCGGTAGCGGGCCGCAACTTTAAAGTATGTGGATATTGAGGGCATGGGTGGCAATTTCTCTCAATTTGGTAATTCAGCGTGAGTAATCACTAATAACGAATCAATGAACAATTTTCATGCGTCTGCAAGGCCCGGAAACAATGTTGTAAGCAAATTCATCCACGGGAAAGAACTTTCCTTCCTGCCTCCAACCCTTCAATCTCCGCCTGTGGCTGCCTCCGTTTGCGCCGGATCTTCATGTCTTCGCCAGCAATTTCTTCGAGCTCCTCAGTGGAGAGACCATCAACCCACAAGGCAGAAAATAAGCTCATGGGGGCCTCAGCTCCGGTCACCAGGCGGTGGTCCGCTGCTTGCATGCAAACATTATCCACGAACCGTTTACAGGCCACCGTGTAGTAAGATTGCAAAATGTCATGGATATCTTGAGCAGTTTGTTTATCGTTACTCTGGGGGCTTTGTGCGGTCAGATCCGTCATTCGAACAACCATTCCCAATTTTGGGACAAAAATGGACAAAGGGGCCATGTTAGACTGGACACGGTCCTGTCGGCTGCAGCTCTGTAAGTTAGCTACCACATAAAGAACTAGATGGGGTGTATAATTTTTTGGGGGTAGAGGAAGGTATACTTACCACTTTTGGAGACTGTCGCTAAGGTAGCTGTTTAGGGTCATCGGCGTCCCCTCACGCTCAATCTTCAACAGGAAGTTGACTTGCGAGATTGATTCCCGATACTTGAACATGAGGTCATCCGTCAATAGTGATATGATCTTCGGCGGGATGTTTTGGTCCATAGAGACAGCTCCGAGAACTGTCTCTATGAATTTGTGAATAATGATGATGATATCATTGATGTATCCGTGGGCTATCATTGGCCATTTACTGCTTTGACTCTTCATGAGGGTGGTTAGAAGCGTATGATTAAAAGTGCCGATCTCAAATCCCTTTGCACCGTGATGAATGGTTTCAATCCAACTTTCAATGCTCGAATTTGAAGGGCACTGGATCTCCAAGTTCTGGCACAGGATCTCATCTAGCTCTTCCAAGTCAGGAAACTTGCGGCTCTCTGTAAAACCCGAAAGGTTGCTCTCTTTGGATTCAGAATTGTCAATGTTACTTTGAAGACTTTCCTCTGCGACCGAAGCTGTAGGTTCGCCTTGGGCCAGGGCTAGGCATTCTGTTTTGAATGCATATTCGTGCCCAAAATCTGACATGTCATCGCAAAATTGGGCATTCCGGTTTGAAATCAACGTCGCAAGCCTTGCCTCTTGCTTAACAAAAATGTCATAGGCGCCGTAGTTCGTGCAAAGCGCATGCTGGGTAATCTTTTGAAATTCCGAAACGATGTCAATGAGAAATCTTCTTTGCTGTTCAGGCGTCTCCCTTTCGAATCCAAGAAGCCTCAGGGCATCCTTCGACTCCTTGAGCCTTTTAGAGACCTCAGAGCGGACATCAGGGAAGACTCGGCGAACCGCTGAGGTAAGAATATCCCGAAGGCGAGTCCTTAAGGACCTGATGCCATAATTTTCATTCGAAACCTGGTTCCAAGGCACTTGTCGATGGAATAGCTCCTCTTCGTCGTCTCGGTCAACTGTGCCTTCATCAAGTTGTCGTTGCCCAAGGTTGCGAACAAGAACCCAACCAAGTTGTCCTTGCAAGTTCCCCCCCTCAATAAGAGCGACAATCTTACTCTCAGCCCCCTTGTCAACGAGATCGGGCTTTGTGAGGATTCGTAAGGTTCTGTCTCCAGTTGGATCCACTTCGCGAGCCGTCTCGATTATCTCCTGGGTAGCAATGTCCACATTCGCTGGAACGACAGTAAGCATTATGGATCGAGGATTTCGCATATACTGGTCCACCATGTTTCGCACAAGGTCAATATCACTCTTCGTGGTACGGCCGGATGTGGTATTTTTGAAAATTCCAGGAACGTCAATAACACTGAGATGATTTTCTTGAGGCCCACAGATCTCAAGGCAAAGGATGTTCCTTGAAAATGTTGCCTTTCCATCGCCGATGGCGCCGGAAAGATTCATAACTTGATGAACCTTGGTTGGTCAGCCTCCGTAATTAAACTTGATAACTCAAGTTTATCTTACCTCTTTGATCATTTCGGTAAATCCTTCTTTTGAAAGGGTTTGAACTCCTTCTGCCTTCCATGACCTCAGCTTCTGTTCTTGTTGCAAGTCGATACAAGGTACCGGAATTATGGATGCAGAGATAACCCGATCAACCAGACTGGCATTTCGGCCGAAGATGATCTGAGTCGCAAATCGAGTGCAGAGACCACTATCACGAGGGAAGCTCAATTTTGTTAAGCCTTCAAGCACGGAGCTTTTCCCACTTGACTGGTCTCCCACAACCACAAGATGGGGGAGACTAATGTACTCCCCCACATTGCAGGCAAAAAGTTTGTCGATCTTTTCTAGCAATATCGGGTCAGCTAGCATGAGGCTCGATGAGTTTGGGTTTTCAGTCTCCATCTTGTTGTAGTCAAAAGTTACCAGTTACAGGAAGAGCTTTGAAGTGTGAGTCTTGGAGTTTGAGACAGCGGGATGATGGTAATGAATGTGATGAAAACTTTCGTAAAAGTTGGAGGATGACAGGGAAAGAATGAGAGGCTGAGTTCATATCAAATACTGACACGGGTGATTCACTGCCTGAAGGGGGTCCAGGCATTCAGGCATTGATGTGAGCAATCACGATAGACACACCAATATAAGTGATATCCATATTTGGTAAAGCTGTCATACATTTAGCTCAATACCCAAACAAGGCCAAGTACAGAGTGATGTACGGTCAGCCAATCATACTCTCGTCCTTTCACTGCGATGAATCGAGGAATTGAAATGAAGTGGTGCAATAGCCAGATGTCGGCTTGAAGATAATTCGTTAAAAACAAAGAAAAGGAAAGGAAAAGAACAATTGCCATCATTATATTAAGCTGCATGTGATGAGTTATTGCGTTGATAATAGTGGGCCTAGTTGGTTTTTTTTTTAACTGCAAACTTGCCATGAGCTTCTGAATAAAGTCATATGGTGCACGCACGCCCTTTGCAACGCTCATCCGGTATGGTACCGATGCGAAAATCAGGCTGCTTGGAGCAAATACCAATTCGGCTCCACCCGCAACTAGGTCACCAAAAAGCTGCGCCGGGATGAGAGCGGCTTTTAGCACATCGACCAAGAGAGCCCATTTGTTGCGAGGCACATGGAACAATTCGTTTCTCTCGTTGATCTCATTTGTCAGGTCACCGACTATCTGAAACTTTGAACAAATCCAACGTCCAAGGGTTGCTTGGTAATCTCCTGGTTTTTGTCTGCCGCTCACTTGTTAATGGCACGGAATTGGTTTTCGGAGACCGCCATGGTGTTGAGGATCTTTATTTCGGGAACTCAGTATTCCAGGTCTACGTCAGGCGTGAAGACACATCACAACATGATCCAATGTCAGCATATTATAATCCTTGGTTGGAAGCGTAAAAGGACAGATTCTCTGGTTCAGCAAATATAGAACCGATTGGCCCGAGGTATGTAAGCCGGCAGGAAAAAGGCAACAGAGGCGAAGAAGGCTTGTAATCCAGCTGACCTCTGTGCGTCATTTATAGATGGTGATTTGGGCTGATTTGGCTGCGGAGAGACCAATTTGGATTGAGCTTTGAACACACTCGCTGCTCATGGTACATTTAGCTACAAGATACTAGGTAATTTAGGACGTTTTGAACATGTCAGGTTGAGTCAAGTATAGTTACATTATAACAAAAGACTATGCAGGTTGCCAAGTCATCGTAGGTCTCGTCTTGGCTACCGGCCATAATCGCAGGAACTAGTTCCGAAGCTTCTTTCAATAAGGTTACAGGAACTTGAAATATCCAAAAGTTCTAACGCCTGGGCAGTATGTTGATTCTGTACTAGTAGCATTTCACAGCCCTGGAGAAACCCGCATGCTTGTCAACTTGATAAAGTGTGAGAAAGGTCCTATATTCCTTGCCATATTCGCAATTTTCTCTTCAAAATTGAAGATTTTCCAGCAACCTGCCTCATTATCACCCCCATGTTGACAAATATTGCATCATGTTGGCGAAGGGCTTTTCATGCATTTCCGTCGTAAGTCAGATCGCAAATTCAAGTCTTGTTGTTATACATGAGCTACCTATCGATCTAACAACCCTCAAACCGACTTCTGGAATTGCTATCCAGCTGCTCAACGGAGTGCACGATGATGGAAAAGACGATTCAGTCCATAATTCAAGCCACCACGTCACAGGAAGGGCCAAACCGGTGGCACATGACATTCCACTGCACACCCATGATCTAGGATTGCCTCCATCCCATTTCGGTTGACCCTGACCCACCAACCCATAATTTTTGATGATAGGCTGCATAATCCCACATGCAGAAGTGGGCTGTTCCAGTGACAATCCTTGTGCGATAGGATCCCTGCTAATCATGAAAAGCCTCGTATGGGGTTCGGTGCCAAGGCACGGGATACTAACGTCTGGCCTTGAAGAGGCAGGAACCTATAATCAGAACAAAGTCAGCATTAACGAGCTGCTAAGGATATCATCTTGCGGTTTGTACCTAGATCTCGCTTTCTCAATACAGGGGCATTTACATGGCCCATGAGGTACCTTCGTCTCGTGATCAGGGACCACGTCTGCTTTGCATGCAACTGTTGTGCTGTTCTGTTACAGACCATGTGATAGTAGCCCATAACGAAGCGTTTTAATGGCCCCAGGACACACGAAGGCGTGTAAGAGTTTGTAAGAGGGTCCTGGCCGTACCAGTACTTCGAAAATCCAGAAAGAGGTCCGAAAGCAGCAGGAATAAGACATATCTCCGTGCAACTTAAAGTCCACAGTGACCCATGGCTTGACCTTCAATGCTGTTTATTCATCACGCAGTCTGCCAAATCGCAAAGCCACCAACTTGTTTTCACTTGACCGCTCCCAGAATTGAGTCCAAGATTTCGAATTTGGGATTTGGTAGGACAGCAGAGGGACCGTCAAAGTCGTCGATAATCGTGAGGAGAAGTAGGGTTTCTTTAGTTTTCTTCAAGAGGACTATGTAAATGGGCTGTCAGATTCCCGACAATGATTCAGCATCTTCGGAATATTCTCCAGAGTCGTCATTCTCATGAACTAGGTGGTAATCTTGGCGTAACGCTTCCTGGATAGTGCGGCCCACTTCTTTTTCGCTGATGTCTTCATCGTGAATATCGTCATACGGAATCTCCGTGTCTTCCTTCCTGTCCGCGGAGTCAACAGTGGCCCATAAGGGCGGGTTTGAAGACGAGCTGGTGGGTTCTGACATCATCGATCGATCTCCTGCTCGTGGAAGTTTGCGTCTGTTCCCTTCATCATCCAGGATTGTATATGTGCCGAGTTTGTAATCTCCTCGAATCCCGGTATCGTGCATCTAGTGGACGACCAAATAAGATATGGTAACTCGTTCGTCCTGGCACAACCAGGACCGCAACCACTCGTGTTGTCCCGTGTAACTCCACACAGATCCAGACTGCATGGGGCACGATGCTTCGCTCTCCAGTTGCGACTTCCATCACTCCTCCGTGTAACTTGATCAGATACTGAGGGATCAAATTTAATGTAGACCCTCCATCAATCAGGGCCCGTGTAGATTTGAGCCCCATAATTCGATCGTCAGTGCTCATCGAGAAGAGATCCGCATCAGCAAAGAACAACTGAGTGGCTTTCCTTTCAGTAACGATAGCATCATTATGTTCCTTGATCTCTCTTTCACTTGCCGATTCAGAGTGAGAGTGAGATTGTACTGCATTGCTGGCTCCACTATGAACTTGCATCACATCGCAAAGCGCAACTGCGCTCGGTACTGTCATATGGTATCAACTTTGTGATAAATGGTGCTCTTAATCCTGCTCACGATTCTTCTCCTATGATTCCTGATTTTATCGCGATGTAAAGACCTAATTGCCTGCAAAATTCAGCATCGGCGGATCAATTTTCATGCCAATTTTCTCTTAGATATACTGACCGTCATTGCCATGATTGTTTCGCCGAAGAGCTTCCATTCCACATTGCTGGAAGGGGTAAGAAAGGTCGTGAGAACGGTAGGTGAAAGAACCCGACAAAGAGGTAAAGAATAGAAAGTGATGGGAGGTTCTTGCGGAGAGATCACGCCTGATACATAAAAGATGTAACTGTCTCGAATCAAGAAGGAAGGACCTGACATAATTCTGAACCGCTAGCTCACTCATCAAAGCACTTGACCAAGCCAAGGTAGGTACTTGGTCGATGTGTGGTGGCTTCGGAGCCTCCATGGGTCTCCGTAATCAGAGTCAGCTCTCACTTGATATGAGAACTTCATTCAGTGTGGTGGAAGAAGGAAAAAAGGAGAAGATAGAGAAAAGATAGGAATTTATAGTCGTTGCTGCCTAAACGACTTGTTTGGTCAAAGCTACAAAGTAGGATCTGAAGTCCATGGTACGTATATGATACTATACTTAATGAAGTCTTGCTGCGAAGTAGAGTGTTTAGCCTGGGGCTTCCTCATGTTGGACCGTTATATGGGTATTCCAAAGAGCAAGGGAGTGTATACGTAGTAAGAGATCAATCCCCTTTCTTTCAAATTTGTAAATCATCATTCATGACACATCGATCACACGGTACTCATATTTCCATCGCACATATTACTTCCCGGGCTATACATAGGCACAGATATCCAAACATGGACAATTGATTCCACACGTCATTGTTTGAGTTCTCTTCTGCATAGAAATTAGAGCCCTCAAACCATCATCTTAACATCTCTGAGCCCCCAATGTAAGACAATATTAATAGAAAGCGATGCTATCAATTTCTGAATAGAATTATCTTCAAAGAATACCAAGCTCCGGGTGGCAAACCCTTGAGAAAATCTCCTAACGTGCACACGCATACAAAAGTTTAATAAGCTGAGTCCTGCATCTAATTTTAACCGAGCCTCCTATATGCAAAAAAAGCACAGAGCCTCTCCTGCAGCCAGAATACCTTATGAACAGAATCCATTGTATAAGCGATGTCAGGGCTATGAATCCACTAAACCCAAAATAGCGCATGAATGCCACGAGGGCTGTGGACTTGGCTCCAAAAACTGACAAGATATAAACCTGGCTGGCCGGGCAGCCAATGTTGGAGTAATGAATTTACAAATCAGGTAAGATCTTTCAAACTGGCATAGCCTAAGCAAGGCCATAAGCTCATAGGATGCCGAATCGGGTAGGAGGGGCCTTATGTCATGATGTTCTATTTTGGGAGGCCCCACGTGGAATGAGCCGTCGACATTTGTACCATAGCATCTTAAACTTAAGCAAACAGCCCCAACGTTTAATTTTCAGGGGCGAGGATTCAAAGCTTCTGCCGATCTGAGGATCGTGGGCTAGGTACTTGGCTATACTTGGCATTGGGTTAGTAGAGTAGTCAATTAACCGTAGATCCTGTTCCCCGCGCTGTGATGCGGCTCCTGTCTGAGCTAAACTCCAAACGAGTTTATTGTCCGACAACCAAGAGTTGTCAAGAAGGTATGCAGGTAAGTACCTCGAAACATCAATCTCAAACTGAGCAGCTGATTCTCGACGCCGACCTATGTCAAGACCAACATCAAGTGTCTTGAGGTGGCAAACATCATCCACCACCCCCCACAATCTCGACATTTCGGGAAATCCACTACCGGCCCCCAAGAAGGATCTCATTGAACCAATTTCCACATTAGTGGATAAAGCGTTTCGAAACAGACGGCGGGGAGCGAAGGATTTTTAGTTTGTTACATATGTGGTGAGATCCTTTTTCTCCCTTATTGGATCAGAGGGGCGTAAGTGCTGCGTAGGTGGCTGCATCTTTAATTGAGCTAGTGTCGGTACATGCAATCTGCGTGAGGCAGAGGGCTGCGGGCTGTGTGGGGTTATCCCTGTCGAGTAGTCGAAGTCTGAATGTTGGTAAAGTCGCGTCGAGTTGACGCAATTTATCGGTCGGGTAACTGATAGATAGTGTTGAGATAGAGGCGAGGGGTTGCGGCAATAAAGGCATAATGTATTGATCAAAATGATGAAGAAAATAACTAAATTCTATATTTCGTAGGCCTGCTAGGATCCAGCCATAGCTGTTGGCATGATAAAAAAGACCAGAGAGCCAATTCAGCACAAAAGAACAAACAAGAGCAGATGAGATGCTGCGGAAATTTGACAATAACGTCCCAGAAGAGAAGAATAAAAGAAATTGATGCATAGAAACTCCAACTGGAGGAGCATGGTCGGTCATGGTGAAGCTCATGTGGTAATCGGTATAAGTCGCTAAATCAACAAGAAGACAAAAGGAGACAAATGAAATGTAATCATGGAGACCAAGGATCAGGCTGTGGCGCGCACAAATGCGGATTGACAACCCCGACAAATTTAATCTTAGATTTCAATAGTTCGCGACGGCGGTCGTCTGGTGTTTCGGTCATTCGCTTCTTGGCGTCATCAAAGGAAGTCTGCAACGCAGCCAAAGTCTGGCGCTTGGGTTGTTGGTTGGCTTTTGGTAGTGTCGGTGTAGGTGGCGGCAGGTTTGCATGAGCGAAGTACTCCGGCGAGGTCGTAGCTCTGTTGAGCCTCTTAAGCATGCCACGCTTCTTCTCTTTCGGCGCAAGCGGTGATGAACGTGGTTGTTCGAAGATGTTAGCTCGGCTGGAGCTAGCTGTCGATGTAGCAACTAGTTGGGCGTGGAACTCGTCCATCTCCAATTCCTCGTCAAAATCTTCGTCGTCCCCCATGAGGGATGGCGGATGTGCGCTGAGCGGGCCCATGGGTGCAGTGAATCGGCGTGAAGGAGGGGCTCGTCGAGCACTGACTGGTCTATCCTTCTCTTCAGCCTCATCGCGGGTCAATGTCTTGTTGACATATGATTTGATTGACTCCCGAACAGCAGGCTTCCAGCTCGATGAATGCATAGAATACCATTTCGGTGTCTTAGCGGAGACATTTAAGCGGCCTTCCTTGCCGGTTCGAGTAGAAGCGGGGCTCACACGACCGCTAGTCTGGCGAGTAGAGGGGGTCGCGAGCTCGGGGAAAAAATCCCAGGTCTTTTCCCGGAAGTAGTGATTAGAATCAATCCTGCGAGTCCAATCCACCGGACGACCGTAATGTGCAGATGTGCCTAGGATAATAGAGGAAGCGTCGATGTCGATGGGACTGGCGTCCGTGCGCTCCTCCGGGTGATGGAGATCAAGTGGGGACGGCACCGCTACTGGTTGTTCCATATCGTGTGCGGGGGTGGGATCGAAATTGGTGAAGTCATCCGAGTTGGATCGGACGAAGATAGGGAAATCTCGTTCTCGCGAGTAGCTTGACGAGACACTGGGACTTTGTAGGCTTTCATCGAGGGTGCTTTCTGTGTCGCTGTCCGAGTCGCTGTACATAGTAGAGTACTCGCCCTCGGTCGGAGAGTCCAGCATCATGATAGGCACCGGTCGGCCAGGGAGGGGTTTGTTGATGAGGATCTCAGAGCGGTGGGGTGTGAAATACATCATCTTTGGTGGAACCACCTGTTCCATACCTTCTAGCGAGTGAGACGAATAGAGTGGAGGCGCAGTACGCCGTGCAGGGTTGTTGGACATCATGGTGGGTAGGGCGGAGGCTTGGACACAAAGGAAATGCTGTGAAGGTGTGAAGATGTCAAGCCTCTTTTCTTTATGAAGACGTCGAGTCAAAGAGCAGGGAGAAAAGAGGAGTCAGCTCGTTTATTATCTAGCAGCGTTCGTGCACGGACAACGCGAGGGGCCGCAAGGGATACTTGAATACAAGACAGGAATAGTTCTAGATCTCCATAAGGAATTAAATCACATTAATTATGCTGACGGTATGCATTTATTTCTGGAGTATTTTTTCCCCGAAAGTAAATCCACTTCTGTTTCCAGAAACAAATCCCAAGTGGCCCACTAGGCCCAATATGATGCGTTGGCAAACCGACGATCGACGATCTATGTAGGAACATGATGACGCCAAGAATGACCGCCCCCAACTCTCCCAGTAAGGAACTAATCCAACTCTAGTAATCGGTCAAATCATTTCCTGGCCTAATAAGGGACTTCTATCTTTGCTTTGCAATGCTAACTAAGTTTGGCTGCCCTCTCCATTGTCTCACGAGTCAATTGATCAGACCGTCTACGAACTGCACTGAGACGACCCAGACGCCTTAGCTTGGCGATCATAGCCTCGTCGCCAAAGTGACTGTTATGCTCGAATTCAGGCTCCTGATCATAAGCCACGCGTGCGGCATCCACAATGATGCGGGCTGTCATGCCGAACACACGATAGCGCTGGACCTGTCCATCCGGATCCGCCGCTAGTTCAACATTCCCCTCCCTGTGGGGCTTTGGCGTGACCACCCGGGTATTGGCGCGAACAAAGAACTGGTGCACTAGTATCAAAAAGCCTGGTCAGTCGTTCGTTTTATAAATTGTTTTCTTGTATTTTTGTCGGGCACAAAAAGCAAAATAGAGCAACCACACGAACAGCTCAGAAAAACAAATGATGTTCGTGTTACCAGATCCACTTGGGAAACATGGTTCGGTACGACCGGTTTCTCCTTCTAGACTCAAGCCTTGAACCATAGAGAGTGGGTCCGATTTGACAGGGCCCCTTGCCATGTGTGATAACGGGAAATTAACAACAAGGGCGTTGAAGAAAGGGGCTCGGTAATCATAACCCAATCTGCGCAAGCGAGCAGGCAAACGAAAAAAAAAGGGGAGAAAATACGTACTGCGCCAGTTGGAATTGTGCCACAAACTCCACGATCCCCGGTACCAATCCCCCAGATCATTATCATAGCCCTTAGCGTCCGCGCCCAACGAACCCTGATCAGCCCGAGCTGAACCCACAGTTGAATCCGCACTCTCATTCTGCTCCAGACTCGAATCCGAGGCCAATTCCTCTCCTTCCCTCATACGTAAAAAACTGTAAAACGGCGCCGTAAAAACAGCAGCCACCTCCCTCGCATCTAGCTTAGGAATGAGCGAGATCTCGGGATCCGCATTCTGACCCGTCTTTGCATCGTATGAATGTAATAAAGCCACGCAGGGCCGAACCACTACTTCGGTTTTGGCAAGATTTGCCGGTAACTCGCAGAGGTGTTCGACTGTGAAGGGGTGGGGAAGGGGTTGGTTGATTCCCGGTAGCCCGATCTCTTCCCATGCTTCGCGACGTGCGGTCTGGAACGGCGTCTCCGATGGCGCATCTGCTCGACCTGAATTATTTGTTAGCGAGGGTCCACCTGATCCACTCCACCGTTGGGCTTTTGTTTGCGTTCTTTTCTTCTTTCCCCAGACTGCATGAATGTCTTCTTTTTCTATTTAGGGAAATTGTGCCTGTTGATCCCTTCTTTCTTCTTTCTTGTCCCCGGCCATTGTTGTTTTTTCTTCCTCGTATCCATAGGCTACATATCCCTTGTAGTTTACTATATATAGACAACTCACCTCCTGGTAAAGCCGCATCTCCTGCATCTAGAATGCAGCCCGACGACAAAGGAGGGCAAAAGTTAGCGCAGTTCGCATGTCATGCAGCATCGGCGTAGGGTAGCCCTGTTTTCAGGGCTAGTTTAGTTGTGAGGGGAAGGGAGATACGTACATGAACTCAATGTCTTGGCCCGCATCGTAATCACGACTCTCAAGTCTCCTTTCGCATCGGCGTACAGCAGCAGCAATACTGCCGCCCGCCTGGTCACCGGGACATCCTCGTACGCTGTGGGCGGAGGAACATAGTTTCGGAGTCGGTGGATGGCTTCCTGTTGTCATCTGTCATATTAGCCTAGACATTCCATAATTCTTGTTTTTGGTTCTCGCTATCGGTCTGTGGCGTTTTCTTTGTCTTTCTTCTTTGCCACGCGACTTTAGGTTGGGTTTAAGACATCCATTCTTAGGGGGATGTCCATCCACGGGTGCCGTCAAGCCAATCTTCTTGAAGAAATGTGACACACCCCGATGGAAGGCCTGTGAGACTTGAAGGTGGAACCCAAATATGCGGATGCGGAGGAAACAAGACAAGACCGGAACGAAATCGAGACAACACAGTATCCACGAGATAAGACAGTGGTCCTCTTAGTCGCATAGATCTCATCCGGGAAATAAATGTGTGTGGATAGAATGACTCGCTGGTTCCGAATGTACAGCTACACATGCAGGCCACGGATAGGCACAGGTAGGTGCATAGTTAGGTCGAGCATGGAAGTACTAATCCCAAAGCGTAGAGATACAGCATTTGTGGCTTTCGATGCATCTCAAACCTTGCACATAACGTCACTTACCAAGGAAAACTGATTCAGCGGCGCCATACTGGAGGAAGCTCGGCCACTCCCCAACTGGTACAAGTAGAGACCCTGGAAGCGAGTGGGATGTGGAACGGTGGGTATCGGGAACTTGCGACTGATAGTTCGGATTAAATGACGTGGATGTCTCCGCATAGCACTCTATGTATATGCCGCGGGATAGGACTCGGGGGAAATGCAAATTGCGAATATACAAAAAGAGCCAACGGCAAGTAAATGTAGAAACATCCGGAGAATAAAATGTTTAGTTAATTAGTGCAGCGGGGGGAGTCTCTTTGGCCGCAAGGATGAGTGATGCGGTTCGCTGCACGTGATCTGGGCTGTACTGGATAAACACGTTCTACGCCAAAGAAAATCGAAAACAAACGTAGTGTTTGTCAATCACGTTGAACATATTTTTCGATTTCTCTGATACTAACGAGCTATTCTCAAGGTTCTGATATTAAAGCGAGCATTGTCCTCGCCTGTTCAATCCGCCCATGTTGGCCAGCTTCATAGTGGCCCTCGGACAAGGCCGATTACTTGGTTGCGGGGGAAAGGGTTCGGTTCCCCAATCGAACAGTGGTCTTGCCGAGGTTGGGTGTTGTTCCGGCTAAGCAGGTCATCCAAGGTTACCGATTAATAATCTTATACTCTTACTTTGTGAGGTGTTTGAAATCAAATTAGATGCATCATGTGGATTTATTCTATCAATACATGGCTTTTCGCTCTGAGCTCCACATCAATGGCTGAGATTCTTGCAACACATCCGGCCACTTGGGCAGAAATTCCGGTCTTGCCCATGCAGAGGGCACCGCGACAACTCACACCGACTGCCTTGCACACCGCAAGATTGCAAAGATGAGACACAACAGACAGGGTGGGATCCAAAAGAGCGTATCAGCAAAGACCCAGAGATCAGGGCAAAAAAAGTGAAAGAGGTAGTAGAAGGGGAAATGAGAGGGAGAGAAGAGTCGGAGAGAGAAGGGGATCTATAGCAACATAGCGGAGAAGTAACACATGGGGAGAACAGAAGGGGTCAAAAAAGAAGAGAGACAATAAACGAAAATCTATATGTTATCCAATAAAACAATCCCCGGAAAGAAAACGCAAGTGCAAACCGAGCCATTCATGAAATCTACGAGCTTTCGCTCTTCTTGGCCTTGGCACCCTCGGCCATGGCTTCATTAGCTTCAGCGGACTGCTTCTCAGTGCCGTTGGCTGCCTCGATGCGGGCCTCCTCCTTCTCATCGATATCTTCGATATCCTTGGGCGCGGGAGTGTGGCCGTCGCTTCCACTATTCTGCACGCTCTCCTCCTCAATGAGCTCCTCCTGCTCCTTGATGACCTCCAGACGCTGCTTGTTGGTGGCAGCACCCTCGGCGTTGTGGACCTCAAGCTCAATCTCGTGGAACAGCTCCTCGGGAATACTAGAGAGAACCGACTTCAGAGCATCAATCTGGGAGGCCATGTCGGACTCCTTACCACCTTGGGTGTACATGTAGGCATTGCTCAGAACCAAAAGAGTGGATGGAACTCCCTGCTGAAGACGGAGGTCGAGCCACATGGTAAGGTCCTCACGAAGACGAGCGGGGGAGACACCGTGTGTACGAATACCGCGAGAGGCGCTAGCCATCTGCAGCTCAGGAACGGACAGCGAGTCAACGCCCTCGTAGTAGATGGCGCGGTCATCACGCTTGATCTGGCGCATGCGGTGACGAATGTTGTAACGGAGCATGGCGTCAGTGCCGAAGGTGTTCAAGTTCATGTAACGGCAGATAGCCACCAGCTGGGGGCGGGACAAGTTGTCCAAAGTAAGATCATCCTTGAAGATCTTGCAGACCTTGACAACATCTTCGGTGGAGGGAGACTCGCCGGTGGTGCGAATCTTGCGGAAGAAGTCTGCAAATTCCTCGTTCTTCACAGTTGCGGCGGTCAAGGGCAAACCGGTCTCGCGCAGTGTGTTCCGCAAGAAGCTAGAGACCTCTTTGCGGGTGGAGCTCAGGTTCGTGGCCTTCTTCTCGCGAGCGGACTTGCCCTCGTAGGTGCTAGGCAGCAAGTTGGGAAAGATCTTCAGGGCGACGGGGAGCAGAAGTTCGGCGAATGGAACGATAAGGAAGACGGAGAAAGGGACCAACCGACCCAAGTCCTTGGTGGTACGTTGAAGCTATCACATTCACAACCAGGATTAGTCAAATGTCCAACCCGTTCACGGCGATAGAAGCTTTGACCTACCTGACGGTGCTCTCTCCGGCTGAGCTCATAGCCAGCTGCCATCTTCACAGCTAATCGGGTGCTAATCTTGACCTCTGTGGCCAGCAGCTTTGTACCATCCCAGTAGTGCTGCAGCTCCTTCTTCACCTTCTGGCCCATTGTCAACTTCTTGACTTCCTTCTCCTCGACCATGTTCTTCTGAGAATCCGCTCCAACAGTCTTGCTGGAGGCCGCCTTGGCATCCTTAGCGGCGGGCTTATCAGCCTTGGTCACTGTTTGTGACGATTGCGCTTGCTCTTGGGGGAGAGGCTTCTTTGCTTGCTCGGCATTAAACCCAGGAGGGGGGTATGATTGGGAGGAGTTGGATGTGGATTGCTCAGTGGCATAGGCACGTTGTTGGGGAATCAGGATAGCAAGGGCAGAAACATGCGATGGAAGACCGCGCCCATTTCGGAGGAAACTGTTCGCCGCAGCGATGGAAGCTGGGCCGAGAGCGCCAGCACGAGTGCGAGCTATTCAGCAGGGGTAGAACGGTCAGTCAACAGGTTCCTCGGTCTTCAAGATGTAACAGCGATGACCTACCAGCCAGGGTTGACCGCAATGCAGATGTGTTGCGCACCAGTTGAGCAGACCTCATTGTGGCGGACATTTGCGGAAAATGTTGGGGCGAGAAGGGAAAGGGCTCGGTCAGTCGAGCAGGGGGTCGCGGAGGGCGCAACAATGATTAGACTGCCTTAAATGAAGACAATCCCGAGATGAAAAAGATGATTGAGACAAAATACGGATGGTATGGATTTGTGTAGGTTGAAGAGAATACGGAAGATGTAGGTGACGCTGCCGGTCATCACGTTGATCCACGTGACCGAAAGCGGCCTCGGAGGTGTCAACGGAGATAAAATCAATTGATTTTCTATTGGCGCTGTATTTTCTCTCATGCAGCCTTGGCAGTCTTGGTACAAATATGCAAAGAAACTTCTGTCATCAAACGTATATACGTGTTGCATTAAAAATGTCACATCGTGTCAATTTGGATTTGAACAAGGACTGATCATCTCTTATCTAGTCGGGTCTGAAGCGTATTTCGCCAGCTCAATGAATCTGAAAACCATGCAGCATGAAAACACCATATATCAAGAGGTAAACGCTATATTTGCAAGGATAAAAATCATCTACGCCAAGGGTATCATGGACGATTAAAGAAAGTAAGAAACCCCAGGAATTAAGTTCTCTCGCGAACGGAATCGGTGTCCCGGGCAGCATCACGGAAGGCAGTCGAGGCAGCCAGGTTGGCGTTGGCATCCAACAGAGGAATCCTGTCAACACTGCCTCGCTTCTCGAGAGGAGCATGAGTCCGGGACGCATCGGCGGCAACAGTAGCGGGAGTCTCCGGGAAAATGAACGGGCTAGCTGCTCCATCGGGAGAACTTTGCCACCGAGCAACGTCCATCTTCAGCTGATCCAGCTCCTTCTGGAATCGCTTACCAAACACATCGATATAGTAGGTAGCGCCGTTGTGGATACTCCACACGAACAAAGCGAAAATGTAAATCCCGCTTGCATTCCGGTACCAGAACCAGATGGGGGATGGGATCATGGTCGAGAGCGCAAAGACGTATTGGATCAGCATAAAGGCCGGTTCTTGCAGTGTTTCCGGAAGACTCAGGACAAATCGTCCAATCCAGGCCTTGGAGTATGACTTGCGAAGCCAGGTAAAGCTCGTTGGGCGCCCCGCCGCGATCTTGTCTGCACGGCGCACGGAAATCATGAAATGGTATGCCAACTGCCAAACCAAGTATGGTATGGTGGACCAGATAATCATGGCCCATAGCGAGTAATGCTCAGGGTCACCCGGCTTGCTGTACTTGATGGCATAGACTGCGGGGAATCGCTCCTTGAGCATGTCGACGGGTGTCAAGTGAACAACACAGTGCAATGTGACCGGTGGCATGATGTGAATAAATAGACTGGAAACAAGAGATCAGTTTAAAAGAACATGCAAGAGTCAAGACGGGGAGTACATACCTGACGACTTTGTCCATACTATGGAAAACCAGCGAGTTCCGCCACATGGCGATGGCGGCCGCGTTGTTTCCGAACGTCAAACAGAACGTGCCCAAGAACAGCCGTTTCGAGCCAGGGAAAACCCAAAGACTCAGCATACAGAGCATGTTCACAAAGTAGCACAGATCGGCGAGGAAATAGTGGTAGCCCTTGGCATGGTAGGTATAATACCGGATGGGCATGAAGTACGCCAGCTGGGCGGTAAACCAGAGATAGAAGTATTCGGGGCAAGCACCGATCAGATAGCCGCTAATAAAGATGTTGAGCACGCCCGCGATGAAGGAGGCTTTCTCTCGGAGAGTGACAGTGGCAGTCTTGCTCCACTGTTTACCCAGGCGCTCCACCCCGGCCTTCATGCGCTTTCGGTATCTATCGAGTCGCTCGTCCGCGGTCGGAACTCGACGCTTCCACTCTCCCACAACCCGCTGTCTGGCGTTCTGCCCGGTCGACCGGAGCTTCTCACGCTGTTTGCGCACCTTCTCTTTCTGCAGATTGATTGTATGTTGCCATTTTTCCAGACGCTGCGTAAGCTGGAAGTTGTCGAGGAGATCGAATATAGTCAACTTGTCCAGAGGCGGGAATGTTTCCCAGTCTTCTTGGTAGGAGCTGCTGTTTGAGAAGGAACCGTTGCGCGAAAGCTTGCCCGGGGAAGGAGGAGGGGAGTAGAATTCATCCCCATCGGCGAACTCCTCCAAGAAAGGGTTATCCAAGTCATAAGCCCCCGGTGTCGATGCCACCGACTCTGGTGCGACTGCCGAGTCGGATTTCCGACGTTGGTGAGCGCTTGATTCCTCCATCAGAAACTGTTGTTGGAAGGAGAAGAGGGTAGGACCGTCCCGGAGGTGAGGGTAGGGCCGGCTAAGGAAACGGCCAAACGTTAGCATCCCCATGGTGGTTCGAGCGCGTGTTTTGCAAAGTCACCGCCATGTGCAGCTTCGACCCTTCTTATCTTCACATACATTGAGGGGCAAAAACCAAGAGGCGCGACACCTACCTTATCGGAGTGGAGGGGCGGATCACGACCACGGTTCACGCGGAGAACAGCGGAGACCAGGGGGAAATATGGTTGGTAAGACGCACCCCAACGTACAGAGGCAAAGTCGCGAAAACAGAAGGTTGACTTTGGATGAAAGTACCGTCAAGGGTGCAATCGACCAGCAAGAAGGTGATGACGGAGGGTGTGCTGTTGACTTGACCGCTGGTTGGTTTATCTGGGTCCCGGTCCAGTCTGCGGGTTAGTCCAATCACGCAGCTCCACAGGGTCACGCCGATCAGGGCCCGCGTTTATTGTTGGTTCCAGAGTTTGTATACAACTGGTCGGATCCCGATCTGCATTACTGAAAACGGTATGGGAATCCTTAATATTTCGATCCTTTGATAACCTCTACGAGTCTCTGCCAATGATTATTGGGTGGCTGATCACGTACTTCGAGGGTGAAAATAACCAATCTATAGCTCGGGTCACCGTCTATTCACTGCTATCACGACCTTGGTATCTTCTGTTGGGCGCCCAGGTGTGACTATGGCCCGGGGTGGCGGTCACCAGAAACAATCGGTCGTAGTCATATTTGCTATACCGTAGACGGAGTCAGATCATGCCTGAGTCATCTTCAAATATACTCAGATGAGGCTTAATATGTACGCCACGTAGGTCATGTTTTGCGTCTCATCTTGCGCTCTTTCTCACTTGTCTGCTCGTGTGACTTTTGAGCCACTTGATCAACGATATGAAAAGCGCCATCTGGGTTGACCGGGGCCACGGGCGCAACGCCAGTACCCTACGCCTTGGGCTGAATACGGTCCACAAAAGTTTCGAAGGGTCTGTACGGGATCTTTCTCCGATATATCGTAGGGGCATTAGTAGGGGCTCGAGCAGTCATTGGCTCATCAAGCATTCTGAGAAAATCTGTTGTAAATTGGCCCTCATAAAGGTGTATGAATTCCTGATCATGCCCATTCGTCACAAGTAGGCGTACCTTCAATGACTCAATTAGTAGAGTGACAATACCAAGGAGAGCCAGTTCAACAATGGCACATACCGTTTGTCTTGCCAATTGTGACCCTTCCAGAGTTCTTTCCTGAAATTGTGCCATAGAAATCAAGACACAGAGCAAATATGGGTCCTCGGTCCATTCCAGAGGGGTAGCTCGTGCCACTCTGATATCAGAAATTCGTTGACAGACATCATTAGTTCTGTCATTGTCCGGATGTGGGTGAGGCATAAGCCTCTTCCTACGAGACGAGTCAATTTGCAGGTAGTCCATATAGCCGACCAATGGTCGAAAGTTCTGCGAAGGAGACTGGGCTGTCTGCATACGGCGACAGAACATAATATAAGATGGCTGGTGAACAGCTTTACCAGCGAAGAACAGATCGGCCCCTTTTCTAAGTAGAATCTGGTATTAGTGATATGATAATAAGCTTTCTACCGCTGCGGCTCTGCTGTGGCCCTCACTGGTACTTATTGAATATGCTTCTTTCATTCAACAGAAGACGTAATAGAAAGCGGATCCTCTTATTGGGCAAGGCAGTGGTGGAGAACATTTCCACTTCCTCCATCTCCTTTTTAAGCTCTGGATTTGGTGTATCATCTGTCCTTTGCCTCGTGATCTGGTCGATATCAGCGTCCTCGACCGGGACATAGTCCATGTGCTGGAAACGGCATCTCAACGCGTTCAGCTGACTAGAAGTCCAGAATAAAGGGTTTACTAGGAGCTCCCGATTCTGGCGTATGACTTCAAAGAGTGACACCAAATCAGACTCATTTTTCATGTTGATAGTTGAGGTGTTCGCTTAAGCCCGAACACGCACATATGCCATATTGCCGCATCTTGACCGCCTTCGAGGTATACAGCAACGCTTTATCCTAATCAGGTGAAACTGCACACCATTGATCACCGCTATTTTTTAATATCGTAGCAGCCTTTTGCTGGTACGTACCTATATGTAAGGCACCTAGAGGTAGCATCGAAGGTCAGTATTAGATCTTTGAGAACCTAGAACGCTTCATATGTATTGAGTATATATATTCAGCCCTGTATTGCATTGGGAATTAGGTATTACATTAGATATGAAGATTAAGAAAACGGTTGTCAATTTGAGGCATTTTCATAGCTATAAACAGATCAAATGACATTAGAAAAAACGTTATACCGAGTTTCAAGCAATTTCAAGTCGTTACATCTTTTGGGAGTCAAAGGCTGTGGAATCCTTTACGGGTCCAGAACTCGATGAAACTCCGTACCAGACCAGAAGTAAGTTGTACATAAGAAATGTCGTCACGGCTCCTGACTGCTTTCAAACTATTTGTGCATTCGTACACTGGAGAGAATTTGCTTGTTTGTAGACGTGTAGCATCACGTAGAACAGGCTCTGCAAGTAAGGGCATCAAAGATAGTAACGGGCTCGATTCCAACCGACTCCAGGTTTCTAGCTTTTGCAGCCAATCTGGATATGGAATTTGTTCAAGGGGAAAGCCAGCCTGGTTAATAAGTGTACACAACTTTTCCATGTGCGTAGTGAGATCTGGATTTGGTGCAGTCAGGCTATAGGCATGGCCAATGTTGCGGTTGTCCGAGGAAATATGCAAAATTGAATTGCATACATAGTCGACTGTGACATATTCCATATTCTGTGATGGTAAATGCGGCCAATATCCCAGCTGGATGCACCCAACAATCATTCGACTAAAGAAGTCATCTGGGTTACCTGCCCCTGTCTTGCTGTCACCAACTACGAAGCCAGGGCGATAAATGGTCACCGGCAGGCCTCGATCACGCAATCTCTGTACCATCTCATCAGCTACCCATTGGCTTTGTGCATAGCCCGTGTCGAAAGGGAGCGAAGCAAGATGCACCTTGAGTGGGCCGTCCTCGGACACAACTTCTGTTCCCAGAATGAGTCCAGTGACCGCCCAAACATCGATGCTGGAAATGTAATGAAAAGCCTTTCGTCGTCCTTCGACTGCGACACGAAGAACATTCTTGGTACCCAGCACGTTTGGCGCATAATGACTGCTGTAGGGCTCACACCAGTTGACCTTGGCAGCAGCGTGAAATACTGCTGGCGCCCATCCAACAAGCCATTCATAATCGCTATGTGAAAGCCCGAGGCGATCTTGTGTTATGTCGCCGTTTATGAAGATGACTTTCTCCATTTTCTCGCACATATCTTCTTCCCACAGATCGTATCTCTTGAATGTACTTTGAACCCTATCCATAGGCGAGTGATCTTCATTGCCCCGAACAAGACACGCAATCTCTTTCATAGATGGCATGGAGAGCCAGCGATGCAGGAGATTAATTCCGATAAATCCGGTGGCACCTGTCAGGAATACGCGACCCTCAGAGAACCAATTCGGGAGTAGCTCAATGTCGTCGGCAAGTTGGCTGTCAGCTTCGAATTGGAGAATCTCAGATGGCCCATAATTGACCTTTTCAGGCTGACCAAGAAGTTGTGCCAGTGATTCAATTGTTGGGTTGATATAGAGGTCCTTGATTGACAGCGATCTTCCAACTTTTTGCTTGATTGAACCAAGGAACCGAGCAACTTGTAATGATGATAAGCCGAGAGAGGAAAGGTTATCATGTGGACTGAGAGTGGAGATACCGAGAATCCCTTGCAGAATCTCGGAAATCATCTCGACGCCGCCTATTTCTCCACTTTCAGCGTTCCGAGAGGACTCCTCCTGATGGCATTCCGCGTTTCTCTCAGCCAGGGCAGCACGATCCACTTTGCCGCGGGAATTCAGTGGCACCTGAGAGATGACTTGGACTTGGTCAGGCACCATGTAGTAGGGGTGTTGATCTCGAAGGTTCTCGATGATATTTTGTGGATCGATTGGGCTATCGCTTTCTGGAACAACGAATGCCACGAGCTGGTCAGATCCAGCACCATCGCTAGATTTTTCATGCAAGCAGACCACTTCTTTGATGTTCGCCTGTGCGGCGATGGTCCGCTCAACCTCCTCAAGTTCAACACGAAAGCCTTGGTGTTTGACTTGGAGGTCTAGGCGCCCAACGAAATGAAGGCTTTTTGGTTCCCCTTTCCAAACACCAACATCTCCAGTCCGGTATACTCGGATATTCTCCAGCTGATCAGATGCTTGAGAATTTGGAACTTCGATCTCAATGAACTTTTCAGCGTTTTCTTTGGGACGGTTTAAGTAACCGGTCGATAATCCTGGACCGCCGATGCATATTTCACCCGAAATTTCCTGCTTGAAAATTGGCTTCTGGTTCTCGTCAAGAAGGTAGAGCACAGTGTCTCCGAACGGTGTTCCCGCACTGATTTCTCCACTTCGGGTGTCTTCAAGAGTCACCCGCCGCAGAGTCGAGAAGCATGTCGTCTCCGTAGGTCCGTAAGCATTCCACAGTTTTGCCGGAGGACCGTCGCTGCCAAGTACATTTTCCATTGACTTGGAATTCGGTGACTCGCCAGCGGTTACAACGTGGCGAAGATTTTGGAACGCGGAAGGGGCACTGGTGGCCACTATGTTGAAAAGAGCGGTAGGAATGATAGCATTCGTAATGCCCTCATCTTTCAGAAATGTGGCAAAGGACACTGGGTCCTTGATGGCAGACTTTGGGACGTGTACCACCGTACCTCCTGAAAGTAAGGTAACCCATATTTCGAACAAAGACAGGTCAAAGCCTGGGTTGTTCAACTGTCCAACACGATCACCTGGGTTGATGTCGACTGGGGATGAGGTGGCAAGATGAATCAAGGCGGCGGAAGAAACTTGAACAGCTTTAGGCTTTCCCGATGAACCTGACGTATGAAGAAGATGGCTTCTGTGATCTTCAGGCATGCCAGATCTCACAGTAATTTCTCCTTCCATGTCCACTTTTTGACCAGACTCCAAAAGGGAGTCAATTGACAGTACCTCAAATTGAGACACCCTGACCGAAAGATCAGTGGTTGTAAGGACAAACCGCACACCCAAGTCGGAGAGCATGGCCCGGAGTTGGGAGTCAGGCACAGATGGATCGATGGGAGTACAACTTCCAGCTGCTCTTAAGACTGCGACTTGGGAGACAACTTGTTGCCAACCTGGGCCAAGGACAACTCCCACCGGCTCTTGAATGCCCAATCCTTTCTTGGCCAACTTAGCAGCTAGAATGTCGGCGGCAGAGATGAGATTGCAGAATGTCAATCGCTGGTCCCCATCTTTAATAGCTAGAGAGTCACGGGCTTCATTGGCTCGGTTGCACAATAGATGTTCCATCTTGACTTGGTCACAACCTTAAAAAGAATTCTAAGTCGTGTTGATAGTGGAGTAATACAGTGGGATATTGATTGATTAAGAAGAAGAAATCCTGAGATATCCAGTGCAACATTAAATTGTTCTTGCGATTGTTTATAAGGTTGGTCAGGAGTGCAAGGACCTCAGATACGTTGGCGTCGTTAGACATGCTGGGAATAGGGCCATCTGCAGCACGACTAAAGAAAATCACAGATCGACAAATGACTACAGCCTTCTTGATACAAACAAGTTTTATGTTCATCTATGGTCTGATATGCTTTCGTTAAAGGCCAGACGTAAATTTAGCCCTAGAGGCTGAAGGGTATGTGATTTGTTCGCATTCTACGCGACCCTACACCCGTTGGATGCTCTTTCTATATCCGGATATTTGCTTTCGGTCTTGGAAACTGTAAATTTAAGTTCGTCTGGAACGGGTATATGTTCTCCGATCTCCTATGCAGACCTCTTAATAAAGCAGGACTGACCACCGGATGACTAGTTATGGGATCAGACAAAGGCATTAGTAATATTATACGAGATTTTCGATTAGCGCATCTGGCGCATCTGTGATTAAAGTTTCAGGCATTCAGGAAATGAAATTATACTTTATAGAAATCAGAACTGATATATGTTTCCTGGCTGAAAGGTGATAAACAGGTGCTTCCCGAGGTTTAAGGTCAACCTGTGAAGGTAATAGTGCCCGGATAAGCCGAATAGATCTAATCTAAATCTTTCGTATCTTTTGAGCTTCTATTTGGAGAAGTTATACCTTGGCTATATACTACACCATATAATGCACAGCTAGAGTAAGTCGGGCTTTTACATTGACCTTGACCATTCATCCAAGAAAATGGTTACTGGGCTGTGTCCGACAATCCTCTTAGTGTTCCATTTTAGGAACCGTGCAGCATCAATTCGTCAGACAGCTGTGACCTCCGGCAGCAATACAAAATTTCTCACGAAGGCATCTTGGCTGGAAAGATGATTGCGTCAGTATTACGGATTTATAAACTCTTCTGGTGGATTAACTTCCATCTACACAGTGTCCCAAAGCGTACGTACCACGTGACATTCATACAAATTGGGGATACCCAAAGCAGTTAAAAGCCTGTTCTTTAAGTTATAGGGCATGGCTAACTCTTTTTGCCTTGGTCTGAGGCTAGACGATGCATTTAAAAAACTTATAACCCTCCACTGGCGCGGGAAATGGATTCACTTCGTTCTTCCTGTTGTGAACTCACTCAGTGACCATGAACTCACAGATGATGTCAATTTTGCTGTCCTGTTCAGTGTTTTTTGAGTTGACTTCAAGCGTCGGAACGAGTTTCCAAACTATTACCACACAGTCACAGTTTATTTGGTGCTTCGGCTCTATGTGCGGACTTGACCTACAGTCACTGCAGATATAGGAGATCACCCAATTATACATCATCTCAGCACCTAAAGAGAGACTACCACCCCGATACAATCTGTGGAGCTTGGACGCCCCAGATCAACCTCTCCACAGAGTCCACATATAATCAAACATGGAATTTCTTGAGCTACAGTGATCGAAAGGACATCCTTCTTTATTTCCACCCTTTGACTGCTTTTAAGCGCCTTTTTCGAGCACTAGTCTACCATTAGCTTATTCTGAAAAACCTTAGCTATCATCCTCTTACCTCCTCCTATTGCCCTATTACTGGCCGTATAAGCAACTCTAGTCTAGGTAGCCAAAGGTGTTCCTTCGCATGATAAATCTACGATTCGAGTGTCTAACAAGGCTGTCGAATAAGAAAGCTGAGGACTTGGGTAACACAATGTAAGGCGTTCTTCACTCGGTTCACGGGCTGCGCGGTCCGTCCCGGGAGCCCCGCATGCCCGAAACTGAGGATGGGGGCTCAGGCCTTAATTTCTCAAAGCCAAGGGACATGCCAATGTAACACAGCGTAATATCAAGCTGTGATGCAGAAAATGCTACGACCATGCTTTTCCCCAGCCACTAGGAATCTCTTCCGCACCACACACCGACACCGCTGTATACATACGCCTGCAGTACCATGGTTGTGACGTGTTCGGTGGTGTATTCATCTAATTGGTTGACGAACAGTGACTTTCTCCTGGCCCGCCCGGCTTGCTGATTTCAGCGAGAAGTGAACAA
>JACWFT010000053.1:69337-492061 GCA_019775415.1 Penicillium sp. VS I D KN
CCCCCCCCCCCCCCCCCCCCCCCGGCATTCCCTAGGATCTTTACCTCGCAACCACAAAGTCCAACTGAAAAGCCAAAAATATGGCATACAAGTGCAAAGTCTCAACATGGGATCTTTGAGAGGCTTGAGTAAATGCTTTCGTCACAGATCAAGGAAGTCGCAGAATGCAGAAGTCCAATCCAGCCCCCAACCAAGCCAAACCCAAGCTCATACCGATCGCGTGTTCGTTACTCCAGCATCATCAGCCTTGACTAGCCAGACTAGCATATCACAGTCTCAATCTGAGGAGCCCCGTCCTCTAGAAGACTTATAGCGATCCGCTTTTGATCAACTAGACCAAAAAGAACGAGATACTTTGCTGCACAACACCATTTCTGCCCTCACCGACAAACACAATGAAAGTCATGTACGAACGATAGACATGATAGAGCAGGTAAAAAATATAACGCAAAAACAATACGAAGAACACTAAAACAGGAAAGTCAGAATTGGGGTGTCAAAGACGAAAGGTCTTAACATTCGAGAATTCTCGCTGAAAATCATCGATGCCGCGCTCTCTTCTCAGAAAATCATTGGTGCAGCGGTCGCTCTTGATCCCAGTGGTTACGCCGCATGCGCATGGGCGATCATATCGCTTGGCTTAAGCGTGAGCAATATCAAAGCTACATAAGTCACAGGGCTAATGCGTGACTGAAAACATAGATGACCAAAAACCGCTTTGACTTACGAGAAGCCGTCTTCGAATCTTCGGCCTACCTAGCCGAGGTTCTTGCCCGATGTGCATATGTCGAAACCAATTTCCACCGCAAAAGCGTGGGCGAAAATGACATGATACGAAACGCAACTATTGGAACCTACAAAGCAATTCTCCAATATGCAGCAGAGATACTGGCCAGCCAGAACCTTGGCTCGAGAAGATGGATACTGGATAGCATCACTACAGCTACCAATGAACACTTGACAGAACTCCAAAAATCAGTTGAGAAACAGGAACAGAAGTTGTTTATAGAGATCCAGTTGAATGAACATCTGCAGCATGCGCAGGAAGCCAAGAAAATACTGGCTGGACTAGATGATATTTCGACGTCTCTCCATGGTCTCATCCACAATTTCAGTCTGCCTATTGTAAAAGGTGCATTTTTAGACGCATATGAGAACCAGCATGAGGCTATGTGTCTTCCAAATACCAGGGTTGAGATCCTTGAGCAAATCTCACAGCGGGCCGAATCATCAGAGAGCAAATTCATGTTTTGGCTATGTGGCATGGCAGGGACTGGGAAGTCTACGATCGCCCGAACGATGGCACAATATTTCGAAGATAATGGCCACCTTGGAGCTAGATTTTTCTTTAAAAAAGGTGAGATCGATCGTGGTAATGCCAGAAGATTCATCTCAACCCTCGCAAAGCAACTCATAGTCCAAGTACCGCAGCTGGCACCCATCGTTCTAAAGGCCATTGAGGTCGATCCAAAAATCTCGGAAAGAAGCCTTGTAACGCAATTCGAGAACCTTCTTACCAAACCACTTCAGGAAACGAGATTAGACTCATCTACGACATTGGTCATTGTGATCGATGCACTGGATGAGTGTGAGACGAAGGAGATCCGGACTATCCTTAAAATTTTGCCGCAGGTTCGAGGCTCAATCTCCATAAAGCTTAAAGTCTTTATGACAAGCCGGCCTGAGCTTCCTATTCGCCTTGGAATCAAGAAAAGCCACGACCATCAAGTTTTCGTACTCAATGAGGTTCCAAACCCAGTAATTGAACGTGATATTCGATTGTTTTTGAACGATAGTCTTTCAAAGATAAGAGAAGACAGCGATTTGCTTCCCCCAAACTGGCCTACAGCTGAAGAAATTGAGAAATTGACTTTGTTATGTGTACCTCTCTTTATTTTCGCCGCCACTTTGTGCCGCTTCATTGGGGACGGAATAAAGAGCCCAGAAGACCGACTTGAGGCAGTACTCCAGATTCGAGGAACGGCTTCATCCGACCAAATGGAAGACATATATAAGCCAGTGTTAGAACAAGCCCTGTATTCCAGCAATCAAAGGGAGTCAAGAGACCTTCAAGAGGAGTTTTGCGAGATAGTCGGGAGTATCATTATTCTTGCAACACCTCTTAGTGTCACTACTCTTGGACGACTACTTGATCTACCCGAAAGAAAGATCACATTCCTCTTGAACAGACTACACTCCGTTCTTAGTGTCACGGAGGATTCAAATACTCCAGTCCGCATCCTGCATCTTTCATTTCGAGATTTCCTCGTTGCTACGAAAGAAGATTTCCATGTGGACGAAGCATTGTCAAACAGGAAAATAGCTACACATTGCCTTCGTATCATGAGTTCCAATCTTCAACATGATATATGTGCTTTGGGACATTATGGGATACTCTTAGAGGACATAGAGAGACAGCTTATCGATCAGCATCTCCCAGAAGATCTCCAGTACTCCTGTCGCTTCTGGATTCTCCATCTAGAGCAGAGTGAAGCTCCAATCTCCGAGATGGAGGTTTTTGAATTTCTCAAAAAGCATTTCCTTCACTGGTTGGAAGTGATGAGTCTCTTGGACATCATACCAGAAGCTGTTAGTAGTATAGATAAGCTGTGGTCCAGCCAACAAGTAGGCCCCCACATTTTCATTAGTCGAGGTGCGACTAACACCGATAATATAGAGCAACCCGACTTCTGAGCTTGCATCATTCTTATATGATGCCAAGCGGTTCCTTTTCAAGAATTTTCAAATTCTTGTAACTGCTCCACTTCAAGTTTACTATTCAGGATTGATCTTTTCACCAATGGAAAGCATTATCAGAAAGTGTTTTGAAGCGGAGCTGCACAAGGACATACCTACTTTGTCGCAGGTAGAAAGAACATGGAGTGCAGAGCTACAGACCCTCGAGACCTATACGGGTGTAGTCAAGTCTATGGCTTTCTCCCCGGATGGCCAGACTCTAGCGTCGGGCTCGAGTGGTGGGATTATTCAGCTTTGGGATACCCAGACAGGCAATGAGCTATGGACTCTCGAGGGCCATTTGGATGATGTTGTATCAGTGGCCTTTTCTCCAGATAGCCAGACACTAGCCTCATGCTCCTCATACGATGGTGCCATCAAGCTCTGGGATACCCAGACAGGCAATCAGCTACGGGCTCTTGAAGGCCAATCGGACCGGGTCTGCTCTGTGGCCTTCTCCCAAGATAGTCATACTCTAGCCTTAGGCTTGCTTGATAGGACTATCAAACTCTGGGATACCCAGACAGACACCGAAATCTCCGTTCTAGAAGGCCATACAAGAGTGGTCCAGTCTATGTCCTTCTCCTCGGATAGCGATATACTAGCCTCGGGCTCGGATGATAAGCTTATTAAGCTTTGGAACACTCAGACAGGCAATGAGCTACGGGCTCTCGAGGGCAGTTTAGATCAAGTCTACTCTTTGGCCTTCTCCTCAGATAATCAAACACTAGCCTCAGGGTCAGATAATCACATTATTAGGCTCTGGGATATTCAGAGGAATGAGTTGCGGACTCTAGAGAGCTCCGCTAAGGTTACTTGCATTGTCTTCTCTCCAGACAGCCAAACCCTAGCGTCGGGCTCAATTGGCACTATCAAGCTTTGGGACACTCAGACGGGTAATGAGCTATGGACCCTCAAGGGTCATTCAGATTGGGTCAAATCAGTGGCCTTCTCTCCAGATATTCAGACACTAGCCTCGGGCTCGTATGATGGCACTATCAAGCTCTGGGATACTCGGATAAGCAACAGTCCACAGATAAAAGAGAACTATTCAGCCTCTATTGATGTGATAGCCTTCTCCCCTGATAACCAGACACTAGTGTCGGGCTCGACTGATGGTATTGTTCAGGTTTGGGGTACTCAGACAGGCAACAAGCTACGGACCCTCGAGGGCCATTCGGATGCTGTTATATCAGTGGCACTTTCCCTGGATGGCCAAATACTAGCGTCGGGCTCACATTGTGACATTAAGGTTTGGAATCCTCAGACCGGCAGTGAACTATGGACCCTCAAGGGTCATTCAGACTGGGTTAAATCAGTGGCCTTCTCTCCAGATAGTCAGACACTAGCTTCAGGCTCGTGTGATGGCACTATCAGACTCTGGTATCTTCGGACAGGGAGGGAGCTTCGGACTCTTAATGGCCATTCAGAAGGAACTACACTAGTAGTGATTTTCTCTCTTGATAGCCAGACACTCGCCTCAGTCTCAGATAACGGCACTGTCAAGCTTTGGGGTGCTCGAATGGGGAATGAGATATGGACCCGCGAGGAATATCAATACGAAGCTTCTTTTATGGCCTTTTCCCAGGACAGCCGAACACTAACTGTGGGCTCGGCTTATGGTCCCATCGCGCTGTTAGATGCTGAGACAGGCAACGAGTTGTTGATCATCAAGATCAATTCATATTCCCCACTCAAGTCTTTGGACTTCTCTCCAGACAGCAGAATCCTAGTTTCAGGCTCTAGTGGTGGTCTCATGCTCTGGGATATTCGAACAGGCAATGAACTACAGATCATCAATGATCATTCATATTCAACTGGTTCCGCTGCTGATCAAATTTCGTACAAGGTCGACGGCCAGGTCTCGTTAGCAAATTTCAACGAGTGGATCGCCTTGGGGGACAAAAACCTAATATGGCTTCCTGCTGAGTATCGTCACTGCACTTGTTCTGCTATCAAGGGTAACACTCTTGCTCTTGCGTATGGTGATGGGAAGATTTTTATTGTTGGTTTGAGCACAGATTGATTCTTTGTTGTACTTATTGTACTGCGCTATTTTGTTTCCTTACAAATATCAAGGGAAGTTTCTGGCTCATACATGGCAAAACTCGACGAGATAGTCGTGAGGGGGGTAACAAGGACAGTTTTTTGGGCGGACTTGTATGTCAATGTAAGCTCAAGAAAGGGAATCATGGCATGGTATGCGTGTATGGGCTTATACCACCAAGGGGAGCCAATAACATATGAACAAAGCTGGTTTATTCAAAAAAATTTATAAAGAACGTAGTAAGCAGAGAGTATCTTATATTGCCCTGCCTAGAGCCTCCGATAATCAGATGAAAGCAGAGAGCGAGGTTGGGCAAATTACTCGAAGTCAATTGGTCTATTGGAGGCGAACTGCATTATAGCCAAAAGTCCCACTATAAAGGTACCTGACACGATTGCCAGTCACGCCGAGATCGCCGAGATCGCCGGGATCGCCGAGTCTGTCATGCAGCCACCTGAAGGCATACTGTGCAGCTGGTGGCGATGCGCCGCGTTTAGCTCGAGCTCAGCACAAAGTTGTGCTACCTTTAACCGGTCCTCGTCTTTTCAAGCACCTCTTCCTTCCAGTGCCTATGGAATAAACGAGACATCGCCTGTCGTCAGGACGCTGGTCTAGGCTGTGATGGAAACTGGGGTTGAGAGGTTTCCTGATTGGCTTTTAAATACTTTAATTACCGTTTCTTAGCTATAGGCCATGGCTCTGGTGGTTTCTGAGGCCACCTGAGTTCAAACTTGGCCCGACGCTTGAAGTGGATATACCAAGCTCACCTAAGACGTGCTATTCTAAGGCGTGCTATACAAGTGCCACGCAAGCCGCCCTATGCATTGAGTGTAGTTAAGGCGCCCTGTCTGAGTTCTACGTAATGCGCCTTATAATTAGCTCAGCATGAGTAACATAAGAAAGACACGGGCTTTGAAATCAAGGAAAATGGTTATGAGTGAATGAAACATAAATGGCAAGCAAAGCCAAGCAAAGACAAATGGAAAGTGTGCTATTCTCGGATAGTTCACCTCCAAGCTTCGGAAGCTCAAGGTTCCTCTTGCCATATTGACCTTCGTCCAGACATCTGATACTACGACATCGGGTTTTTGTCTTCATTATGGAGGCCAAGAAGCCATCTAGCTTCGTGTATGGACCTATTCCCGTTTTTCCATCCGTCCAGCACTAACCTGCGCAGGCAAAATGCCATCTCTGCTGCTCTAGCGGAGAAGTCAATAACCAAAGGGCTACTCGGAGACAACTTAACAGCCCACTGTGGCATTGCACTTACATCCTTTTCCATTCGTCTACACTACTTGAGTGTCGTGCCTGAACAGCTCAAGTCCCTGCTTCCAGATATGGTCCTCGCAATAATCGCATTCGCCTATACATTCGACATTGCAAATCAAGCCTTCTCTGTCGACGAGGACTTGATTAATAAACCGCACAGGCCCATCCCATCAGGTCAAATGAGCCAAGAGGGCGCATACATCCGTTGGGCACTAAGTTGGTTACTGTTTCCCACCGTAATATATATGAATGTTGGCCCTGTCGCTGCGACACTGCTCCTTTCATGGGAGGCATGGACGTTCCTATTCTATGTGTGGCCCAAGTTTGACAACTGGATTGCACGGAATGCGTTTACGGCTGTTGGAGCTGTCGTCCAGCTGCGTCTTATAGATGCCGTGCTCGCTCATCATGTGCCCACTATCCAAAATGGTAGCTCTTTGAGCTATGTGATCTTCTCTTGGCTATTTATGACCATCCATATCCAGGAGTTCCATGATATTGAGGGAGATAAGAATGCAGGGCGCCAGACATTGCCGCTGCTTCTAAGTTCACGTGGACAAGTTTGGCTACGGGTTGGAACGGCCGTCATGATGATTATGGCTGCACTGGCGAGTGTTACACTGACTGGGCACCGTTGCTCATCGATGCACTCCGTGTGTTTTCTTGGACTCTGCCTTCTAGTCTCGACGTTGGCTTTGTCTGTGCGACTAGTTAAGCTCCGTCACAAGGAAGCCGATAAGATCACTTACAAATACTTTTATTTTCTGTCAACATATCTCATGTTCTTTTTTCATGCACATGTTGAAGCGAGGAGCGGCTGAGTCCAAATGGAGTCTATAACTCATGGTTTATAAGTTGTCTGTATTTTGCTGGTACGCCGTCTCAGCACTGTGGAGCCGAGAGGAAAGAAAAACAATGTAAACCTTGTAGAAGCTGAAAGTGTCGGTTTAATTAGTTCATGTTTTATCTCCTTATTTGCCAAGGAAACAAACCCCGCTCGAAAAATGCTATGATTTTCATGTTATACTGTGTACGAAAGACCCGAATTCACCATCTCTCCACAAAATCACGAAAGAAGCAACAAAGCCCCAAGATTGGTCTGGATTTGCCGACCGGCTTGACCCACACCCGACGAGCAGTCGCGGCCCGCGATAAACTGGCGATAAGTAGACTGAAGTGGGGCGGAGTATGCTTGTCCCGCCGTTGTCATCGAGAATCTCTCCCTTCATAACCAACACAATTCCGCCATTGACAAACATCTTAGCTAGGAACTTGGAGTATTGACGCTACAGCTCCACCAAAGCCGCTCGTACTGAGATACGGAAGCTGCAGAACAGCTTCAGCACCTCCATCATGGCGAACGCGACAACAGAGACGCCAAAGCGTCCTAATTTCCTATTCATGCTCGCAGATGACCTAGTACACTCAATCCCGCCCCTCGGGACTCTCAATGCAGTTGGCTGACTACACGAGTACCACAGGGCTTCTCCGACATAGGTTGCTTTGGTAGTGAGATCCAAACACCAAACATCGATCGTCTAGCCGCAGATGGAATCCGCATGCTGAACCACCATACAGCGGCTGCATGCTCACCCACTCGCGCTATGCTGATGAGTGGGACAGACGCACACCTTGGTGGTCTCGGGTGCCTGATTGAATCACGGGCGAGTCCCAAGGGTGGAAAGCGGTGGAATGGTAAGGCGGGGTATGAAGGATACCTGAATAATGATGTTGCTACTCTGCCTGAGATTCTTGGGGATAATGGATATTTTACGGCAATCTCTGGAAAGGTATGACACCTTTTGCCGGAAAGTGGTCCCAGTGGGCAGTTGATTGGATACTAAAAAAAATATAGTGGCATCTCGGTCTGCGGGCTAGTCAGGGCCCCTCGGAACGTGGTTTCCAGAAGGCGTTTGCTATGCTTCCAGGATGTTGTAGTCATTATGCGTGGGAGCCTGTTCAGGAACGGTTCCCGATGGGTGGGTCGCCGGTTCATACTGAGGGTGGTGTCAAGTTTGATGTGTGAGTTTACATTACGAAGCTTGTTCTACATGTTTGGATTCTAACGAATACCAGGCCACCAAACACAACTGAAGACCCGGAAGGGTTCTACTCGTCTGATTTTTACACTGAAAAGTTAATCGAATATCTCGATACCCGATCTGAAGCCGATAAATCGAAGCCTTTCTTCGCTTTCCTGCCGTATACAGCTCCCCACTGGCCGTTGCAGTGCTCCAGAGCCCAGCGTGACAAGTACGGCTCACCCACGAATACCTGGGAAGCTCTTTGAAACTGACTCTTGCTTAGGTACAAGGGCATGTATGACGATGGTCCATATGCGCTCCGCGAGCGTCGGCTCAAGAAGCTTGCTGAGATTGGTATTATCGATGAGTCTGTCATTCCCCATAAGATGGAGACTACGACCCAAGGCTCTGGCGAGTGGGAGGAATTTACTCCCGAAGAGAAGAGATGCTCTAGTCGGTCTATGGAGGCTTACGCTGGTATGGTGGACTCGATGGATTACAATGTCGGCAAGGTTATTGCGCATTTGAAGAAGACCGGGGAGTATGATAACACTTTTATTGTGTTTATGAGTGATAATGGAGCAGAGGGTGCAGCGTACGTGTCTCCCATCGGATTGTTGAGTGTATCTGCTAACGGATTACTACAGACTGGAAGCAAGACGTGAGTCAAGACAGTATTAACACTCGGATCCTCAGACTAATTACTTGCAGCTGTTATGGGAGATAACATCAAGGCGGCCATTCACAAGTATTACGATAACTCATACGAGAATATCGGTAACTATAACTCGTTCACCTGGTACGTACGCATCTCCCAGGAAACCAGTACACAAATCTAACTTGATCAGGCTCGGACCCCTCTGGGCTCAAGCCTCAACCGCCCCATCACGCCTATTCAAAGGATTCCCTTCCCAAGGCGGAATTCTAGTCCCCTGCGTCGTGAAGCCGCCAAAGGACACTTTCCTCCCATACACCCCAGGCTCCTTCAACCGCTCCTTCAGCACAGTGATGGACTGGTCCCCAACATTCCTTGAGCTAGCAGGGATTACACTCCCGCCATCATTCTCAAAAGAAAAGCTGAGAGCTCACGAAAAGACAACTGTAGTACAAAAGATGACCAATTTCCGCGGCAAAGACGTCCACGCCATCCGGGGAAAATCTTGGGTCCCATTCTTCGCTCGAGGACAGAAAGCCGAAGACGAGGAATTGTGGCATATTCATTCCTCTTCTGAACCTATCGGGTGGGAATTATTTGCCCGTGCAGCCATGCGTAAGGGCGATTGGAAGATCGTTCATATTGCTAAGGCGAATGGTGGTGTTGGGAAGGACAACGGTGATGGGTGGGAACTGTTTAACGTTGTTGAGGATCCTGGAGAGACTAAGGATCTCGCTGCGGCTCATCCGGAGAAATATGCGGAGCTTTTGGCTTGTTGGGAGGAGTATGTTAATGAGTGTGGCATTGTTTGGGGCGAGAATGCTATGGATCCTGGGTTGTCGATTGAGGATGCGCCTGAGCTTTGGGAGGATGAGGTTGAGTTGCAGAAGTGCTGGCTTGGTGCTAAGGCTGGAGAACGTGTTGAGTAGATGTTCTCGGTTTTGCAAAAAAAAATATATTTTCTGTTGAGATTTAACAATAATCCATGCATTCATAATTTTGACTTATACAATTTTGGTAGCCATGGTCCGGTGGTGGCTATGGGTACCAAGTATCCGACCTTCCGCTTCGGTATTTAAACAGTGGGTGACCCTGGGTTTCAGGGCGCGCGTGATTGTGACATGTTCCAGACTGCTTGACATGCCACTTAATTGGATGCAGATCCCGGGTCGATGTCTGCGTCTGTTGGCCTGACTTAGGGATTCAGCCATTTGCAATTCAGCCTGCGCCTCGTTGGGTACCACAGGACATGGCGGCATTTTGTTGGCCTTTGGCGCATCCAGGAATCCAAATGTCGCGACCGATGGTCGAATGGGGATAATCGCGTTTCGAACTCGCTTGAGACGCTTTGGAGTTTGGTGATCACTCAGTGGGGTCTCCTTGCCCTGAGTCGTTGTCCATATCCAACGGCAAGGTGATCAACATGATCGGCGATCTAGATAACGGGTATCGTGTTGATAACAGCGTCGCGAGATCGTCCATCACACATAAGCTCTAACATCCTTGCAAGATGCAAGGCTCAGCAACTGAGTCGCGACGAACAGAGAAAGGCCCAGAAGGTAGCAAACAAGACCAATCTGAAAGATGACTCTCTGAGCCTTGGTAAACTTGGAATATTGGCGCAAGCCTATACCAAAGTAGACAAGGCCAGTGCCCACGACAGCCACAGTGGGCGCCATTTCCTTCCAGACAATGTCCAGCATGTTTGCGAGCGATGCAGTCAAGAAAAACTGAGCTATTTCGATATGAGCATGGGAGTTTGCCGGTTTTTCCGGGTTCGGTTGAATCCTACCGTTGTAAGTGGGGCGTAGGGCGGATGGGGCCACTGAAGATCGTTGGAGATCGCGATCAACAATATAAACGCGTGAAGATAGGGACTTCGTAGCTAGATTGCAGAATTGAGAAAGAATACGGAGTAGATTGAAGAGAAACAGATTGAAGAGAAGAAAGAATTTACCGCCGGGTGAAAGAGCTCTAGTTTGAACGACCGCGTATGCTCAGTGGGGCTTCCACGTGTACCGCATCCCGTCATCCCGTTCGTCAGTTCCCGAAGGTTAAGTTATGGTTGGTATTACCGACCAACAAACCAATACTTAAGCATAAGACTCCCGTTAAGACCCTGATCTGTTTAAATCCGTATCTGTTCAGGGGTAAGATCTAAACTCAGATTAAATCTACCATTTGGAAATGCACACAATTAATTGAAATGAATTTAAAAAAAATGTATAGACCTCGGGAACTGCTTATATTCGCCCAAAATATCATATCCATGTTCGCCGCGCTCGTAGCTTCAAAAATATTTTCTCAAGAAATTAAGAGCCTCAAGCTCTGGAGTCAAAGTAATCATTTCAATATCCGTATTGTGTCATTGTGTGAGGCACACTGGGCCAGTACGCCGTGTTCTTCTCCGTAGGCGCAAATGGCTGTGCATAATATCCCGACATGGGATGAGGGTGGGCATGAGGGTCTGGCATCTGTTGTTTGATGACGGGCGAGTCATGCGAGATCATGTTTGGTGCCATGCCAATGGGATAGGCGCCGTACCCCGTAGTCGGGCTGTGAGGACCACTTGACTCGCTGCAGCTGGTTGCGGGGGATAACGGGACGACTTGGTGGCTTGGAAGGGTGTACTGGTCGGCGGTCTCCAGTAAGGGACCCTGATCTTCGTCGTCTTGCTCATCATCTTCTGTGTCGAATGATGTGCTAGGGGCGGAGTGGACGCGAGCTGCGGGGTCGGTCGCTTGGTAGTTTGCTTCGGGGAGGTGAGTGTGAATCACTTGGACTAGTGTGCTTGCGTCTGGGGAGGGTTAGTGAGATATTTTCTTGATGATTTGGGGGGGGTTGGAGACGTACCGATCTTCCCGTCGAGGTATCGCTCTTCCATTTGTCGGACGAAATAGATCTCATCAAGAACCTGTAGGCGGTTTGCTGGGCTGATTTGGCGTCGCACGTCTTGGCCTGCTTCTCGCAACTTCTCTGCTGTGACTCCGTGGCTGTCTTTAAGCTCACAAAGGATGTGGACCAGGAGCTTGAGTCGGTCTAGTTATTTGTTAGTATGAAATTACTTTTGGGGAATATTCCAAGGGGTTGGTGTTTACCTCGCTTCAAAAGGTGATCCGGCTCTTTGTGTTGGACATCCTGGGGCCACCATCCAGGCTTAGTGAGTTCAGGGTTAACGCGCTGCGAAACTCCTGCAATAACCTTCCGTCCATTGTATGGGAAATGAACCTGTTTCCGAGGTTCCACGAGTTTAATGTACGACTTGGCGATAGCCCGACAGTTTAATTGTTGAAAATCCTCAAATGCCTTCTCATAGTACCGTCGCAAAAGGTCCGCATTATCGACACGAAGTACACTTCGTCCGGGTGGGGGCGTAGGTGGAGGTGTCGCAGATTTGGGTCGAGGCCGGGCCATGCCAATTCGTTTCATGTCTCGTCGTTTCCGTCGACTCTGCTGTGATTGCCATTCACAGGGTATCTTTTCAGGAGATCCGGTGTGGCTGGGTACTCCCCATTGGAACTCTGATTGCATTCCCCACGGCGAGTGAGGAAGTGATGCCTGGTCTAAATATTCCAAGATTAACTGGGGTGTTTTCCTAGCGAACTGATATGTGTCTTTTGCTTACTGGGATATTGCAGGGGTTGGCTAATTGGAGATGTCATCTCCATGAAGCGGTTTTTTACGTCCGGCGTGAATATAGCTCCCCCACAGCCCGCAATTGAGGGGGATGCCATGACTTGAGGGTTGCCATCCTGGTCAAGGAAGATGACTGCGAAGTGTTTGTGTGGTAGTTCCACGTTGTTCGACATGCTAGAGACCGCCTAAGCATGATATGAGTCAAAAAGTCCAATCACTCGCGCAAGGGTGATCCAATTACCATATGGGAGTGCGGTACCGAGGTGTCGGAATGCCTGCGTTCAAGGGTTTCCCCAACCCCTAGATGTGACCGACTCATATCCATAGCATAAATAGGAAGATGTGTCACAGTAGATCACTTTCTTTAACAAAAAGAGAATCCTTGAATCCAGACACAAAGGAAGGGTCAAGACCGGTGTGAAGGATTGAAATGGAATACGTGGGACTCGGTCCTGAGGTAAATGAAATTTACTAGCAAACCTGCAGCAGATAAAATAAGAAAGACATCCAGCTGCTTGGCGGATATAGAATCCTGAACCACTAGGAAAGGGAGCCGACGGCAATAGTTATAGACATCGGTGCTCCCTGAAGATACGTCAGCACCATGCTGCAAGGAAAAAGGAATATCTGCGGAGCTGAGCCGGTGGCAATGGAGCGTTCCATTCGATCTCTGCGGTCCTGCAGCTCACGATCGGATCATCGGTGCACAGGGCCCTTTAGATGGGTCCAGTGGGTTCCAGGCCGAGCGCACAGACGCGTTAGTAGGGCTGTTTTATCAAGGAGTTCATTGGTCGCGACTAACACCCGATTCAATGGCTTGAAAGTCAACAACTCAACTAAGTATCCACCCTTGTTGATCCTTTACGCTTGGGCATACTAGCCACAGAAAAGGAACTCGGAAGGTAAACTATAGTTTCGCGCTCTTTCCTTCCTTCGTGCGACAATTGGATTAGGCATTTTTCATTTACTCTCGAGAAGCTTTCAGGGGGGCATCTGGTTTGACAGAAGCAAGTTCCTGTCGGAAATCGGCGATTGTCCAATCAACGTGCGTGGAAAAAGTCAGCCTCATTCGTGGACGAATGAGATGGCATGATCGGCGATCAGACCCTAGGCCAAAGCTTTCAGCCACACTTTCTGGATCCCAAAAGGCAGCGGGTCGGGACGCCATTGAAGTCATCGTCTGCAAAGCTATGCGGAAGCGCTGACAGAGCATCATGGCGTACACAGTTCCATAGTAGACTCGGGATGATCTTCCCTCTTCCGATCGTGGTGCATTTTGCAGCGCATCTAGCCACATTATTTTCCTCTCGTGTCCTTCTATCGTGGACCTAGTCTTTGAACCGAAGTCAGAGGAAAGCGCTATGAGCCTCGGTCCAATTCAAGGGGTCCAAGCGATTACGAAAAAGACCACCAATGGGCAACGTAAACAGACCATCGAATCTTGAGCTTATTCAGACTCTCGGGAGAGCACTTCCGGTCTCTATGACCTTGGATTAAACGCGCAATGTGAAATACACTTTGCGATCATTGATTCCTGGGACTTTTGTCTGCTCCCGGTCATGCCCGTCTCTTTTCTTTTTTGGTTTTTTTTTCTTTCACCATCATGCCATTGTGACAAATGACAAATATCTTGAAGCACTACCTTTACATTTGCATCTCTCTTTTTCCAAAGTAGGTAATGACTTTCGTCTTGTGGGCCGGTTGACCTGGCATGGGATCTCGAACCCGAGTAAAGGCCGACACCAACTGCATCGGTGGAAGACTAGTAGCGAATTTACCCATTTAAATCAATTCCATATCTCCGGATCGACATCGTTTAGTCCATCGTAAATCGACCTACGATTTCCAGGTTAGGTGCCATCGGCGATGTACTCCACCTAGCCCAAACACTTGTCAACACCTGTGGCCACTGAACCACGGTGGGTTGCAGTAGTGGCAGCGTCTCCTGTATGAACCCGGCCTTCCCCAATATAATTGTATTTTCTTTCTTTTTTTTTATTCGTAGCTCCTTGTCTCATACACGAAACTATTCCTAGCTCGACTAGTTTCGTGAGACGCCGGAGAAATCACCCGTGGGACCTATCATTGGCTCATGAAGCCCTGTTGGGAACGCGACTATTGCTTTTTTTTTTCCTTTACGAACAGACCGCTCGTATTAACGCTTAAAAGGATAAACTGATGTGAAATCTGCATAATAAAAGCCCCACACTATTGCTGTAATATTGTGGACCGATAAATCCAGGGCTAGGTTAGAAAATACCAAATTAACTTCCGGGGAACTGTGAACAGTAGATCGATAAACCCAACAACCCTTGGCGTGAAGTTAGAAACACCACTAGGCACTTTTTCTAAAGGTCTTCTGATCCTCGAGCCGCATTGACCTCAACAAATCCTCGAACAAGTGGCGCATGCGCTGCCCCCTTGCCTCTGCTATGTTCTTTGTACAACACCTGACACTGCAATTGGGATCGGACCATGTACCGCTCACGCCATTGCATGAATGCATTATCACCGCCGTTAGAAATAAATTAATAAGTACAGGACAAAAGCACCGTTCCGACTCGCTAATGCGTCAATCCTGTCCAATGTACTGTGTTACCACTGTAAGCTTCGTGCAGGACAGATTCCTGTTACCAGGTTGTTGATGCATTAGCCCGGCATTGGGGCACTCCACATTGCAGATGGCCTGGGCTTTGCTAGGCGTTGATACCTTAGATTAGGAGTTATCCTGCCATTCTATCCTCGCTTCCAAATGTCGGAATGTCATGACTCGTGAGGCTGAAGCGGTGACGCTGGAATGCAGCGGCTCTGCACATTGTAAAGAGGGGGAATGGGATTTGGAATTGCAATGGCATTAGGCGTCAGGCTGCAGCATTTTTGATTTCCCATCAATTTTCTCCTCCTTTCCATTTTGGTTTTATAAAATCGAATCGAAAGTATATGCATTGGATAAGTTGAGAAGATCGATGGCGATCATTCACGATCATGTTTGCCTAAATTCCTTCATCCCTTCACGAGCCGAGAATACTGCAGACTCCACACTTCTCTATAATTGGCGTGGACGCCGAGTCGAATGCAAACCCCGGCTGCAAATCCCGGCCATAGATTGAACAGAGCTCACTCGAACAATCCCTACATGTCCTCTAGGCAAATTCCACCTTCTAGCCTAACTGGACACAGATCGTTCGTGCCTTGATTTGTGTCGCCAAAATAGACCCTAAATCTGACCTTAACCCCCTCGGTGGATCAGACCCACTACAGGTTCAAGATAGCACCGCTCGAATATGGAAGCTTAAGCTCCACTACACCCGAATCGGCATCCACAGACACCGTCTCCCCCACTGTGATATTGCTCAAGCGTACGGGCGCTCCGCCCTTCAACTCGTAATTATATGACCAGCCATCCCAGGATATGCCGGTGATCGCGTCGCTTCCATTGGCCATGAGCCGGTGAACAGATAAAGATTTGGCTGAGATGTCGGGCAAATGGAAAGAATAGCTCGCCGTAGGGCGGTTTGCCGAGGATGAAGACCCTGTGTAATTGTACTCCTGCATATTCAGTACGGCAATCCGGGCGATCTTCCCTCCAATATAGGTGGCATAGGCGGCTTCGGTATCTTTTGGCAAGGGAAGATTCACGACTCGGATATTGTCCGAGTTGTCATTATCGCTGTCGCCACCTAACATTGCGGCTACCATTATGTTTCCGTAGTATGGCGCTTTGGTACCGATCGTTGTCTTGTTGGTGGCGATTGGTTGCCATGATGCATATCGGTAGTCTGTCCCCTGGTGCATGTGTGTACGTCGGATACTCTGCGATGCACAATAGAGATTGAAGTCGACGCCCCAAAGGGCTGCGCCGAATGAGTTGGATAATCCGGGCTTGCCTTCATTGTAGAGAGAGTTCATCTCACCCAGGATGTAGGGTATATCCTTGGCTAGACCGTCTTCGTTGAGAGACTTTGATAGATCCACATGCTGCTGGACACTGTTGACCGTTGACGTATGGTTCATCAGAGTTCGTTGGAGCGTCACCCCTGGCTGGGTAGCGCCACCGATATAGCTAGATGAAAGTCAGACGACATGTCAAAAGTTTGTTGTTAGTAAACCTACTTGTGCATTGAGTTCAATCTGATATCATGATCCGTGTCAAGTCCTTCCTGCCATGTCTTCACGGGGTCGAGACTATTCCCTATTCCAGCAAATGACGGTGCGATATACTGATACTCTGTATCCTTCGCCATATCAGGGCAAGCCTTCGCAATCTGGCGCTTGACAAGCCGGGTCTTGGTTAGCCATTCTGTCACATAATCACTTTCTGTCCAGTTGGCCGGCCGCTTAGTATCCGGTGCACTCGTCTTGAACAGATCAGGCTCATTGCCCATTTCCCAGTAGGCCAGCTTCCCGCCTTTGAGAGCCTTGCATGCTAGTGGAGCAGTAGCCAGCAGCGTTTCCATTCCTTCTGTGCCATTTTTGCCCATATCAAAGCCGAAACTGAATTTAGTGTCTGGCCATGTCGCGTATGACTCAAAGTAGGACGGTCCAATATACACGATAGATGGGTAGTCGGTAGAGATGGCGGGAACGACCGTGCCATTGATTCCAGTCTTCAGATTGGGGTCATATAGAGCAAAGTCTCTGTGACTGCGATTAGATAATCCAGGGTAAGTTTATAAATAGATTAACTTACTGCGTGTTTCCGCCGACTCGAATATAAGGTTTGACACCTTGGAGGTTGGCAAGATTGTCCAATAGCTGGTTCGAGAACTTGTTTGGCAACGACAGGTTGCCTGGTAAGTAGCAGCTTAGCTTTTGGTACTCTGAGGAGTGCCACAATACACATACCAGCAAAGTCCGGGAAAGATGCGAATTCAATCGAAAACGAGACAAATGGGCGCAGGATTGCGGCACCAGCATCCTCGGGTGCATTCTGGCTGATTGTCACGGCGGATGAGCTATCTTTTGCAACAGTAGTCGGGCTAGCAGCGACTACTGCAGCCCCAAAAAGCAGAGGCACAAACATAGTGGTATGTATTTTCTTACTGTAGTCTCGCTAGACTCAAGGACTTCAAATGCTTGATTTGGTTTCCATCGGGTCCTGTTTGGGTTTATTTGTACTAATTATCTATTGCCGACGTCAACATGGGTGGATTATTGGTATTTAGCCGGCAGAGATCTTCAAAAGCCGCTTGTAACAGTAACAAGCTCTGGGCAGTGAGATACGTCAATGATTCAGGGGGGTTCATTGGTGGGGAATTACCGGGGGAAACTCTTCAAGCGCATGTACCGGCTTGACGATGCGGGGGTTACATCTGGGGTAGTGGAGAGGACGATCGTTACTTCGTTCCTCTCGAAGTCGGCTATTGACAGGAAACTCATGCTTGGATGGGTAGAGTGATATGTAATTGATAAATACTACAATGCTCAGGATGCTAGGAGTTGAAATAATAGTCCGTAATTTGCACATACAAAACTGGTATCAGTCAACGACTAGCTCACAAGCAATGAACACCTTCGCCAGCTAATTACCTAATAATAGTAGAGCCGGCATAAAATAATCTACACAAACGAAGAAAAGCAGCCAGATCATCGTAAAAGTCCGTCTTGATCCTCTGTCGAGGGATCAGGTGTATTTGCGGAGCTAGAAGAAAGCAAATTAGCTTCAATCTCGTGCTGGTCAAGTAATGAAAGAAGAAACTTACATCAAGAGTCAGAGATTTACTGCTGTTCTCCACTTGATCTCTGTAGATTCCGACCAGTGCCTCACTGTTCTGGAAGAGTCCGGTCTTCAAACTGATAACAATGAATTGCATGCCAGGGGCAGCGTGGTCATGGATATAGTTGGCAATGCGGGCAACGTTGGTGTTGTCAAGAGCCGCGTCAACTTCGTCCAGCACGAAGAAAGGTGAGGGTTGGTATGAGTGAATCGCAAATAGCAGAGCAAGTGCGGCCATGGTCTTCTCACCGCCAGACAAATGCTCCATATCACGGAAACGCTTCAGGGGAGGCATAGCATGGTATTTAATGCCGTCGAGGTAGGGCTCATCCGAGTCCTCGATATCGAGATATCTGCAACAGAATCAGTCTAATTGAACAAGCAACATGACGGGTATCACGGATCTTACGCTTGTCCGCCTAGTGGATAGTTGGCACTGCGTGTCAATTCACGGTAGATGGGGCCGATTTGCTCGGAAATGTGCGCAAAAGCCTTGTTGAAGAGATCGGAACGCTTCTTCATCACTGCCTCAAACCCATCCTTCGCCTTTCGGGCCTGCTTGCGCGCATCCTCAAAGTCCTGCTCTGTGCTGCGAAGCTTGTTCTCAACGGTCTCGAGGCGCTCCATGGCGCGGGTATTTGGTGCCATTTTGTCGAGCTCGTTGTTGAGAACGCGAACCTTTTCTAGCAACTCTTCTTCGAGCTTATCATCGGCCTCCTACAGATGAGATTAGCATGTAATCTCGTGGTGGTTTCCCAAGTCTGCACATACCTCTTTAAGTGTCTCTCCAAGAGAGTCAAAGTCAACCTCAATTCCGTAGTCCTGCACCGCCGGAGTTTCATCAAGTTCATCAGCCTCGTCTACATCCATCGCATCTGGATCGGCAGCCTGCACCAATTCGTCGATGGGAAGTTTGTCGAAGGAGTTGGAAGAGTCGGTCAACGGAATGTCGATGTCCTCGAGCTTGCATCGGCGCAGGAGAGCATAACGGCCGGACGAATTGCGCTGGATCTCAGCTTCAAGTGCATTAATACTTTTGAGCGCTGCTTCGACGTGCTTGCTGCGCTTTTGAAGTTCTCTTCGCTGCTCAGTCAGGTTCTCTGCTGACTGTGTGTAGATCTCCTTTTGCTTCTCGAGGTTCTCCCGCAATAGCTCAAGCTCGGCACCGAACTCATCTAGCCTGTTGCGGATCTCCTCTTGTTGACTCTTCAGCTCCTCAATCAGACTCATATCGCGCTCGTACTGAGCCTGAAGACCGCTAACACGATCCTCTGTCGCTTGAATCCGTTGCATTTCAAAGCTGAGCTGGTTCTCGATACGACTCTTCTGAGTAGTGAATTCGAGTTTCTTCTGTGCAGCTTCTTCCTGCAACGAACCTTGCTGCGCCTCATATTCACGGATATTATCATATCCAAGACGGTTGCAGAATTTGCCGTAGATCTCATCTTCGACTTGACTAACTGAGGATTGAGAAACTTCAATAGTCTGGTCCAGCTCATCGAGATTCTCCTTCCGCTCAGTATATTTGGGACGCAGGTCTTCTAACTGGCGCTTGACAAAGTCTAGTTCGCTGCGCTTGCTCTTGATGTTTCTCTCAAGTGCCTTCAACTCTTCCCGAGAATAATTCAGTCGCTGCTCAAGACCAACTAGCTCGCCCTGCAGAGTCTCCTCCTCTGAGCCGCGGTGATGGCTCTTGGGGAGATTGCCAAGGTCACCCATCAGCTTTTCCTTCAGCTTATAAAGATTCTCCACTTCTGAGTCCTCCCAGCGTTTTGAATTCTGCTGGGGGCCTCGTCCACCCGTCATGAGACCGCCCTTATGGATGACGGTGCCATCCAAAGTAACAGCCTTGGCATCAACATTTCTCTCGTAGCAAAGATATTTGGCTGTGTCCAGATCGTCACAAACAATGGAGTTTCCACAGGCATAGCTAATAGCACGAGAAACCCAGTCCTCGTAATCGATGGTCTCAATAGCTGGGCGCATATTTCGGTGCATGCCCTTCAAGTTAGAGTTGATAGGCTTCACCTGGATGGTTTCCAATGGCAGGAAAGTTGCTAAGCCAGCACGCTGGTCGCGAAGATGCTGGATGCATTCTTTGGCAGTTTTCTCATTGTCCACCACAATAGCATCAAAATGGCGGCCTAGCACGGTACTGACCGCCTCGGCATATTTACGCTGCTTAGGCTTGCAAAGGTCACTGACGCGCCCCTTGACACCGGGAAAGATTCGCTTGAGAGTTGAGATCATCTCCTTGGCGCGCAGCTCACGCTCGTTCTGCTTCTTTCCATTGTCGGCTTCAAGCAATTTTCTTAAGACAACTTGCAGCTTCTCTTCAAGCTCTGTTCTCATTTGGGAGACCTTCAAGCGCTCAGACGTCAAGGTGTTGAGCTCCTTTTTCTTGCGGTCGATGTCCTTAGAAGTGGTCTTGTTTGTTTCAGTAAGAGACGCCTTACGCTCATTCATGTTTTGAGCATCCGACTCCAGGCTCTTAAGTTGCCACTCGGTGTTCTCAAATTTGCCTTTCAGGCTGTTGACAGCTTCAGCCTCGGTCTTTCTCTGTCTCTGCAGATTGTCGAGATTCAGTTGGTCGGCGGACGAGCGCTTGCTGACCTCTTCGCGGAGCTTGTGGTATTCTTGCTGGTCAGCTTCACTCAGCTGTACACCCTGCTTGTTGGTGGTCTTTTTCCACTCAACCTCCCATTGAGCCTGGGCTTTCTCCACGAGCTTCAGGTCCTTCTCAAGCCTTTTTGCGCCGTTGGAGTAGGCCTCACGCTCCTTGCGTATCTCATCGATTTTCGAAGCATACCGCTCAACCTTTTTCTGTGTGATATCAACCTTCTCGTCGACAGGTACCAAGGAGTTGTTGAGTTCCTCAATTTCCTTCTCCTTCTTCAGGATGCTCTTCTCGGCCTTGCCAACATCTCTACCAACACGAGCGTGGTCCTTCTTGGCATCCTCAACATTCGTCTCATACTTCTCGACGCCACGGCGGTATTCCTTAAGTTCATCTTGGTACTTTTGGATGTCGGCACTCGAATCATCGATCAAGCGCTGGAAATGGAAAAGCTTCCACAGAATGTGGGTGATAATGGCTTGGTCACGCTCCTCGGCCTTCCGGGCATAATTCTCCGCTTCCCGCTTCTGCTCTTGGTACTGCTTGACCTCCGAGTTGATACCCCGACGGCGGTTGAGCTGGATAGTCTGCTGATCAGCTGCTTCCTCTGCTTCCGCCTTCAACTTCTCGTAGTCCGCCTTGTACTCCAAGCTGCCGGAAATTTGTTCAATCAACCGAGTAAGGTCTCGTGGCGACTGGGAAGCAATAGCCTCCACATCTCCCTGAAAGACGAGGAAGTTTCGCGCGCGAATCAAGATGTTCTCCTCTTCCAGAGCCTCGTTGTATTGCTGAGCATTGACGATTTTGTTGTTGATGCGGTACTCGCTGGTGCCTTGACTGGTGATGGAGCGACGCCATTGCTGTTCTTCACCAGCATCATCCTCGTAGCAAGCCATGACCCAGGCAGTCTTGGGATCGTTGGGTCCACCGGCATCCTGCGATGCATCCATGTCCTCGTCTTCCTCCGCCTCGCCGTTCTCTCCGTTGGCGGAGGGCTCTCCATCGACCTTCGATGTGCGCAAAACGCGCCCACGGTAGACAAGGTCGCGGAGATTTGTGGATCGCAGGTGGGAAGATTTAATTCCTAAAACAAACGAGATGGCATCCATCCTGCTGCGGGTCAGCTAATTCCTCGAGAATAAAGGTGATAATATAAATGCATACGAATTCGACTTACCGGACCCATTGGGTCCGATAATTGACGTGAAGTACGCATCTCCGAACAGCAGCGTATGATGTCCTTTGTAAGACTTGAAATCTGGAAGCAAAGTTAGCCGATCTGCGCGGTATACTCTGTTGAGGCCATACATACTGAAAAGCTCGAGACGAATGAGTTTGCCCATGGTGCAAAGCAACCGCTTCCTGAGGAAGCCACGCGCTCAGAATACTCAGGCGAACGTGGTGTGGTTGATGTCAAATCGCGGGACTGACTGGACACAAATGAGTGGGAGGGGCGCGATATGGGGAATCGCGCGTCAACCCCGACGCGCCGATTTAGTCACGTGACTTGGGTTCGCTTTCTGCCCTTAATTACAGGTCGTCGAAGAGATGTTTTATGACCATTTTACTCTACATTTAAAGCCTTGTGGAGATGACTGGGCTGGACCTTTACAAGCGAAATGTCTCATAATCAAATTAAAGCACACGGTGGGCTGTGTCTAACTTCCAATGGAATCCTCGAATACCCGAACTATATATCTTGAGGGATCTAGGTGCCCGCAACAACAGCAATTGATAACTCAAGCTCGAGCTACTATATACATTCACGATACACACAGACTAGATTAGGGCATTGACGCTTTTGAAATCACATATATAAATTACCTATATGACTCATTTGAACCTATATATGCAAGATACATAGGCACGAAAAAAGCAAAACAGATGGATTGAACAGTCAATTGTGTGGTGATTGGTGTTACAGGGTGTATATGTACACTATGAAGTTGTCCCCAACTTCGAGGGACAAGCAATGAAGATAAACTTGAATGCAAATATTGCAAATGAGCCGAGAGTATTAAGACACGACAAAACAAGAGCACTAGGTTACCGCGAGCTCAAGACCTCCTGAATTGCACTGGGTTACCCAGAGCCATGAAATCATTTGACACGAAACCATTGGAATCCACCCGAAACGTTTGCTTGCGGCCTTCGACCTTCATGAGAATGAAGTCTTCACCAGTGAAGATCTGGCGCATAGACATAAACATCTTCCAGATACCAACACTCATGGTCTGAACAGGAGCTTTGAAGAAACCTGGCTGCGGATCCTGTGCCGAACCAATCTTCTTGCTATCCCCCTCAAACCGCTGTTTTGAATCTTGCGAGACCACTAAGCGCCTAGAAATGGAAACTTCCGATGGCAAAACCTCAATCTGGTAAGGCTTTGTGAATGGCACCATGCGCCGCACCGTAAAGCGAATATAAGTCTGGTTGTTAGACTTGACGGCGGTGATACTCCGAACCAAATGGCCCGTTCTCACAAGGAACAGTGTACCCATGACACTCATTGTCACGCAAATACCACCAAACAGTCCCTTCTGCCACACAGGGCGCTCGATTTGAGCATCGCGGAAAACGTCGTTGGAGTTGAACAAAGCGTATGCGAAACAGAATGCCGAGAGACCGTATGCGCTCATAATATAGGTGCGATGAGAGGGTGACTTGAAGAGAACAACGTCGCCTTCTCTTGCGACCTTAAGCGCTAATCGTCCTATTGATCCAACTGGAACACTCGAGCCTGGGACGGCGTTGCGTGAGGATGGTTTTGCTTGACCACGAGCTGATCGCGAAGCGCTCGTCACGAAAGAGCGCCATGTAGGGGCAAAGTCTGCTTGGCAGCTGTTTCGAGCTGAAGGTCCGGCAAATCGGTTCCAAAATAACCGGAAGGTAGGAGGTCGAGCGGCCATTGTTGCGCGGATTCTGTTGATGCCAAGATCAGTACAACGTTTTCGTTAAGAAGCCATTTTCGTATAAGCTAGCCATAGGACTAAAACAAATTCAATGGCAGTTCAACCAAGCGACAATGGACCTCATGGAACGAAGCAATCTAAGAAAAGATAAAGCACTTACCAAAAGACCGATCAGTCCACCGTTGTTCTCCTCGGAAAGCACCGCGAGTCGAAAACAGCCGCTGCGGCAGAAAAATGTTCCCGACCCGGCCGCCGGTGAAGCTCCCAACGGCCTCAACACCGGCTTCATTCCTTTCAGTCCCTAAGCTCAACCTCTTAGACCAAACGAACCACATTATTTATTACGGAAGCAAACGCGGCTAGACGCGCTGGTGGACTTTCGGTCGATTCTGTCCTTCTCTGTCGACATTCCAGCTCCTCCGGAGAGTTGCGACCTCGCTTGAACCATCTCCGACAGTCCAAGTAACGAAACGACCTCCCAAAGTCACCGCAACTCCTATCAAAATGTCTGCTCGAATTCCCGTTACCAAGGCCTCGGCCATGTTCGCCCGCCGTCAGCCCCAGGTGATCCAAATGTCCAAGCGTAAGTCCTTGCTCCAGGGCCAATGCGATCCGGAGCTCCGCAAAAGCAGAATATCCTTATCGGAGTTCAATTGCTCAAGAAGCGCAGCTCTCATGTACCGGAAAATTGACATAACTAACCGTACCAATTCTTACAGGCATGCAATCTACCTCCGCCCCTCAATTCCACAATCCCGCCTACCCTCTCTACCCCTCCGTCAGCCAGCTCCTGCACCAGAAGAACATCCCCGAGTCAGAAGTCTCCAAGATCCCCGCTTCTGGACCTAAGGGCCGTCTCCTGAAGGGTGATGTCCTTGCCTACATCGGTCAGATCGCCGCCGAGTACCCAGCCGCTCAAGCCGCTTCACTCGCCAAGCTGGCCCACCTCGACCTGAGCAACATCAAGATCGCTGCGCCGGTCCCTCCCCCCGCCGCGCAGGCCGCAGAGCAAGTCAAGGAGGAACCAGTTGTCGCTAAGCCCCCGCCCATGACCTCAATCGCGATCTCTGTTTCCCTTGCGGCCGTCCTGTCCGCTCAGAGGAAGATCCAGGATAACCTAGGGGTCACTGTTCCCCTCTCCAGATTCCTGGCTGTGGCTACTGATCTCGCCAACGACGATTTGCCCCGCGCAAAGAACTACACTCCTTCTGCCGACGAGCTGTTCGAGGAGGTCCTTGGTGCCGAGCCCGTTACTATCTCGCGTGGTGACTACATCCCTGAGTTGAATGCTTATGAGGCTGCTGAGGCATACCGCCCGACAGCTCCTGTTGCGGAGGATATCATTGATATCTTGAGTGCTAAGCCCGGTAAGAAGGTTGCTTCCGTGACACCCTCAGTGGAGGGCTCTGCTGGTGCTTCCAATGTCTTCAGCTTAGTTGTTCCGGTTGGTGAGGAGGTGCGCGCCAAGGCGTTCCTGGAGCGGATTAAGACTCTCCTGCAGGTCGAGCCTGCACGTTTGGTGCTTTAAAAATGTGGTTTTATTGATATCACATCTCTTTGATCTTTCAGAGGTTTTATTTTTTATGTTTAACATCTCCATTGCGTTCTGGAGAACCCAAGGCTCTTGTATTTAGTATAGCATAGGTAATTTGATACCGCCTGGGTCAGACTTTAGTGAGTGGATATCTACGTCTAGATATTGAATCGATAGGTTTCATTTACATTACACATGGCCTACAAGTATACTTAGAAGTTGGCTCAATTCAATAATCAAGGTATAAAACCTTCATGACATTTCGTCCTAAAATGGCAGAACCCCCTGCGCCGGACCGATGGTATGGCATAACATTAGATCAAATCAAAAATAAAGCTGAAGGTGAATCTGTCGGAAGAAAAAAAGAAAAAGGAAACAATGAGAAAGAAGGGGACATGTCATCATCAAAGGGCAAGTTGCAATAAGAAACAACCATCCTCCCTGACGCCAATGCCGGATACCGGCGACCTGATTGAAACACCATGAGCGCCACCGCTTGGACTGATAAGGGAAAAAGTTGCGCCGGGGAGAAAAAACCGTAAAAAGAGATCGTGACCGGGGAGATGATGAAACGCCGTAAAAATAAAATCAGTGGGAACGCAAAGCTTGCCCACCGAGAATTCAGAATGAAGGATTTTTGCAAATCCCCACCGATGAGAGATATTTTGGCCATAATGTAGTAGAGGCCGATGCAGAAAATGTCCATGATCGAGATCAATTTCCTTGATACCATGCAATGATGATCCCTGAGAAGCAATGCCCAAGACCCAAAACTCCATATCGCATGCAGATGAAAATGGAAAGGCAAGGTTGAGAATTCTAACGGATGGAACCCCATTCCGATAGCTTGCTACCCTCGCGCCGCGAGTCTCTGGTAGCTCGTTTATCGAAAATCTTCCAGAACCTGAGTGTCTCATCGCCAGCACCAGTCACGACTGTCTGACCGTCTGGGCTCATGGCAAGGTATAATACACGGAAAGTGTGACCTGTTAACGAGACAATTTGCTCCATGCGCGGATATTTCCAGATGACAATCTGATTCTGGCTGTATCCATGGGTGCTGATAATCTCGTCCGAGTTCTTGGACCAGGAAAGGTTACAGACCTGACTTCCAGTGTCCATTTCCTTGATCAGAGAGCCGGTTGACGTGTTCCAGAATTTGATCGTGCGATCCGCTGTACCTCCGCCCGATGCAAGCAGGTGGTGTTGGTGAGGCGACCATGCAATGGCTTTCACAGCTGCGCAGTGATCTGAGAATCGATAGAGCGGGGTCTCACTCAACTTGTCCCAAACCATCAGTTTGTTGTCGTTGCCACCAGATGCTAATTGGCCATCTTCGGTATTCCACTTCAACCCGCAAACCTCCTGCTTGTGACCAGACAAGCGTTTGATCCACTGATCGGGGGAGCGAACATCGCGATGATAGATAAGACGATCACGGGATCCTGAAGTGAGGATATGGTCATTCCATGCCAAGGCGCCGACGCGGTTGGTGTGGCCAACCATTGTTCGTAATCGCCGGCAATGGTCAGCATCCCAGATCTGAACTAGACCCTTGCCAGTACCGATGGCGAGATGGGTGCCCTGTAGGGAGTTATTTTTAGCCATGGCATATTAAGAGGTTGTGGACCTGAAATGGATATACATACCCTTTGGATCCAGTTAACACTGGTGACAGTGTCGTCCTTGAGCTCACAGAGTTTGGTGACACGGCCAGATTGAGAATTCCACATGTACACCGAATTGGACAGTCCAACTCCTAGAACATTACTGCTGCCCCAGTCTACCAAATTCAGGTAGAAGTCGTCCTGTAGATCGGGCGCATCTAGGACCTTGTAGGGAACCTTGTTCACATAACGGGGCTGTTTGCGAGGGGTCTCAAGGATCCGCTGACTATCATATCGTATAGGTGATAGGCTATACAGGTCTGAGCGGACATTAAGATTCGGCGCATGCGCACTTCGAGGAGTTTTTGACGGTGTGGGGTGATTGGAGCCCGGGCGACTGGGACCGTAGTTGAAAAGGTTCTTGTGTGGAGTTGAAGGAGTCATGCTGGCGGGTGGGAGATTAGAGACAAGAGAAGGTGGTGTATGGGATCGAGTTTTGTCATTTATGCCGGCGCTAAATCCCATTAACGGATCAGGTGAGGCTGAGTTGAGATCAGGTTGTGGAACGGTATTTCCGAATAGTTCACTGCGCAAGACCCGGGAGAAAGTCCGGTTTGCTTCTTCCGCTACATGATTGTTAGTGTTCACTTCTCAATCTACCAAGACAGAACCACAAACTTTTTTGAAAGTGAAGCTCTGAGTGAGGGGCACGTCTCTTCGACTTCGATGGAGTTGAAGGACACCCGTCCTCATGGAGCAGACTGTATGTGGCCTGGAGGTCTTGCCCCTCACGATTTGGGATAAACCTTGGAAAAAAAGTCAGTCCACTGTCATCTTTTGCGTCGTTCGCAATGAGTGCATTCTCTCGAGGTCCTTGGCGCTTGACTTACCTATCTCCATAGACCCGTTGTCTCTTTCGACATGGACTAGCTCCTGGCGTCCTTTCTCTTCCAATTCCACCCTCATCGAAGTCTTTAAGTGCCTTGGCCAGCGCATTCGCATCCACTGGCTCTGATCCGTCCTGCGCTCGTGGGCCCCCGATGTTGTCTGGATACAATATCGTTCTTTTTACCGGCATAGAGGGCGGGGTTTTTGACCCGGGAGGAGAAACAATATTTGCAGCTCGAGCATTTGAGGTTTGCGATCGGGTGTTGCCTGTTGTTGTTTTCCCAGCCCTCAGACCTGCGTCTGTATCCTGAGATCGGTCCCCCATAGTGGCGGCTGATCCACAGGCCCCAGGTTCAGATCGCGCTGAATGTTGACGGTGCTGATTGTTCGCATGCGATGAAAGTATGATATTGCTGATTGATTGGAGTTCAAGAATGTGATGGGCGGTGTTGCTATTTGAGGTGCGCTGGTTGCCGGGGCTTTGTGTTGATTTGTGATGAGGAAGCCAGATTCAGCCACTGAAATGGGCGCTTCGACACAGGAATCAACCTGTTACCTTCAAATGACTTCAAACAAAACACAAATATTCAAGTGTCAAAGACCATCTAGACAAAGAGAATGGCATCCAAAGAAAGGGACTGGGATAAGCGTTGGAACGTATCCAAGGGCGAGTTCATTTCATCCCTCTCCCGGTCACGCGTCGGGAACGCTATACCCAATTGGGATGGTCTTGGAATTCAACTTTGTTACATCGATTTATTGAATGGAGACTATGGGAAACTATGTTTTAGCCCTTCGTATATAGATCTAATCATTTCATTCCATGGCTCCACTCCGATCGACGGTTCCATTGATTTAGATATATGATCTACAAAGGTTCTATACAGGTGATTTCAGTTTGGTCGGGAATAAGGCGTTGACTCAAAACACGTTCCAGCCCCTCTTCCTGCAGATGTGCACATCTGCAAAGTCTCAGACTTGTTTACATTTACGCGTGTGATGGTGGGTTCATTGGACTATGTCATAGGTTGAGAGTGGGGGGTTTGGGAGGAAACAGACGCGAACCCGTGAAACCCATCAACGCGCTCCCACGCGCATCGGACGCGCTAGAGCAGTAAGCCACAGTAGGATGCTTACTCTACCAATCATTTGGTTCACCGGAGAATTAAGAGTCAAATCAGTCCAGTTTTTCAGCTCAAGTGGGTCGATCTGAGTACCTAGATAACCTACGAATTAGAGATTGTGTGTGCACTGTCTACATGCTTCAATAGCTTGAGGTCTTATCTTTCCCCGCAACATATGGTTCACCTGTCACCGCCAGCGGGAAAACCTTGCCCGCAGTTGGCACATCCCCACCACATCGACTCGAACCCGACTATGCGCTCTTCTGTTCTCCCTATATTGAGTCGTAGTATCCGATCTTATTCCACCATGGCTCAGGTTTCCAAGGTTCCTGCCCAGCAGTTCCTGGACTTTGTCAATGCTTCCCCCACTCGTATGCTTTTGCTATTGAACCCCCTAATGGTCGATCGTGGAGTTAACCGGGTCTAGCCTTCCACGCGGTGCAATCTGCCAAGGACCTTCTGGCCAAGGCTGGTTTCCAGGAAATCAAGGTACTCGATATTCCCCACTGATCCAATCTATAAGGTGAAATCACCGTTGAGACATGTGCGCTAATCCTGTCTATAGGAAAAAGATTCCTGGGCCTCCTCTTGCAAGCCTGGTGGCCGCTACTACCTGACTCGTAATACCACTACTCTTATCGCTTTTGCGATCGGCCAGAAATGGAAGGTTTGTGTCAGAATTCTTAGAGCATTGTGAATGTAGCTAATAAGAATAATGTGAGAATAGCCGGGCAACTCGATCGCTATGATTGGTGCCCACACTGACTCCCCTGTCCTGAAGGTCAAGCCTGTCAGCAAAAAGCAAGGTGAAGGTTATATTCAAGTTGGTGTGGAGTGCTATGGCGGTGGCATCTGGCACACCTGTATGTATAACTCATTGATCTGCTGGGGAATTTGCTGACATTGGTAGGGTTCGACCGTGACTTGGGTGTGGCTGGTCGGGTCATGGTCCGCGACAGCAATGGATCCATTGTGCAGAAGTTGGTCAAGGTTGACCGTCCCAGTATGTGCTGTCAATCCAGGCATTGGACGTTGGCTAATTCTTGGCAGTTCTTCGCATTCCCACTCTGGCTATTCATCTCGACCGCCAGGAGAATTTCTCTTTCAACAAGGAGACTCAATTGTTCCCCATTGCTGGCCTAATTGCTAAGGAGCTCAACCAGACCAGTGAACCCAATGCTGCTGAGACTAAGGAGGATGAGTACGCCCCCTTGAAGGCCGTGACACAGCGTCATCACTCCCAGTTTGTCGAGCTCATCGCGGCCGAGGCTGGAGTCACCCCGGAGGACATTTTGGACTTCGAGATCACTCTCTTCGATACCCAGAAGTCTTGCCTGGGTGGCATGAGCGAGGAGTTCATCTTCTCTCCCCGCTTGGACAACCTGAACAGCACTTACTGTGCTACTGCCGCTATCACCGAGTCAGCTCCCTCTGAGAAGGCGCTTGAGAACGAGGAGGCCATCCGCCTGATTGCCCTGTTTGACCACGAGGAAATTGGTAGCCGCACTGCCCAGGGTGCGGACTCGAACATCCTCCCCTCTATCATCCGCCGTCTGTCGGTTCTTCCTTCTGCTACCTCCTCATCTGAAGACATCTCTACCGCTTACGAGCAGACTCTCGCCACTTCCTTCCTGGTCTCTGCCGACATGGCCCACGCCATCAATCCCAACTATGCTCAGAAGTATGAGTCTGACCACAAGCCCGAAATCAACAAGGGATGTGTGATCAAGATCAACGCCAATGCGCGCTATGCGACCAACTCCCCCGGTATCGTCCTCCTTCAGGAGATTGCCCGTAAGAAGGGTGAGCAGGATAGCCTGCCCGTTCCTCTGCAGCTGTTTGTCGTCCGCAATGACTCCAGCTGCGGTAGCACAATTGGTCCTATGCTGTCTGCTGCTCTGGGCGCCCGTACTCTGGATCTGGGTAACCCTCAGCTGAGCATGCACAGCATTCGCGAGACTGGTGGTACTTTCGATGTTGACCACGCCATTCGCCTCTTCACCGGATTCTTCGAGCACTACTCGGAATTGGCCCCGAAGATTTTCGTGGACTAAGCTTTTAGTCTGCAAGAATAGACTGCAATTAAGCTCGTAGAGAATATGCATGTGAAGCAGATTAAATGAAGTACATTTTGTAATCACTCAAAGCTAAATTCCCGTCTGCATATAAATATGTATTTCTGGCACGCCTGATGACACGAGGCTGTATACTTGTAGTAGAAAGCACGTGGTGGTCGGCCCGGGATAACTCCGCTTCTCCCTAAACCGACTCCACACCTTATCAACTACAGCACTGGACCCGATTGCAGAGCAGTGTCCATGCCCCCATGACCCTCTATGACAGACGTCGATGTCTTCCGCGATGCAGAGTACATCGCTGACGTGTCAAGAGTACCCCTCTTCGATGACGCGGAGAGCGATTCACCAGCCGGAACTGGTCCGCCCAGCGCCCAGGACCGCAGTCGCGTAAGGAAAGCTCAGTCCACAGCAAAGATCGCTTTCATCGACCGGTTACTTCGGGACCTGGACATTCTCATCTACTGCCAATTGTCAGCGCTGTATTATATGGAGTATGTTCAGCCTCTGACCCCATTTGATGGCTGAGTGGGGTGGGATCGATCGCGATTCAGTCCCGGGAGCTGCCTAGCTAGCTACTACCCCAGCTTTCGTCCTAAAACCCCACATCAACGAGGAACTTACTAACGCGCTTTGTAAATTCTCAGCTGCTCTGTTATTTTGTTTGCCATTCGCGCCTTTGTCCAACTTATTTTCTTCACACCCAAAGCCGCGCCCTTCGAACCTACTCGCAATCAACCGTTCGTGTCTGCTATTATCGGCAGCAACTTGCTCTGCATCCTCTTTCATGCCTTCATTATAAACCCCGAAGCTGGAGAAGCTACTCGCGGCTACCTACACGGCGGAGTGTTTATCGACTTCATTGGACAGAAGCCCGTTCCTGTATTCCGACTCATATCCTTCGATATTCTGATCTTTCTTGTGGACTTTCTCATGCTGGGATTGATTATTGAGCGAGTCAAGACGGCCGCCCTGAATCCCTCTTCAACAACTACCACCACGACCACTTCTTCAACGAATGCTGAGGCGGGTACAGAAGCCGGAGAGTCTGGCCAGACGGAGGGGCAAGATCACGATGCAGAGGAGCGAGGAGTTGTACGCGGAACCGAAGAACCTGATGCCGATATATCCACAACCCCACCCGTTATTGAAATTGATGATGATGTGAATGATGAACGGACGACACTCCTCGCGGATCCTGACGATAATGCTGCAAGTCGGGACAGTCACCCCCTTGACTCGTTCTCTTCGGGTGTGGCCGTGATAATGGAAATGGGATTCTTTACTACAATACGAAGCCAATGGGCGTATTCGACTAGACCGCAGCGGCCAACGGGTTACGTACCATCATCGGAGACGGCTACATTCCTTCGACAGCGTTTCGGGCTGCAAGTTGGGATGGATGGCCGGATTGTCCGAGTGAATGCATCGACCTGATTATACGAATGTATTTTAGTCTTTGAAAGATCTATAATGCGGATTTGCCATATGCCTACCTCGGTGCTGGCTGCCGAGTATGAATGAAAGACAAAGACACAGATCACGATTAAGATCTCGAAAATCAGATCCTTCTAGTGCATAAGTAGTAGAAGTATGATGTAGAAACATGAGTAGTCATGATATAGTACAAAAGCCCAAAATAAAAGAAAACAACCCCACAACCTTGGAACATTGAGAAATCAAAAGCAAAGACCGGGTATTTAGCTCTCACAGACTATCCAAGTGGCATAAGCTCTTATTCAAGCAAGTACATCATACTCACTTCTCCTCCGGCTTAACACGACGATCCAAAATCTCATCAATAATGCCAAGCTCCTTCGCCTCCTCAGCACCCATGAAGTAATCTCTCTCCATCAGCTTCTCAATATCATCAAGCTCAAGCTTCTTTGGGCCATTCAAATGGCGCTTATAGATATTGTTAAGCTGTGCCCGAATGCGCAGGATCTCCTTTGCATGGATAGCGATATCAGTCGCTTGACCGTGGTATCCGCCGGAAGGCTGGTGCACCATGATAGACGAGTGAGGGAGACAGAAGCGCTTGCCGGGTGCGCCACCAGCAAGAAGGAGGGAGCCCATTGATGCGGCTTGGCCGACGCAGATTGTGCTCACGGGGGCGGCGATGTAGGTCATTGTATCGTAGATTGCCAGACCTGATTGTACGTAGGTTAGAGACACGAAATTGAGGCATGGAAGCTGGGTGGGGAGCATCACATACCAGCTGTCACGGAGCCACCAGGGGAATTGATGTAGAGATGGATGGGCTTTTTCGGGTTATCGGCTTCGAGGAAGAGGAGCTGGGCGACGATTGATGCTGATGCTACGTCATTGACTTCTCCATTCAAGCAAACGATGCGCTCCTTGAGGAGCTTGGAGAAGATATCGTCTAAATCGTGTATCAATGTATTAGCAAGGCCAGTCCGGGCTAGACTTGGGAATGGAATGGGTGAAAGCGGGGTCTGCATCCGACGTACATGTGTGCCAGCCACCGGCCTATAAGACATTAGTTTTGATGAAGGGCTAGCGAATGTTTGAAGAGTGGAACATACAACAGTCTCGGTAACAATGGGCATTGGGGTCCAACTCCGCGGGGGTGAGTAGTCCATCGAGGACCCGGAGCTTGAGAAGGCTCGGGCGCCGGCAACATGCGTAAGAGCGGGAATAGAGGAGACAGAGACCTGGCGGCCCAGCCGCTGAAAGATGGGAAGACCGGTACGCATCATTGTGCCGAATCGTGCGGAGTGGATGCAGAGGTGTGGGAGTTGGAGAAGGTGAAATGAGATGGCGGAGCTGTCGATAAAGTTGATAACGATAAGCTCCAGCCACCACTGGCTCCACTATTTAGCTATATTGTAGTTAAGCCGACTGCTCTGCAACAACTTCCGAGGTGTAAAATATAACTATCAAAGGTACGTCTCCTGTCCCGGAACTCTCCGGGATCTAACATTAGTCGGCTAATGTCAGACTCAATCTTCGTCTTACTATAGTCAAGCTAACCAAATACCAGCCAGCCCCATCGTGGCATAGCTGCCTTGAGAATTAAGGCCCCAAGCGTCAAACGCCCTGCATGGTGGAGGTCCCGAATAAATGGAGTCTATACACTGTAGCTTGAATACCGCGAGGACCTCATTGGCATCACCGAGAAGATCTCTGCTCACTCAGCCCTTAGCTCGCTATTGATTGTCTCCGAAGCGACTCCGCAAATGGCGAGCTCTGATTGGCACGATCCCATCGGGTAACGGGAACGCCGCAACAAAAGTTGACCTCCTCCTTACACAACCATCAACATGAATTGCGCCAACCACCGAATCCCACTTGGGGTATGGCGTCTCCGTATCTTTCACCAGCTTCTTTCCACATCCCAACGGTCCCAATCACATCGCTCCTTCTCATCGAAAACGCGCCAGAGCCAGTCCCAAGATGAGGCTTCAGTTCCCCCATCGCAACGCCTACCACAATCGCCTCTCCTCACCCGTCTACGCCCAGGATTAAAGCAGAGGCCTGAATCGAAAAACGTTCCCCAAAAGGCCGGCCTTGAACCGCTCGCCAACAACCCTTGGGCGCTAGCTCTAGCGTCACCAACGAGAACATGTTCGCTATCGGGAGCAAGGATGCCACGCGCTCTGATGGGAGAATGGGGCCTAGTGCGAAAGCCGAACACGGAAAATATGTATCTTTTACCGGTGGATTTGCTCAAGGATTCACTTGAAGGAAAAGCACGACCCGCTGGTCGAGACCAGAGTCAAGACACAAATGCAGCTACAGACAGCAGTCCTATGAAGACCCGGAACGAAAACTTTGGTCGTCAGCTAGTGTTCCTGATGACAAACTTCATGTCATCTCTACGAGCTATATCCAAGCCACTCGGGAGAACCGGCGGCAAGAAGCCGGCCGTTTCGAGACTTATACCCTATCGATGGAAGCATCCGCAAGGGCCTATTACAGCGCGCGAAGAAAGGCAACTGGTTTGGATGGATAATATGCCAGAGTACATGCTGCGGCATATGAGGAGTAAGGTGGTTAAGCAGCTTGTGGCGGCTTGTCTAAAATCAAATCACCTTGGTGCAGCGAATCGAGTTTGGAGTGCAATCGAGATGCAGGGTTACTCGGACTCGGCTCTTTCGGAGGCTCTAAACCGACTAGAGCCAATGGAACAAATGGAATGCGGCGCGGTGCTTCTTCTTGGAGGCCAGACTCAAGCTGATGGAAATGAAAACAGCAGTGGGTCTTTCCCAGAGTCTGTTACCCTTCCTCAGAACCAGAGGGGTGTTCCTGTGTTTGACCTGTCGATCCTGTTGTCGGAGTCGGACTTGGCGAAGCTCGAAGAGGCTGTCCCGCATTTCCATCAATCGGCATTGTTTTTCAGACCGAATAACAAGGCCGTGAATGATTTGATGTTGTCGCTGTGGAAATTGAAGCAATTTCTTGCAAATGACAAGGGATTCGAGTCAATTTGAGATAATATGAACCACTGCCTTTTTCACAACTATAATACTTACTGTCTCGCTCCTATTCATCAATTGTCGATCGAAGCTGCCACTGGATACTGCAGGCAAACAAAATGCTAAAACCATCATATAAGCATCATATAAGCATTGCGACTAAATTTATGAAGATATTGGCTATTGGCACCAGTCAACCACTTCCCCTATCACAAGCCATAAAGTTCCGCAAAAGGATCCAGATCAGGATCCTCCCACCGCGAGTACTCTATTCTGTCCGCAACATGCTTCGCCGTTTCCGCGCTAAAAGCCTCCTTAATCCAAGCAAGCGTAACATCAATTCCAGCACTAACACCCGAAGAAGTCCAGATGTTACCATCAACAACCCATCTCGCATGCGGCTGCCACTTCACCAAATCATTCAAAGCCGTAGTATCATGCCACGCTCGTTTATTAGTCGTCGCACGTCGCCCATCTAGAACCCCAGCGCTTGCTGCAAGTCCGGATCCAGTGCAAACAGTGATCAAGTACTTGAGAGACGGATAGACATCCCGAATGAACGTGACGACTTCCTCTATTAACGGGCCAGGCTCACGTGCACCGACACCACCCGGGACAAGCAGGACGTCGAGTTCCGGTGGAGCCGCATAGGTATGCGTTGGTACAACGCTTTGGCCAATTGCGTTTGGAAATCGAGGTGAAGATGTCGAGACTGGCTCCAAAGAAGACGACAGGAGAGCCAGTGTAAACTTTTCTTCTTTAGAGAGAGTGTTCAGGCAGTCCAATGGGCCGAATACATCCAGAGCTTGAAATCCTGGATATAAAGCCACTCCGATACGGAGCGGGGCTGATTGATCTGTATTCCGCTTAGTGGTGTGTTCTCCTTGGAAGCCGGCATTGGAGGGGTAACTGGGCAGGAGCACTTACCTGCCATAGTGAAATGCAGTCGAAGGCTTTTGGCAGTGTTGTATGAAGGAGGTGAGAAAGTCGTCGAGGAAGAGGGGGAGAGATTATTCATGATCACATTGTGAGTCCTCATTGGCTCCGGGCTTAACCGTGCTGACGCTCCCGGGGATAAGGAGCAGTTTGATTTATAATTGAAAGGCACACCGACGGTGTTAAATAAGGCCAAGTGCCCGGGTTTCAATGTTATCTACTGTAAAATACACACCCAGTTACCTACGTATTCACAATACAACACCCTGGAATGGGAAGGTGAGTGAGTGTTTACTAGCTATACTTGCCGCCGGGTACATCCGTGTCGATCAACCCATTGACATGCCCCACTCTGCTTGCAAAACAAAGTTGGATCCCATTGAGTTCCAATTCAAGATTGTGTGACATGCGCTTACTTCCATTTTTGATTTGTTTCAGCGTCTAACAATTTGTCTTTCTTCAAATAATTAAAGTAATCATTGAACAAAAAAACTGACTGGAGAAGAAGTTTGGAATATGCTTTCTTTACAAAATATGCGTATGGAATGAAACATGCCTGCTTTGATAAAATGAAGAATCACTGCACTATGTCGATTTAAAGACTCCACCTGGCATGTCCTAGATTATATATCAGGCAAATAAGTCTCATTGAAGTCATCTTTGCGTGCATTGTGCGTAAGGTAACCTTTGTCGACCAGACAAAAATTGTCAAAGGGTATGTTTTTATAAGAGATTAATTCTTTCTAATCGCTAGGTTTCTATATATTTTCTTGCTTTATCTCGAGCTTAGCACTTTTGATTTAGCTTAACTAGTCTAATGTTCATTGATACTGGAGACAGTATAAGAGACTAAGCTATTAATGCCAATCCCAGCGTACCCAAGAGAGAATTCGGTCAATAACCTACAAACTTTAGTCTTGATCTCACGTCAAGAGAAGCAGGCTAAACTTACTGAGCCAAATCCAACATTGATTTGATTCAGCCTTTCAATAATATCAAGATGGGCATCATTCGGACTTGTGGTACTATAGAGTTTCAGGGCCTTCTGATAGAGATCAGGACAATCTCGTGCGAATTCTCTTGCATCTTTCATGATCAAGTCGAAGACCGAGATTTGATAGGTCTCGCAGGAGTCATCCCGAGTATCGGTGTAAATGCCATCTTTTGCGCGTCCGTCCATATGGTATCGAGCAAATATTGCGTCACCATACCGCTTCTCCGAGATAGCAGTGCAATATCGAGAGATCCATGGTTCAGCCCTTGGTGTCCGTTTGTTACTATCAAGGACGTCTGAGATACGGAATTCAAGGAAGAGCGGTTCAGGGGGCTTCTCTTCAGATTTCATCACGAGGTTTGGAAGCGTGAATATTAAATCTGTAACAAATATTATAGAAACAATCAGGCTCCATACACCATGGGGCCACAAGTGATACGTGTTAGGCTCAGAATCCAAGATGTCAAATAACCTAGGGGAAACAAGGGGACCGCTGGGGACTTAGCTTCCTTGACCGCTATGGGGTTCTGCCTAGTCCATTTTAGAGTGGCATGATGACATCCGGTCTCCGGAGTCTCTATTTCAGACCCCGAAAGGATTAGGGGGCTAGCGTCTTAGCTAAATATCGGAAGTTTTACATACGTACTTCTATCACGTAGTTTGTATATTGATCTTCAATATAAGAGATTTTAGTTGTCACAGGCCTACAAGGTTGAGAACTTGAGATGCAGGGTAAATGGAGGGAAGTTTTGACTGGCTGTCTATACGATTTTAAATTGATACTACGGGCGCCTCCATTTTTTTTGTATTCTGATAGTATTTACTAGTATCTGGTGGTAACAAAGACCGAAATATTTTCCTATAAAAACCACTGCACTACTAATTGTCCCAAAGAATATACGTAGTATAAGATTTACGTATATCCAGCATTTCTAGTCATAAATCATAAGCACACTAGGTAAAGTGCATAGAATGAGTTGATAATTGATATTTGATACCAGGTCGAAGGCCATCGTATCTGTGTGATTTGGCCTAGAGGTCCGTACAGGTCCTGGGCATTTCAAGAAAAATGTTGACTATAAGGGTGTGGGCTCCCCGTTATATCTATTCGAGGGTATAAGAGATCAGCTGGAAAGTTCGTCTTCCACTGGCAAATATTCTACTTGGGAAGCTCTATAACTTTAGTGGCTCGAATTCCAAGATTGTTTACTGTTAGGTTCTCAGGAACTTTCGTGATGTGCAGAGAATTAGTCAAGATTTCAAGCCTTTTTTCCCTTATGGTAGACAATCACCCTTGACTTCTAATCTATCCATGAACTGAGTTGGAGACTTTCCAGTGTTTATCAAAAGCTCGGCCTATGTAAAGTAAACGACAAAGCAAATCCGTTTCAGAATTCGCGACAAATCTGATCATAAATTACTTCTGGGCTTTCGAGAGGTATCAGGTGCTTCACATTTTCGGCACCACACGCACTGACGATATCAACTCCACACATCTCCAGGAAAGAAACAACTTCATCCATCACTCGCTCCTTTGGCTCAACAGGATCATTGCTACCATAAATCACAACCGCCTTGAGTGGTGAGTTCTCACGGCGCACTTGACCCAGCGCACCCCTCACAACCTCGGAAACATCCTCCTGCATCGCATAAGCAGGCCAAGATTTCTTGGCCAAAGGATGTCCCCCTAAGCTGCTTCGAACTACCAAGTCAGCGTCAGAGGGCGATAACATACCCTCCTGGGCGAGGTCATGCGCCATAGCACCTCGAACAGATGCCTCGCAGTTGTACGCAGTCTGTCGCAGCTCAATAATCTCGCGGGGCAAAATAATTGGTGTCACTGGTGCTGGTGCAATCAAAACAAATCCTTTCAGCTCAGGGAGAAGCTGGTTCAGGTCGCTGGCAGTCGTGAGAGCAACTTTCGCTCCCATGGAATGTCCAACTAGAACGAAGCCGTGGTCAAACATGCCCTTCGTGTCCGCATCGGATCTCATCTTCTGCAAAACCATGCTCACATCTGAGGCCATTGATTTGATTGCAAATGGTTGGAAGGAATTCTCAATGCTAACTGGCTGGTCACTGGACTCTCCCCAGCCACGGAGATCGATCGCAACGGTGGGATAGATGGTGCTAAGCGATGTCGGTGAGTCCAGATCGGTGAGCCTGTGCCATGTCTTTGTTGAGCCACCCCAGTAGTGTAGGAGGACCAAAAGAGGCTTGCGATCTCTGCCTGGACAGGGCCAGATTCGGGTATTGATCCAGCATTCGGGAGTCGTTTCAAACGTCTTTGAAAAGTCCATTGCGGCTGAAAATAAGATTGGAGCTTTGAGAACTGTGGATTAAGGAAGAAATTGGTTCAAGGAGTGTTTCAAATGGGGGTTTGTCGGGACGTAGTAGCTCTTTATACTTCGCAAGTTCGATGATCTTCGGGTAGAGCCAAATTCCGCGGAGTTTCACGCAAAATCCGACGCTACGTACAATCCTGCCGCTCGAATGTCAGCTTCCGACAAACGATAAACTCCTGTACCAGAGAGGACCAGGGCGTCATTGTGAATGATGTTTGATATTTCGCAAAATTGGGCTGATTGAGAGACAACTCTATACCTCGTTACATGTCCTTGTACTGACTGTGCGCCCGCCGTCGGGTGGAGCCTATTTATTTCGATTGCCGCTACTTTTGTGAAGGCACCGAGGCTCAGGCTCACCGAGGCTTTCTCAGTGAATAGTTGATCATTGTTGAAATTTATAAATCCAACTACATTATTTTGACTAGGTTATGAGTAAGGTAGTTAAGAACCAGTGGCAAATATCTATCATAGTTATTAGTGAGGTAGTATTGATTTGACTGATTGTTTATGGTCCTGTAACGGGATATGCCATTCGCCAGTGACTTCGCGTCAAAGCCTTTGCAATCTCCAAATCGTTAGTTCCCGTTCCTGGTGGAACAAGAGATAGAAGCCAATCGATTCTGACACGCCGAGATTCCAAGGTTTCCAAAAACATTTTCACTATCTCAACTCTCTCCCTTAGAATGGCCCGTCCAAGTGGAGTGCCGTACTTAGACGGCGGTTTTTGATATCTGTGGGAGCCCATGAGGGGGTCAGCACCATGCGCAAGTAAGGTTCGCACCATGCGTGTCTTTCCGTATTTAGCAGCATGGAACAAAGCAGAATCCGTTGCGTCGGCTGAAACACCGCGTTCGAGCAATAAATCCACCGTATTAGCCACATGGAATCTTGACTGAGCGGCCAGGCAGAGTAGTGGCACGTCCCCCTCCCCATATTTCATGTCTGCTGCGAAGCCATTGTTGAGAAACCACTCCACCGTTTGATTTCGACAATTACAAACAGCTAAAGCAAAAATCTTTAGGCATGTCTTATTCGTCGGTCTTAAATCCATGTCTGGTCTGGCGAGGAGCGAGAAAAGGCTTTTAGACGGACACCCGTACAGAGCATATTCGAAAAGAGTTTCGAGTCGGGGTTCTGGCGAATGTTTGACACTTCGATAACGCCTGTCACTGTAGTAACGCCAGTCATTCGTGGGGTCATCTCCTGGCTCAGATGAGGAATCCAAGCACAAGCCAAATTGAGGCAGGACCTGCAACAAGATTTGCAAACTAGCCCTGCTTCCATGGATACATATGCATTGGAATGTGTGTTTGACTTCTTCCTTGGTGAGGTATTGAAGGAAGCCCAGGTTTATGAAGGCTTGCAGAACATCCCCTCTTATTGAATATGAATTGAATAGCTGCATCCATAATTTTTTGAAGACGGCCGCTTGGTTGGTAGGGTTTTGAGCTGACTCCGGAAAGCAGCCAGCTCCGTTATTCTGAGCGGTAGTATTTTTCAATGTGATACCTGGCGCATGAACAAAATCTTCGGTCCTCTCATAGAAGTATTTCAGAAGCAAGGCATCGCCATATGGCTCTTGGTTACCAGGCACCCAGTCTATAGTTCCATGTAGAGTGTGAGGCAAAAACAATCGCAATTTGTGCAAGTCAAGAGAAGCCATTATTAAATCAGCTTCTTGAATACAGCCATTTCTTACTAGCGGCTCTAGTAAGTAACCACTGCCAGATATGGCTTTGCGTATGGCCGCTGAATGGCTTCCTTGAAATAACCGTGTCATGAACTCTTTCTTGCCACTTCCAATGGCGAATCTCACAAGGTTGTTAGCGGCATACTCAGTACGTTTGGAATCGGCGGAATCAACTGATTTGAAGGTTTCAAGTGTCAGAGCATCAATATCAAGCCTTTCAATCAGGAGATCTGTCATTCTGTTCTTGCAATCTGTTAAGATTCTCCACGCATGACATCCGATTTTCTGCAGATCCGGATGTGCGCTTGATTCTAACAGGAAGATCACAACTTTCGATCGATTAGCCATTGCAGCTGCGAAGAGAGCCGGCACGGGATCAGATCGGATGCTTGTATCAGCACCAAGGTTTATAAGGTACTTGACGATGTCCAATTGGCCCTTGTAAGCAGCAACCCACAATGGAGTACGTGAAGCAAAATGGACCCCAGCGACGAAAATTCCCCCTAGGTCACTTGTGAGGGCTGTTGCGGAGTCAATAGGACAATTCAAGACCTCAATGGCATGTCGGAACTTGGATAGCGATCCTTCATCCAGGGCATTAAAAATTTGCCTGTTTTCGGGCCGTGGATCGAGACAACCTCGAGAAGTTAAGAAGCTGTTGATTTTTGAATGATGGTATTTCACCGCGATTTTGGTGAGAGACATCCCCTGATATGTTTGTGTCAGACAAGACGGGTAATTGTCGACAACGAGCCTAACAATATCCAAGTAACCGCGTTTCACGGCAAATGTCGAGACAAATCCAACAATGTTTTCATCTTGTGGAAGCTTGATAGTTGATGTCAATAGACGGTGCAACTTATCAACGTCGCGCTTCGTCAGGAGATGTTTCAACCACACAAGATAGTGGCTTGACTGAGGGTCTGTTGGTTTTCGGGGTGCCAAGATACGATCCGCAATAGAATGGAGATCTTTGCAGGTTTGTGATAAAGCGGAAATGTCGGAATCATAGTCCAGGCAAGTGGCTATCTGATGAAGGATTTCATTTGGAATATTCAATAAGTTCATTTTGGGCCTTGAAGAATCAGGCGTAGCTGGCAGGTCAAAAAAGTCACCCATGGTGAGTCAGATGTGAGGCCTTGCAGGTTTCCACATCGGAGGTCAGAGGGCTAGCGCACGCGTCTTTTCTGCCAGTAAGTTGAATACATTTATAAGTCCGTAATTGGCAATTTTTACTACGAATCATGTACATAGCGGAAACATTCAGTTCGAGTGATCTGAAAATCTGAAAATAGACCAAGGCAGTGTACCCTCACTACAGAGCTATTGAATGGTAAGAAATGCACAATACATTGTTAAGCGGTGTATAAGGCGGTAATTAAAATCGTCCAAATGTGGTTTAGCGGATGTTCGGCTACCAATACTAGGCCAAATATCAGTTCCCAGTCTGGATATCATCGTACACAGCCCAGGCACATCTCACGTTCCTCACTTGTATCCACATCGTACCAGGAAACCCTCAAGGAATTGCCCTCCCATCAAAATTTGCTTACCACGTTTTCTCTGAAACCAACATTCAGCTACGACCATGGTTTTCTAAGCACCACCGGCTGTTGCCTCCATGAACAGTCTCTCACGCTGAAAGATGGAGTTGTAAGTCAATGTTCGAAATCAGGGATAGGAGCAGGAGAATTACCTTCAAGAAAATAGATAAAAGAACACCAAGTCCACCAGCAACGATCAAAAGGGTATAGCTGGAAAAGAAGTCAGTGGGTTCCAGAATCGTGAATGATCGATGACCTCGTGATCCGTGATCTGTAGTGAATTTAAACTTACACATCACCAATCGCATGGACAATGATGTCAAGAGCAGCAGTCTGCTGAGATTGTGACAGGGTGTCAAAAAATCCGCTACTGGTTCCGGCGATGACGTTCTTAACGTCAGTAGGGTCGGCATCAGGGAGCAAATTCAAAAGGTTTTTCGTTCCAACGTTTACAAATATGGCACCTGCAACACCCAAGCCTAACACAATGCCTCCTAGTTGAGCTATCGCTCCGGGTTAGCTTAACAATCAACACAAAATGCGGCGAAACCACTTACAAACCATCATGAAGCCTAGGGCCCATGGAATCTCAGCCTTCGGCACCTTTGCCTGTACTACACTGTAGCCTGCCTGGTTGAAGGAACCAACACCCAAGGCCATGAGAGATGTGTATCCATAGATCGCAGAGGCGGAAGTATCCGCCTTGACAAGATCTAAAAAAATAGGACGCTTATTAGACGGTATGCGCTGTCATCGAAAATTTGGGAAACTCACACATCAAAACAGCGGCGACAAGCTCACAGATGGAGCCGAAAAGGTACCACGGGAAATAGTAGCCAGTTTTGGTCATCATGTGGCCATTTGCGATGATGGTAACGATCAGAACCATCACAAAAGGCAAAATGCGTAGTGATGAGTAGAGTGCAGTATCACCCTGTTTGATGAATTACAACCCATCTTTCTGGCGTCGGTGTGCGAAAACAATTCTTACCTGAGTGAACTGGAAATACAATGGAATATAGTAAACCGAGATAAACAGTCCACTGCTGGCACATGCTAATCACAGCATAGGGATAATCAGTGGCAAGAAAGCCAAAAGGCAATACTGCATTGGGAATAACTCACTGTTGAGGATGAACAGCAGTACCAAAGACCGTCTTTTGATGAAGTGGATTGGAAAGAGTCGGTTCTGCTCATTACAGAAGATGTAGAAGGTCTGTTGTACTCCGAACACAATGAAGAGCACGCCAGATACGACAAATAGTGCAATTGACGAGCCGCTGCTCCAAGTCCACTCCACGCCTCCAAAGTCAATGCCCATAATCAGAGACGCCAGCGAACCAATGAAGAGGATGCTGCCGACCCAGTCAATGTTCCGCGCCTTCTCCTTCTGGGAGGCGTTTGGAAGGGGATGGATTGAAGGAAGAAGGAGGATGTAGACTGGAGCGAAAACCGCGCCAATGACCAGGTTGATATAGAAAGCCTGAAATTGGTGAGTTAGACTTTGTTTAGTTGTTCCAGGTGTATCGAACACTTACCCAACGCCAGGTGGCGGAGCTCTCTGCGAAAGCTCCTCCAATAGCTGGACCAATGACCGTTCCAATACCCCATGAGACAGCGCTGTGGGATCTTGCTTAGTAGGATGATGCACTTAGCTCTGGCTTAACTTACGTCAGTCCAATATAGAAAGGACGCTCAGGTACGGTCGTGTTCATGGACAGTTGAGTTAAAACCCCAAAATACATGCCACTGCCCTGCAAAATTGTTAGTGTTTGGGACCATTTGAGATTGATATCGTAGTGACTAACTCCAGCTCCGGCTATGGCTCTGCCGACGATCATGGCGTTCATGTTGGGAGCAGCTCCACACAAAGCAGAACCTGCCATGAAAATAACAACGCACTATTGGACAATGAGTAGATATTCTCTTTTTCTCACGGATTTCCTTGTCAAGATCTTTAACTTACGCTGATATACAGCCATTTCACGTTATATGTTGCGTAGGCCTTAGACCAGGGAAGACACAAAGCACAGGAACAAAGAGTAAAGCTATGCAGAGGCATTGTAATGTTAGGAAGATGCTTCATCCATGAAGAAGCTGGAACCTACCCAACGGAGAGCCATGAAATCTGTTCAGCATCATCAAACTCCATGAGAATAGCCTTTGCGAATCAGAACTAGTCAGCGCTAATTCTCGCTTGTCAAAACGGGATGGAAAGAACCAACAGCCTGAATATTAGCCACAATGGTGTTGTCTAGGGCAAAGAGCAAGTGGCTAGACAAGATAGCAATCACAACCAAGATCCACTACATTTCAGGCTATTAGCGAGGTCATGACAAGCCAGCAATGAATTGTACCTTAAACCCATGGATGGTTCTCTCCCCTTGCTCACTCTCATCGGAGATGCTCTTCCATTTTTCACTGAACTGGGAGTTTGAGCTAGGGGTATGGGACTCGTCAAATTCAGAGGAAAGGCCAGATTCACCCCCATCTGCATTCAGTAGTACAGCCATAGTAAACCGAGTAGGGCGGTAGAATATGCAGAGGCTGGTAGCTCTGTAAATAAAGTGGAATTGCGATTGCGAAATTTATGGACATTATTTGGATCTTATAAAGTAGAGCTGGGCGGCTAAAATCTATCTGTCGTATAAGAAAAGCCATGCTCTCTAAGATTGCTAAACAATCACGGATTTACAATCTGGGATGGCGATGGGATCTCGATGGGATACCGGGCCCCAGCCGACACGCCACAATGGGATGGCGATGGGATACCGTAAGCAACGGGCCGCACCAGGCGAGGGCACGGAACTCAACGCATTTAGCCTCTTCGATACCCAGCATATGAACACCCTTGGATATCAAACAAGTTTCCATATATGATTGAGCTAGCATTTGAGGTGTTTACTAACTTGGAATTTAGACTGGGCCCGGTGCGGTCAGTTTTCACCCTCTCATATGGCTATTTGACAATAATTAGATTGCATAACTTAGAATTTAAGATAATAAACAAATGGCCTCTTCTGATCATCCATGGCGTTGCTTAGGACATATGTAGTCCAAGAGTCTATTCATCAAGTCTTTACATATATATCAATAATCCGATTCTAGTAAATCGGACAGTTTATCCAAGTACGCATGAGGCCGCACAGGACCAGACACAAAGTCATCCTTCGAGCTCACACCGGTCAAAACACCAAGGGTTCCACCAAGCTTACCCTCCAAGCCGAACCGAATATCCGTGTTGGCACGATCTCCAACCATACAGGCGCGGCTACGGTCGAAATGGAACTTGCCCTCGATAGCATCCATCATCGCCTGGCTCGGTTTTCCAAGGGCAGTAGGCTCCTGACCGAGCATCATGATAAGTGGCGCACTCATCGATCCCGCACCGGGGAACAGAGCTCCGGAGCTCGGCAGTGTCGAATCGATGTTCGTAGCGAGGAAGATTGCACCACGCTTAACGTAGTGGTAAGCCAGCGCATGCTTCAGGTAATTGATGTGGAAATCCAAGCCAACGAGCACAACGCCAACCTCCGGGTCAATGATGGATTCGTCGCCCGCGGCAACGAGCTTGTAATCCTCCGGTGTGATCTCACGGCGGTATGCGGGATCTGTGCCGCCGATGAAGGGCACATTCTCGGAACGCAGCTCCTGCTCAATACCGGTTTCACCAATGACAAAGACTTTGCGCTTATTCTCCGGAAGTTGTAGGATGCGTGAGATGTAGATGGAGGAGCTGTACGACGAGGAAAAGATCTCTTCCTGTTTGCTGTGTCAGTTGTCTTGCTAGGTATGTCTCCGGGTGGGTGGAATTCCAACTGACCACTGTGCTTGGGATTCCGAGAGCTTCTAACTTCTTGCGGTAGTCTGCGCGGGACTTGGTGCTGTTGTTTGTCACGAATACCACTTGCTTGCCTGCGACGGGCGTTAATCTCTGCTGCATGGTGACCAGACAGGGTACCCACCATTCTTTCGTAGTAATTCGAGAGTCTCGACTGTTCCAGGGAAGCAGTGATCTCCGGACCAGAGTACACCTAAATTGCGATTTGATTATTAGTCATTGTTGCGACAAGCGGTTGAGCGGATTGCGCGCGGGGAATCAAGGGCGGGGAGAAGGCCGAGTTCGAAGGGCAAGAACATACCATCGCAGTCAAAGAGGAAGACCTATTGAATTATTGTATCAGTCAATTGAATACCATAGAGACCCTTCGCATGAAATCAAATAGGGTACTCACATCGAATTTATCGAGGAACTCGCGGAGACCGGCCTTGTCTCCGGTCAAATAGCGGGGTTCTGTAGACTGCGAGTGCGACATGGTAGTGAAATTGCAAGCAAAGGTATTCACAAAGGAGATGCGCAAGAAGTGTAGAAAGAGGAAAGAAGCTTGCAGAAAAGGAAAGGAGAGTCTGATTGAAATTCGCGATCGTGTACGACCCGAACAGACTCGCCGGTGACTCGCCGATCGCGTGGGGCAACCGCGGGGCCAATGGATTCGCTATATACATTAAACGTCATTCTCAATGTGGGCAGTCTCTACTTTCTCTCCATCCTCTTGGCCCTGAAACTGCTGCTTTCCAATTTCCGCCAAACTGACACCCTCCGCGCGCAACTGCTCCAGGCGCAATGACGCCTTGGCTTCTTCGTCGCGTTCCTCCTGCGACATCTCCGGCCCCCAAAACAGGAAAAACATCATAAACGCCCAAACTGCACCCATGAAGATAGCAATCACCTTCCCGTAATCAAATCGCTTATCACCATCTGGACTGGCTGGCAGCGGAAATCGTTCACCAATGATAGATTGAATAGTCGCCGAGGCAGACGAGCCCAAGTTACCCAGCTGATAGGTCAACCCAACCATCAACGAGCGCAATGCAATGGGTGAAAGTTCCAGTAGGTGAATAGGCATCGGGCCCCAAACACCACCAACAAAGAATTGCTCGAAGAAGGCACTGGCAATCAGCGAATCGGTGCGAACTAGAATATACGCGGGGATGAGAGCGCCCCCAAAAATGCACGAGACCATCATGGTTAGCCGGCGACCGAAAAATGTGCTGATATACCCCATCGTGCAACCTCCAATCAAGGCTCCAATCTGGCCTACCACCGTGATGACTGTCGTCTCCGTCGCATTCATCCCGACTTGGTCTTTGAGGAAAGTCGGATAAAAATCTTGACTGCCATGTGAACAGGAGTTGAACCCCGTCATCAACACAACGAGGTAGATGAAGAGAACCCAGTTATCGCGAAGAGCGCGCCCAGCATCTCGGATGAAGATCCGGAACCCCATTGCAGGCGTATGGCCATCTATGGCGTTTGCGCGCGCTTCCCGCTCAGCTTTCATCACTTGGAAATGATTCGTCTCTGGTAACCACCACCGGAACAGGATGATTAACACGGGCGGACCAGCTCCGAACCAGAAAAGGCTTCGCCAGCCATGCGAAGTAGTAGGGACAAGCGCACGGTAAAAAGCCGCAGCGAGTAGGTACCCAGTCGCATAGCCCATCTCAAATAATCCGGAGAGTAATCCGCGAGCCTCATATGGAAGATCTTCGAGAGCCGTAGCTGCGGCGGGACCAAATAAGCCTAGAACATAGATTAGTGATATGCTCAAAAGTTGACATTACACACTTACCTCCCATCGCAATCCCATATAGAGATCGCACACCCAGGAACTGGGGCAGGGTATTACAGAACCCAGAACAGAGTTCCAGGACAATGAACAGCGTCAAGTTGAAGATCATCGGCCACTTTCGCCCGTACCTATCCGCAAGAATGCCGAAGATAATCGCACCCACCGATCTAAGCATAAGAGTAACCGTCATACCCTGACAAGGTCAGCTACTGAATACAGTCGATGTACCTATATAAGAAAAGACTCACCCAAGAGACATCCGAGTATGAAACACCAAAGTCCTCTGAGATCTCAGTAATAGTCATAGAAACCGTAAAGAAATCAAACGAGTCCCATGTCCAGCCCAGAAACCCCGCTGCAAACATTAGCCATTGGTGCATTGTGAGCTCGCGCAGGATGGCATAAGGATTTCTCAGTTCATTCTGAAACCAGCAATCAGTCTCACATCGTAATGCTTGATTTGTGCATCCTAGCCTACCTTGGGTGGCTTGAGACTCGACACGCGTGTAGCAAAATATCTGGTGGTTTGGCTGGGGGAATAGAACCACCCGGCAGCCATATGGTTACGCATAGTGGGTTTGTTTACAGTACTTTGGTGCGGTTCCAAATGTATAGCTAGGCGATTATAAAGCTTTTGGGTCCTTTATTGAAGTTCACTTCAATTACCTCGTTATGTTCGTCTCTTGATATATGTATGCGCCAAGAGCTCGTATACCCCTCTTGTTACTGCTTAAACAATCGACTCCTTTGATAGAGGCTTTCCCCGCACATAAATGTGGGGCGACACTGGTGCTAGAGCTTAATTCTGAAGTCAAAGTAGAAAACAAGGATATGCAGTGGCGTGGGGCCTTGGAAGGTGAGGTCCGAGAGTTGTGCGAGTATGCTTTGATGTTGTCTAGTGAGGATGGACCTGTCACCCGTGAGAGACATGTTTGTGCTCTTCAATAAGATTGTCCAACATTGAATAGTTCCTAGTTCCTTGCTGATTGTCATCAGGAATTTCGCCACGGCAAATATGGAAATAAAGCATTGAATGTAAAGCCATTCTCAAGTAGTGGAGAGGAAGCTTGTACTCTGGTTCCCCGCTCGTGTTCTTCATCAGCCAAGTCTTGAAAGCGGCTTGCTGTCCATATCAAGAAATATAATGTGTCTATCTCGGGGTATCTCCGGCTTGGCTTTTGTGGTCTTTGATGCTTTCCAGTGTTACGCCGCACGGGGATCTGGAGAAGCTGAAGGCGGGGTAGATGATATACTGGTACACACTTCTCTGTACGAAGATAATGTTGTGACCTCGTAAGCTACATATCTGAGTACTTGGTTGGGAACAGAAGCCAGGATACTGTGTCCACGGAGGGCAAAAATCGGAAACAAAAATAGAACCGATGTTGGAGAAAGGTCGAGCTCTTCATCCCAAACACTCCTGAAACGATAAATACCCACCGGTCATCCTAGATTAAAGCCCAGTTGAAGGGTGTCTTGCTATATTGAGTCCTAGTTGATTTCAAGGGTGCCTGGACCATAGTGAAACTCGCGCTGTCCCGAAAATCCTTTAGAATTGTATAAAACGATTATGAAAGTTTTGAATAAGTCTAACCTTACCTTGCAATTGACTTCATGGGGGGAAACCGAAAACTCGGCATTGCGTAGGAAGATAAATTGAGCTGAGATCTGTAGCCACGGGAACTTGAATTAGATTGAGTGCTGCTTTCGTGAGGCATGAGCGTCCTTAGACACAATATATTTGATCAGGACTGGAAGTTTGAACGTCGTACTTAACCAACGGCGCCCTACTGGCCCAAACGGGATGCGGCGTGGATAGAGCGACGTAACCATGAGAAAGGTCACTGGAAAATGATTTGAAAAGCAAACGCAAGCAGCACTTACAACATATTAAGCATATCTCAGGACAGTGAATTATAGGTGCCACAGCTCGCTTTTATAAAGATATCTGAAAGAGGATATCAAGATACCCGTGTCATTATAAAGATCCCTTGACTGATAGTCAACACTATATGGTGAAATAAATTTTTGAGCCACCAGTGAACCTATCATAACATTACAAGATGGGGTCACATACCCTTGGTAGCAGCATATAATATACTACTTACCAGGTCGATAGTTCGTGACTAAACATGGATGTTAGGAGGATAAGAGACTAGGAGTAGTTAAAAGGTAGTTGGGGTGCAGGAAACTTATTATCAAGGCATACAAAACAGGAGGAGAATAAAATCATGGTTCCATTGTTTTTGGGATAGATGGATGCAAATTATCGCATGTTGAGTAAAAATGTCAAAACTGGTAGTCATAGTAGAAACGGACGATACGAGATGCTGCATGTATTGCATGTTGGATGCAAGCCCTCAAACAAATTCCCAGCCGCTGGAGATCTCGTAACGAACATATCATTATCCCCATAGGTCTTCACGGTAACAAATGACTTAGCGGCACCATTTCTGCCACAAACACCCTTGTCGAACAGCATAGCAGTGAGGACATCCATTGTTCCCACGACAATTGGCAATAGTTCCGCAGAATTGGTAGCACCGCGAGACTCGCTTATCGAAAACGGTTGCGTCCCTGGTCAAAAGAGTCTCACCGCGTGGGCAGGAGGCCGAACTCCTTTTCTCCACAGCCGAGTCGTCAATTGCCTCGTTCGAGTCGGTGGCTGGCTGAAGAACCTCTTGAGCGCGCTCATTCTCCTGGGCAAAGTATTGATTTGCAGTGTCACTTGGAGTAAAGGATTCGGACAGCGCAAGGTCGTTGGATGGGTGCTCGTAGACGTCGATCTTCACTTGGCTATTTTCGAGGTACATATCCATGAAGTGGGTATCCTGTAGAGCTGACAAGAAGGCATCGTAGCGGTCAAGCTCATCCTCGTGGATGGCGGATCGGGGGGAGAGGGACATGGCGCATGCTGCGAAAGACATGGCGATGGAGAGTGTACGGAGAAAAGTGTGGAACAACATTGGTGGACTATGGACGCGGTGTCATGTGATTGTTTTTATGTACCACGGAAGTAAAAAGCTGAATGCTTTCAAGATCCTTCCTTTGTAGTCTTTGGTTTTTCTAGATCTGATGAGATGAGGTTCTGGAAGGACCCATGGCATTTATACCTCACTTCGAAGAAGTCGGACCATGAATCTTTCAGAAGTTGTCGGCTTGCTCGTCCCCTGCTGTTACACTGCATGAAGCCTTTTGGTGTGGTAGTCCTCATAAGTACAGTTTTTTCTGCATGCTAGCTTATATCACGTAAGTTCTACAGCTGATGAACGCCACCGTTCATGTTCAGTAGGTTAACGGCTAAAGTTATGACAGTCTCGAGAGGCAGTATTTGTGGACATAGCCTTTCCCCGATACATAGACTAGACACATAGGGTACAGACATTCAGACTTGTAAAACAATACATATACTTCAGGTACTCGACGGCTCGGGAGATCTCTGTATTATTTGGAGCACAAGCATCGGGGGCCGAAATCAGCCCCATGGTCTTGACTAGCAGACAAATAAAAAGGCAATGTCATCGAAATAGAGGAACGGAAAACGACAAGGATCTGATTTTACTTTCTCACAATGCAACATCAACCTGTAGTCTGACATGCTCTTACCTTGCCCCTAGGCATGGAGAAACCAGCAGATCTGATATTACTCAATGGTGACGTGAATTGGGGGACCGTCAAACAGGTAACTCAGCAGCACGAACTGAAATGGATCTGAGACAAACAGTGGGCTCGACGAGACTCTAGTCATATACAGTGATTCTTAGAATTGGTCGTATGATTGATGTAACCTTAGCTTAGCCCGTTAGGCTGCAGCAATTGACCTTTACCCTATTTCTTCTCCAGCCACAAAAGTTAAAGCTACATCATAAACTCAACCTACACCTAGGGTAATGGAGCTTTTAATTCTAGATGGGAACGTGAGAAGCCCGGTGATAGCCGCTACAAGAATATGACTGTGACCACTAGGAAGGTGAAGGTAGAAATGGCTTTTTTCATTCATAACGCTCAGTGTTGAAAGCAGGTAGTCATTCAAGACATGAAAATAACAGATTGACGATCAACATGGTGGGTATTTTGGCTTTAATATACATGGAAATAAACAACAAATAAATCATTCCGCTTTTCAAATCATTCAATAATCCGTGTATTTGTTTTTGATCAGATCCGACGTCCTCTCAGCCACAGCATAAAGAGTACTTGTCAAGTGGCCACAAAGCTGGAACGGCAAAACTGACGCATCAACGACGCGGACGTTTTTTGTTCCATAAACTTTGAGCTGAGGATCGACAACGCCACCCTTTGCTCGTGGAAGCATACTGGCGGTGCCGACGGGGTGGAAGTTTGATCGGTCTAGAAGGGCGTAAGCGAATGTTTCAACACTCACGAAGAGTGGAAGAGAAATGAAGGAAAGAAGAGCGTGCTTACAGGTACCCTTGATCCAGTCGGACCAATCGTTCTCCGATGCATTGTTAGGTAGCAGTTCCATCCCAGGCTCATACTCCTCTGTCACAAGATCACTCAAGGGCGCAGTGTTAAATGCGTTTCGAATATACCAAGCAACCTCAGCTTGAGCAATAATATCTTTGTCAAACATGAAGTAGTTCGGGTTGATAGAGGCCGGCTTCGATGGATCGGACGACGTGATATGAATATTTCCCCGCGAAAACGGTAGAAGAGACCAGTATTCAGTGGCGAACACCGAACCGAGTGGTAACCAGACAATCTCCGTATAAGGGACTTGCTTTTGAAAGATCAAGTCATGCTGGAGTTGGAAAGCGGCAAGAACATTGGCTTCTTGGACAGCGCCGTTCGAGAAGTTGGCGACGGCTTTAGCGTAATCGGCGAGACTGGCGTTGACGGCATTGGCGATGGATTCGACCTTGTCACCGTATATCTGCTCGGCAGATGGTAGAGCGGAGAAAGCAGGGAGACCACTCCACCTTTCTCGGCTTCCGTATGTGAGTCCGTTGTTGGTTTGGTCTTGTAGGTTTTCGCCGACGGTGGAAATGTTGACTTTGACGGGGATGTCGTATTTTTTGAGGATATCGGGGTTTCCGACACCGGATAATTCTAGAATAACGGGTGATTTGAGAGAACCAGCAGATAAAATTACCTCCTTGGACGCATGAACTGTTAGAACGCCATCTGGGCCTGTAACCTCAACACCAGTTGCAACTGCTTCGTGGGAATCGTTGGACCAAATGATCTTGTTTGCGTAGGTGTTCGTGATGATCTTGAGGTTCGGTCGTTGTTGATAGGGCCAGTAGTAAGCTCTGGCAGCATCTTGTCGAACATTCGCTTCTCGGTCGACGGTATCGGGATGAACTGTAAGTCCAACCATGTTTCCGCCGTTGACATCACGGTTGTAAGAGACGCGGATTTGGCTTAAGGTTTCGTCGAGTACTGGAAGCACGCTGCTGTTGGCCATTCCGTAAGGCCAGCCGGTTTTGACTGGACCATTCTGTCCGTGGTAGGTTATATAATAGTCTGCGCCATTAGCAACTTGATCTGGAGTGGGAACTTGGAAACCCTCGGATTTCTTGTAGTATGGGAGAAGACTCTTCCAGTTCCAGCCTTTGTTCCCAACCGATTCCCAGGCGTCAATTTGCGCGTTCTGCGCTCTTGTGTATGACATTCCTGCAGGAAGCAACATCAGTACAGGTCCCAGTTTATCGCGAACATGATAGAACGTACCGTTAATCGTGCTCGTTCCACCAAGTGCCTTCCCAGCGCGCATAGTCTGCTTCTTTCCTCCAGCATACTCTTGGTCTTCTGTCTGGTAGGCCCAGTCGATTGGTGTATCGAAGGCCCTGCCGTAACCATAAGGAGTAGACACGTTGAAGTTGTTGAGAACCGACTCGCCCGCTTCGATAACTGCCACAGTAAAATCTTTCTCCGTAAGCCTGTTAGCAACAACTAACCCGCTTGTTCCTCCTCCAACAATAACAAAGTCGTATGATGCAAGTAATGTATCATGTTTCTTCGCAAAGACTGCTCCTAGCCATATACTCCCCAAAACAAGAGTTGAAACGATCATTTTCGCTGGAAGCGATACAGGACGTCTGATATAATATAGGGTACTCGTGGCAAAGAAAAGATCTTTGACAAAATTAACTGAGGGGCTCTGGAATACTTATCAGGGCCGAACGCTCAGCTCCCAACAGGGGTTGCTGGGACGCCAACGGTGGAATGCTGGCATCATTCTGTATAACCGCCAACATACCACGTTCCCACCGGCAGGAATAGCCGATGACATGTTTCACAACAGTTCTTAGGGTATCATAATCATTTCATTCAAATGATGATCAAATCGAATCAAAGTAAATACAGAACGCCTCGGCATGTTTTCAAAAATGCATCCCGAACTCCTTCAACTTGGCCGGCCCATTCGACCGAGAACCACTTGTCCCTCTTTTTGGTAACAGTAAATTGATCAATTGCTCCGTAGGACCCCGGCAATGCGTAGAGTTAGGTCGAGAATCGACAAATGCTCGTCCGCACCATCCACAAGCCGCTTATCCATTTCCGAGAAGGCCATGACAATCTTGTTCTTTTGAACATCAGGGATCGCTTCATTGAAGATGACTCGTCGGTATAGCTAAATAAAAAAAAATTAGAAAATGCAAACCGGGATGGAAGGAATGGGGCTACACAAACCTGGCCAACAACCTGAGTCGCACTCCACCCATCAGCCACAAGGTTCGTAATAACCTTGGACACAGCCTCATACGCCGACCCCGAGCTCTTCGGCTGCATAGCTTGCACAATCTCATCCAGTATACTTTCGGGAACAACACCAGCAATCTCTTCAATACTGCGAATAGTAATAAGTCCCTCCTCCGGGGCCCCAGCATCCGTCATCTCCTCATCCTCATCGGTCTTAGCAGGCAACGCCTTGGTAGCACTAACCAACCTAGCCGCACTCTGCAAGTAAGTAATAGCACGACGCAAATCACCCTCACCACACCGAATGAGAGTATCAATAACACCATCCTGAAGATTCAGGCCCTCGGCCTTTGCAATATTCTCTATCCGTACACCCGCCGCAGAGTTATCCAACGATTTGAATCGAAACTTGCTGCAACGACTGGCCAACGGTTCGATAATGCGGGTGACATAGTTACACACGAGACAGAACCGGGTGATACGACTGTACTGCTCCATCGTGCGGCGCAGAGCTGATTGCGCATCTTGGGTCATACTATCCGCCTCATCCAGGATAATAATCTTGAACGGGGGGCAAGGGTACTGTGCGCGGTATTCGGCATCGAGACCGGTTGGCTGGGAGAGTTGGGCGCGGGCGAAGTTCTTGATCTTGACGCGGACGATGTTGATGCCGCGCTCGTCTGAGGCGTTCAGTTCGAGAATGCGGGAGCGGTAGAGGGCGGGGCCGAAGAGTGATTTGGCGAGGGCAAGGATAGTGGATGTTTTTCCGGTTCCTGGGGGTCCGTAGAAGAGCATATGAGGAAGCTTGGGGTCATTGAATTAGCATTGGCTGTGTAGAAGAGTTGATCAGGTGAAAATGTACGTTGGAAGCTTGCAATGTGCGCTGGAGGACTTTAGTGGTGTGATCTTGCGCGGCGACATCATCCAAGGTTTTGGGTCGACTATTTGCAATTAGATATGAGCAGGTGTAGTATTCTTGGATCGGTTAAAGCGTACTATTTTTCTACCCAGGGTTGCAACCGGGTTGAATCTTCCTTGTTGTCAGCGGCCTTCGCCTTGGAGCTGCTGGATGCTGCTGCTGCTGCAGCGCGGGCCTTGTTGTTGAAAAATGTAGAGGCCATGATTCCTTCTTGGCTTGTTAGAGGAAGCAAAGACGTTCTCGGGGTATGAACGGCGATTGCTTTTTGTGACGGAAATCATTGAACCTGCGGACGCCATGCGCGCCGCGAATGGGAACGCGTCTGCACGTGACATGTGAAGCACTTACACGTCGGCCAATCAGAATTTACAATTCGTACTTCAAACATTTAATAGTTCTGGGCTGCTACAGAGCCGATATATGACTTCTCTACCATGCAGCTGTTTCCAATACAGCTAAAATGTTTCGATGCTCTCTCACAGACCTTGATATCATTAAAATGCTCCTTTAAGTCTATAGTTCATCCCTTAGCACATCTCGTTCTCCTTCCATCATCCTCTTTTTAGGATTCCGAAGATGATCTTCTTGGCGGTGCATTTCCTCAGCCAGTATTTCGTCGAGACTCATATCTTTCTGCACTTCATCCTGCTCAACCATCTCCCCGATCTTATCAATGAGTCGATCTTCCTCTTCTTGCAAAGCCTGAGCGTTATTCTCAGGCACGGCGCCACCTGTGAAAGCTGGAGCAGCCTCTTGCATAGTAGCAGAGATATCAGCAGCATTCGAGTAAGATGAAGGCTGCAGAGATTTTGTACTTGTGAGGCCAATGACACCAAATATGGCGAATACGAAGCGCATAATGAATTGGAATGGTAGCCACACTAGCCACCAGAGAGGCCCGTAAAATATCCGTCGGAAGACTAACCACGAGATTGTCGCGATAAGAATATAGAAGGCAGTTTCGAGATACCAGGTATCTGATTTCTGAGAGCGGAGAAGGGAGTTGGCGAGGGTGCGAGATGAGGCCAGGAGGGTATCAAGGCTAGTGTAAGATTCAGACAAGGATGAAATAGCGGCGGTTGATTGTTCTTTTGATCTGTTAGTATATTGATCAAACCGCGATCGTCAAGCTAATCACTGACCGAGAGTCTCTTGAGCAAACTGGCTTCGGGAAAGTTCAGTTTGCATCAGTTGATGCGTTCTGCGCAGAGCAGCAGTAACATCATTGGATGCATTCAGCGCTAGATCATCTTGTGTGAGATGTTCTGATGGTTTGTTCTGACGCCCCGAAGACGATTGCGATCGGGACAACAACAGCTCGCGCTCCTTCCGCTTCGCAAGCTCCATTTGACGCTTAGATTGTAATTGAGCATTCCGAAAGTCACCTCGAGTCCTAATTCCATCATTAGTATTGAATATTCTCAGATAATACGACGCAAGGCGCAACACACTTCTTAAGGTCCTCCGCCAAACGCCCCGCCATGGTCACGACACGCTCTTTCTCTGCCTCTTTCTCCCCGGTCGCCACTGACTGTCTTCTCCTGGTATCGGAGCTCGACTCTAGAGCTTCTACCTCAATCCGCAGCAGCTCAAGTCCGTCCTCGGCATCTTTAAGGCCCGCATGAATCTCCGCTCCGAGCTCCAAGCGAGCTTCATCGCCATTCTCGGCGGGCGTGAGATTTCGGAGTTGGTCAATCAGAGGCTGGATATGGCTTATCGTAGCCGACAGCGCCTTCAAGCGGGCTTGAAGAGCAGCTGTGGGTGACATGTTTGGTGTACCGCGCGGAGGGGACTTGTTTGTGGCACGACGGGTAATCTAACAGTCCAAATGGAAGGGAAGAAGGCGTGAATTTGTATTAAAGCGTATTTTGAGGCTTGATCCAGTACCTCACAAATTAGACTTGGTTTCAAAAAGCTGTAGAATGGGAGTCAAGTTGGTCGTCGCAAGGTGGCAGTTGCGTCGTTGTATTGATGTGTTTGCACTTTCGGCAAACACCGGACTTCCCTCGAATTCGCATCTCCATATCATTTATTTGCTCAACTCTGCCAATTGCCCGCCTCTTCAGCTCGAGAAATACCCGGCTCTGCTTTTCTGTTTCCCGCGCCTATTCTGCCAATCCGTCTGAGCAGAACGTACCCTTTGCGCGCCTTCACGGTCAGAATCCCGAATCGCACCCCAAAAAAAAACTTCCGGAACAACCCCAGATCCAATCCGATCAGGTATGTCTGGCATTTTGCAACAGCAGACTACGGCCTGTATTGCTTAGTATATAATGTCAGGCTTTGCTAATGGTGGATAATCCATAAGGCTGCTCTCTTGAAACCTTTGAACTACTCTCGTCACAAGTCTGCGACTACCAACCACCACCATGCCTATCCCAATCAGTGTGATCACCACCTTCCGCACAACCTTCAACCCCTTCTCCCAGGCTTCCCGGCCCTGCCGCCTCTTCCTGTCTCTTCTTCGCACCCCCAACACCGTCCCCGGTGGCGCAAGCTTCATCGATATCAAGGTCAACCAGCTGCCGCGCAATTCTACACAGGAACCTACTATGACTATAGGCTTCAAGGGTGGAAAGGAGCTGACCCTGGAGGTTGGCAAGCGTGGACTGAAGATCGGTGATGTGGTGGAGGAAGTGTCGCGAGTTGGTCGCCAATTGGAGCGCGAGGCCAGTCTGAAGGGCTAGACCATTCAACTTGGATTATTGAATGGCTCTTCTTATTCATGTATTATAGCATTTGTTTGGGTTGTTTTACTACTGGCGCTGTTATGAGTGTTGGATATCTATATTACCAGAGTAGATACCTTGCATATTATACCTGATCTACAGAAATATTGATGGATATTCGCTCAATGACTTTTCCTCTGTTCTTCTCAGCTAATCGGATTAGGATTATACCCAGCAAGAGTCCATTGCTGCGAAAAAAAACAAAGAGAAGAAACTTGAACAAAAAAAAATAAAGAGAGATGCTTCAAATATACACATCATCGTGACGACGGTGGGTATACAACAGGGTTAATTTTGATTCATTTTAAAATAGCAACAGACGCTTAGACAGCGGCACCGGAGATGAAGAACCACTTGTCAATGGAGCCATCAATGGGAGCGGGGGCAAGCTCCTGGTTAGCAGGGATAGCAGCGAGCTGAGCGGAGTCAGCACGGTGAGCATCGCCCTCGGGAGCCTCAGTGTTGCCAAGGTTGATGTCACCGGGGGTGGTCTTGCCGGAGATGAGCTTCTCCCAGGCATCGGCACACTCGTGGATGACCTCCTCGGCGTACTTCTTGTTCTTGCACTCGCCGGAGAAGGCGAACTGGTTCTCGGGCTTTCCGTCGGGGATCTTGTAGATGCGGAACCACTCGTTGGTGGCACGCAGGAGACCGGGAAGGTGACGCTCGACATCCTCAATGTCGTGCAGCTTAGCGGCGAGAGGGTCGTTGACGTCGATGACAATGATCTTCCAGTCAGTCTCCTCCTCGTCGATCAGGGCCATGACACCGAGAACCTTGACCTGCTTGACCTGACCGGGGTAGCCGACAAGCTCACCGATCTCGCAAACGTCGAGCGGGTCGTTGTCACCCTTGGCCTTGGTCTCGGGGTGGACAGAGTTGGGGTCCTCCCAGGTCTGTATAGGTGGATAAGTTAGTCTTGTGATATCCCTGTTTACCCCGCCATGGATGACTCGATAGACGAAGGTGGGGGTGTATGTAAACGGTCAAACTTACGCGGGGGAAGGCACCGTAGTTCCAGAGGTAACCCTTGTGGGGGAAGCAGTTGCGGACGAAGCGCAGCTTGCCCTTCTTGGTGTCCTGCTTGATGGGGTTGAGGAACTCCTCCTTGGAGATCTGGAATCAATTGAATCGCAATCAGTATGGACGATCGATGAGACGATGGATAGGCATAATGCGTACCTCCTGCTTGGCGTTGGTCCAGCGAGGAATCTCAACGACCATGTTCAGGACAGTCTGCTCCTTGTTGGCGTAGAGGGGAATGTCGTGGAAGGGAGAGACGGGGACGCCATCCTTCTCGATGTAGACACGGTGCTCCAGCGTGTAAGGCTGAGCGATCTTGCGAATAGTGTAAGACATTTTGGGAGATGATGAGGAGAAATGCCGGGAGATGAGAGCAGCTCGAGAGAGAGGAGGGGAAGAAAAGGAGGGAGGGGCTTTCCAGGTGTGGGGCGCCTGTGTCGCTGATGTGCGCCAAACACCTCGGGAGGCGGTGGAGGCACAGAATCCTAGTCGGGCCAAGGGAGGACCGGCCTGTGCCATTGGGCAGTTTAGAGATCAGGGAATCAAGCAAATTTCACGAAAATTATAATATACAAGCGTGGGTTTTCGCCAAATGACGGCAATGATCTGCGGTTGGTGCACCAAGAACACTCAATGCCTGGTGTAGTGGTGGTTTGCGTGGCCTGAAATTGGTGTTTCCAGGGGTCAAACTGGGTCCGGTGTGATGTGTTGGCCTGTTGTCTGGCTGTTCCGTGTGTTAGTGTCGGCAATGGACCGGGCCCGATACCGAAAGGATTATGATCCCGACTAAATTGATCGTGACGCTATGGCTTCGAAGTAGGTTACAACAGTACAGCGTTAAGATCTACAGAACATTGAACAATTGACAATATGTGAGGGGTCTCGTGCCCTTGCACTTCCGCCATGTACTCTGCATGTACTCCAGTGTTCCCGTGACAGCTGCGAGTGCTAGCCGATATCGGCATAGTCTGAGAATATGCTTAAAATGTAGCTTTTCAAACCATAGCGTAGAAATTACTAAGTGCACAGAATATCTGCGTAGCTTGGTTCAAACACTTCGCATTACCCTACATAATTCAAATTCAAAATCTGGCCAGTGGCGAATCCAAGGGCAGGAGACAACCAAGTCTTGGCAGGAACGTAATTGTTTAGTTTATGGAGGGGCAGTGTTGCCTGAGATATAAGGCACTAAATGAAAAGTCTAATCAGTTATCTCCACGTGACCTTCCATAGAACTGGCCAGGCGGAGTTGACCGATACCAAACCCCAGTAAAAAAAATATCGCCCTCGATCTTTAACCCCACCTCAGCATGCTATGAACAGACTCATCCGATCTCTTCGATCCACCATGGCCTCCCTCTCCACAACCTCTCCAGCACAGGCACCCCGTGTCCCTATCCCAGCAAATGGCGTCGACTACCGCGGCACCGTTGTGCTCGCCCCAATGGTCCGCTCTGGCGAGCTGCCTTCGCGCCTGCTGGCTCTCAAATACGGCGCAGACCTCGTCTGGGGCCCAGAGACAATCGACAAAGCATTGATCGGCTGCGTTCGACGCGTTAACCCCCGCAACGGCACCATCGAATTCACTCGTCTCCCCTCCAACGGCGGCCGTACAGACACACCAGCCAAGGAATCCGTCATCAGCCGCATCGACACAGCGCGTGAGAAAGGACGCCTCATTTTTCAGTTGGGTACTGCGGACCCAGATCTCGCAGTCCAGGCAGCCCGCATGGTGGCCGGTGACGTCGCTGGCGTCGACGTCAACTCAGGGTGTCCCAAACCATTCAGTACTAGCGGCGGCATGGGTGCTGCGCTACTGCGCACACCGGATAAACTCGTTTCGATTCTTGAGGCGCTGGTTCGCGAAGTCGGTGAGCCATTCAAGATCGGTATCTCGGTCAAGATTCGCATTCTCAGTGACCCTGAGATGACGAAGAGCCTTGTCTCGCGACTTGTGCGGACTGGTATCACTGGTTTGACTGTTCACTGCCGCACGACGCCCATGCGGCCTCGTGAGCGTGCTATCAGAGATCAGCTACGTATGATTGCGGATATCTGCCACGAGGCTGGTGTGGCGTGTGTTATGAACGGTGATGTTGAGAATCGTGATCAGGCGCTGAAGATGATGGAGGAGTATGGTGTTGATGGTGCTATGATTGCCACATCTGCTGAGGCGAATTCGTCATGCTTCCGCTCTGAGGCGGACGGTGGTCTCGCGCCGTGGCGCGAGGTTGTCTACAACTACGTCAAATTCTCTATTGAGAGCGAGAACCGCTTTGGAAACACCAAGTACCTGCTCAACATGCTTATACCTGGCAAGAACAAGGAATTCGCCCAGGCGAAGGCGTCTAAGACTTACACTGATGTCTGCCGGAACATGCAATTTGACGATCTCATCCCTGGCGCGATTTGTCTCGATGAGATTCTCCAATTGACAGAGAAGTGGGAGGCAGCTCCTGCTGAGGAGGAAAAGGCCCGGTCTAAGGCCGTTCAGAATGCCATTGAAAATAATGAGTCGGCTCGTGCGGCTGGTGGCCATGCTGCTCGGTCCAAGTCTACTTCTGCGCCTTCCCACGCCGGTGGTCCTATTCGTACTCTGGGAATCCCAGAATCCTCGGCAATGGCCAAACCTGAGCCCGAGATTTCTGTAGATTCCTCTATTCCTGCGACAGAGGTGGCTCAGAAGCAGGTGACAGTGTAAATCGCTGTCTAGGGTATATTCACTCCTGCTCAATCTCTCTTGGTCCATTCAGCCACTTCTCTTTCTTCCTGTTTCTGCATAGCCTGGTTACCTGGATTTGGTACTGCATTTTGAGGTGTCGCGTCTCCTCTCCTCTTCATAGATTCCCCAAAACATACATCAATAATATACAAGATACGGGTTACTTTTTTTTTCGTGCTGCATGCGATTGATCATTCGCAAACGTCTCCAAACATATAGAATGTAAAGACCTGCCAAGTGGGACATGAATCCAGATGTCTGAACTGTTGTGCTGTTTGCCTGGACACCAAGGCATACCCACCTACTAGGCACCTCTCGACATCAAAAGGTTGCGCCTTCAACCTTGGAAACTTCCCTTCTCTCTTCTCTCTCTCTAACAAGCCTCCATCCATATCACAGACTTAGACAAAATGGCGTCGTCCATAAATTCCTCCAAACGCCCGTCAGCGTGGCTCCCCACAGAAATCTGGCTTCGGATCCTGAAAATAGTATGTATTCCAGATGGAGATATACCCAGAAGCATTGGCTCGATTTCAACTTAGCTGAATCGGGATGATCGTTCCTCTCTCAAACGTGTTGCCATGACCAGTCATCAACTGTACGAAATGGCAACCCCCATCCTCTTTGAATTTTTTATTCTAGACTTCGGTTTGACCGCACGAGTCCAAAGATTTCGTTCTATCAAAGCCAGACCCCGTCCTACTCGATTCTGTCGACATGTGAGATCTATTATCGTCATGGGCCCGGATTGGCTGAAATATGGACCGGGCGATCCGTTTCGTGAACTTTCTGAATGGGAGGTCGATCTGATCTGCAATCTATTTGAATTAGCCGAAAGATTTGATGATTTCTAGTACGTGACCGCCTCTTACGTGTTCCCAGGGTTGGTACCCATCTACCTACCCAGAAATGTTCATCTCAGGGGTATCAGTGGAAGACGATTGAAGTAGAAGAAACGCAGCCAACTCTCAGATTTTACATTAAAGCAAGAAGGAAGTGATTTGAAGGCAAATTTGCCAAGGATGATCTATTAGCTGCCGTCAGTAGCCGGCTCAGATATCTTTAATAGGCCCAGCCCCACGCTGTGCATATGGAACAAAAACAATAGAACTCCCCGAAGGATACACAAATCTTATGCCCAGGCGTCCAAGCACCGTACTCCTACTCTTTCGCCTTTTCCATATCCGCTACCAACATGGACTCCACCGCCTTGATGCCCGCTTCCTCTCCCTTAGCGGAGCCTCCGTCATCGTCACCAGCGACGGCATGATCGAGCGCGAGCTTAGTCTGCCCAAGAGCATAAATCTGCTCTTCGATCGTGCCACTGGTGACGAATCGGAAGATCTCCACGTCACGGGTCTGCCCGACACGGTGCGCACGGTTCTCGGCCTGGACATCCTCCTGTGGATTAAAGGAGGAGTCGAAGATGACAACCTTATTGGCACAAGCCAAATTGATACCGGCGCCACCGGCCTTAGTGGACAGGAGAAAAACAGGGATCTCCACTCTCTCATAGAAAGCGTCCAGAATGGACTGCCGGTCCTCGACATTGGTCCGACCGTCCAAACGGACGAATTCAATCCGCAGCGTCTCCAAGACGTGCTCAAGAATGTCCATGACCAGCGTGAACTGTGAGAAGATGAGGGTTCGGTCACCGTTCTCGATGAACTTGAGAAGAAGTTCACGGAGCTGTTCGACTTTGCCCGAGTCCATCCACTCGTCATTCTGCAGTTTGAACTTCCCTAGGTGTTTGGGATTGTCCACGCAGAGACGGTGGCACTCGAAGTCGTTATAGCTCTTCAGTTCGCTGAAGATGGTCTCGGGGTCGGACATTTCCCACTGGGGGTCCTTAAGGCAGGCCTTGGAGATTTTGCGGATTCGCTCGTCGTTGAAGTGGCGACGGGCGAGGAGAGGGTGGATGGCGGCTTGGCGGAGTTTCATGAGGATGTTGGCCGATTTGGATCCGGTCTTTTTGCCTGCGGCACGGTCTTCCAGGAGCTGGCGGACTTGGTCCTTCTCGTGCTCGTATATCTCGACTTGGGATGGCTTCATCTGGCAGTACTTGACATGCGAGGTTTTCGCTGGAAGATCGATGACCTGGTGCTTCTTGCGGCGCAGTACGAAAGGCTTCAACATGGACTTGGCCCGCTCGATGCGCTGGGCCGACAGCAAAGTGGCATGAGACTCATCAGAAGTCTTGGCCTTGTTGGAGAAGACGGAGTTCATATCGTCTTTGTGCTCCCGGAATACGTCAGGAAGGATGAAACCCAGAAGGGATGCCAACTCCTGAAGATTGTTCTGGAGGGGGGTACCGGTGAGGAGAAGTTTGAACCGAGCCGGAATGCGAACAAGCTTGTCGTACAGTTGAGACTGATGGTTTTTGAGCATGTGTCCTTCATCGTAGACACAGACACTGAAGTCCTGGTCTCTGAGGAACTTCGCGTCGACCTTGGCCCTGGCGATAGTGTAGGTGGTAATGACAACGTTAATCTCATCACGGTTGTCTTCAATCTGTTCTCGAAGGTTTGCACGTTCCGCTTGCCCGGCATAGTAGGGAATAACCGAGAGAGTTGGGCAGAACTTTTGAAACTCCCGCAGCCAGTTTTCGATCGTAGACGATGGAACAACAACGAGGTGGGGGCCTTTCACGCCCTGCTCAAACAAATGCGCAAGGAAAGCAATGACTTGGCAAGTCTTACCGAGACCCATGTCATCGGCAAGAATGCAGCTCAGCTTCTTCTCAAACAGCAGCGACAGCCAGTTGATTCCCACAATTTGATAGTCCTTCATCACCAGGCTTTCAGCCATGATCGAGGGTTGTGGAATGAAATTAGACTGTGACTTGGACTTTCGGACCACAGCCACTGGACCGTCATCATCAGAGTCATTGGGTGACTGGCGATTAGACGAGGGGGTAGCAATTCCAGAATCATGCGCGTTGGCGTTGGTCATCGAAGTCAGTTCAAAATCACCGTCACGCTTTCCGAAGATGTCAACACCCCATTTCTTCATCTCTGCAGCGACTGGTTTACCCAGTGCTTCACATTCGGCCACAAGGGAATCGATCGCCAGATAGCCTGTCCACATCTCAATACATTTATCGACGAGCTTGTCACCAATAGGCTTGGGAGCTTTTCTTGGCTTAGCCTTCTTGGCTTTGCTCGGGTCAACAGGGGCTTCGACAGCGCGAACATCATCAAGCGAGTCGAAAGGACGGTGGGTAGTGACGTGACTGGCGGTATCCTCGGGAATGGAGGCAATGTCGGCCAGATCACGAACACTGCAAGTGTTGAAGAATTTCAGGACCTTTGAATTCAAACCGCCAGCGGTGGAATCTTGCATTTGCACATCTTCATCTTCAGAATCGGTCATGTCAGCCTCGACAGACTCCACAGAGGGCTCTCGTCGGCGGCCTTTCTGGAGACGACCACCAGCCTTTGGCTTGGGTGGACTGTCATCGGAATCAATGGTGATTGCATTCGCGGAGGAGGAGTCACGGCTTCGAGGGCCGCGAATCAGACGACCTCGAGGCTTGGTATCCTCAGACGCGATTTGATCCCGAGAAGTCTTCAAATTGCGGGAGGCCCATTTGTCGTGGATGGTACCACGGGCCTTGATCTGCTGCTTGGCCATTGGCAACGGAGCCACTGTGGGCAACGCGGTCAACTCGTCATCAGACGAATTGAAGACAATAGCCTTGTCGCCATTAATACCGGCGAGGCGATCCAGCGCTTCGTCGTAATTGCCGTTGGACTTCATGAGAGCCTCCACACAGTCGTGAACAGATTTTCCAGGCATGACCTTCAGAATGCGCTCCACCTTGACCCGAACTCGGTAGTCTTCAATTGCCTGCAAAGAAGATTGTTGATTGATAACGGGCATGGCGCGAGAGGGGACATTCTGTCGGGCTTTTTTCATGGCGACATCGTCGGTTCCGGTAGGGCTCATTTGGGAAGCAGAACGCTTGACACCGTTGGTCAAGGGATCGTAGACTGCAGCAGAGGTAATTTCCTTGAAACGGTCCATCGGACCAGTTGCACGCACAGGTGACTCCGCAACCTTCTCCGGACTCCGCGTCTTTTCGAACATGGCCGGTTTTATATCGGTAGACCGGATGATGTGGTTTTCTTCGTCTTCAGACGAGCCTCCTCGGTAGGTGGGACCGTCGTCAATGTCAATTGTAGAAGGTCTTTTGGCAGGGCGAACTGTAGTTGCTGGAGAGCGAAAGTGTGTTCCAGAAGGCGCCATGAGGGAGGATAATATACCACCACCGCGGCGAGGGGGTGAATGGACCGGGGCAGTGGGTGAAGACGCAGCCACTTGAACAACGTCCGATCCACGAGAATGTGAATGAGGCACTTGGACGAGTTGGGTTGGTTGGGTCATTCGTTGCGAGGGTGTCAGTGAATGCGCCCCGACTGGGACTGTGGCAATAGTCTCGTAGTCTTCCTCGGGCGTTTGTTTTCTGTCCCGATTGGGAGTATCTGGTATAGTGTCGTTCATGGTGAATGCCCCTTCCCTTTTTGTAATGTCTATATGAGGTCCACCTCCCTGTCTGCAAAGGGATTCAGGAACCGATAGCAAATCGCTTTCCTTTTTTTCTGCCGGCGGAGAACGCGATACCGACGCGCCACAGTCACGTGTCGCCCGATAGCGCGCATGTGATTGTTACTTTATTCATTGTACATTGTGCAGACATTGTGGGGAAGAGCGAGATGTAAAATTAAGAAAGAATAGGCCTTTTAACCTTATTTTGCAACATTGAGTGAATTGACCCAAAAAGTCAATAGTGGAGATTTGGACGTTTCATTGTTCTCTCCGCCATGTGACCGGGCGCTTGGACGATCTCCGCAATATAGCTTCGTCACTCCTCAGCGTCATTGTCAACAAGACCAAGTGGAAGGCTGATCAACTTCGCCTTGCTGAAACACATTGCATCCTTCCAGCCCAACCCTCAATCAGCTCAAAATGTCCGCCCGCCGTCCTCACGGGCAGAGCTATGCCGATGCTGCGGCCAAGTCTCCTCAAGAAGAAAGCAGCTCTGACGTGACCCCTGCAGTCCCAGCGTATGTGCATAGGTAGAACTTGAAAAATACTTTCCTTGCCCATTCTAACCCTCATATACAGTGATGTTATCTACAAGCTGTTGGGCTTCACATTTGCCATGGTGTTTGCTCCCATTGGCATGTACTTTTTGACCGTGAAGTCGGTCTTTAGTGGTATGATTGAACCCATATATGATGACAATGAGGTTCAGACTGCTAACATCCATCAAGGCAATGCCATATACTCTGGGATTACAGCAGCCATCACGGCCAACGTGGTCTTGTTCGCTTACATCTACGTCGCCTGGAAGGAAGACCAAGAAGACCAGCAAGCAGCCAAATCAAAGAAAGGCCAGTGATAATAGAGAATTATATGCCATGTACTTGTGCCTCCACTTTTCATTTCTGGCGTTGCGGGTGTATTAATACGGATGAACCCAGTTCTCGGCAATCTATGCAGTCCATTTGATATTCAGCGCAGACAGAGGATTGACGAAAAATTAAGGTTTCTCGAATGTTATTTGGATATCATAGGACAAAAAGAAATTCCCACAGGCCTGATCTCTGATCTCTAGCCATCGGCGATCCCACCCCATTTTAGACAAATGTTAAAAGAAGCCAGCCCATGTTGAAGGGACCCCCACTCCGAAGAAAATAAAATCACAATGCATAATGCCCGAATCATTTATACGGAGACGCCGGTATGCTTTGCAGCCATTTAGGATGCCACCCGAACCTCAAGACCCAAGATCAATTGGTTGTTCAGGGTCGTCGCTTCACAAACTCCTCCAGATCGGCCTTCGTAGCAACGCCAAGCACAAACTTGCGTGCTGGATCGGTCACCACGGCAAATGGGTGCTTCTCCCGCTTGTCACCATTGGCACCGGTCTCGCTCTCGAAGAACTCCTCCAGCTCCTCTAGTGGTGTCTCCATGGTGATGACCTTGTAGATGCCGCGCTTTCGGTTGAAACGTTGCATAGCGGCAGACACTGGATCAGAATCCTTCACGGCACCGCTCTGGATCATCTCCTTCAAACGGGGGATGCTCAGGTAACCGAGGAGGGCTCGCTGGGCAGAAATGACGGTGAGGTGGGTGTAGTCGCGCTCGTAAGCGGCCATGAGGGCGGCGGAGATGGGGCTATCGGGGGAGACGGAGAGTGCCTGGGGCGGGTCGAGATCTTCAATAGTGGCCTGGAAATATGATATGAGCTGCTGTTTCGATTTTCCTGGAGCTTGGGGTATAGACTCACCCCGCGGTACTTGTCAGCCCAAGCTGCTTGGGGTGCGGAGTCCATCTGTTGGCTTTCACGAGTGAAGGCCTCGCTGCCGGTCATGTAGGACGTCATTGTAGCTTGTGGATATCGGGAGGGTTGGAAGATGGAGGGGCTCGGGGAGTGCGACAAGAGTGGGGAACTTCGGGGTCGAAAAAAGGCGTCACAGAAGTACGAGATTAGGAATTGGTAAAGCTGGAGAACGTAAACCAGCTGCAATGGTTCTTCTGGTGTGGAAATAAGATAATAGCAGCAGCAAGGGACTAATGCACGAGCTTTGACCGTTCAAAGCGGACTTTGATCAAACTCGGCGCTTTTCATCTTTTTCCCGCGCCAAGACCCCTCAACTTCTACGTCATCTCTTACGGACATGATCCCTCAGCCTTATCGCCTTTGTCTCATATGACGTTTCTGTCTTCCTCTCTCTCTGTGAGTCATTTTGAACTTCATTCTAACTGATCAAGTCTCCTTAATCACCCTACAAGTCCTATAATAGCAGGTTCGTTGTTGACTTGAAAGTGGAGCCCCCGCCATTCCCCATCCAGCAAGATCGCTGCATTCGGACGTCTGGTGCTCCACTCTGGTTACCCACATTAATACTTATAGTAAACAGACCACCATGATTCCTACGGACTCAATCGTCAAACTCCTGGCTACTCACCATCCCCTAGGTGGACTGGGAAGCCAGCAGTCGCACACGGAGCAATCCGGACATATAACCCCACGACGTGAAGCTTTCCCCGCCTGGAGCGTTGTCGACGAGGTGAAAAAGACAGCGGTCCATGAATATGAGACCGCTAGTCTGACAGCGCAGAATAAGGCGGGCAAGATTGAACTTTGGTCTCCTAAGTACTACGCCGCCTGCACTTTTGGTGGACTTCTTGCTTGTGTCAGTGACCCGACAAGAATATAATACTATTAGTTTAAACAGTTTTCCTAACCTTGCAATCTTAGGGTCTTACCCACACGGCCGTCACGCCCTTGGATTTGATCAAATGCCGCCGTCAAGTTGATCCTAAACTCTATAAGAGCAACGTACAGGCGTACACCAAGATTCGTGCAGCCGAAGGCCTGGGCGGCGTGTTTACTGGTTGGCGTCCGACGTTCTTCGGCTACAGTGTAAGCAAACCTCATAACTATAGATAATTTGTGCTTACTCACATCTTTCCAGGCCCAAGGTGCATTCAAGTATGGCGGATATGAATACTTCAAAAAGTTTTACAGTGATCTTGTCGGCCAGGAACGTGCCACCAAATACAAGACCTCGCTGTACCTTATCGCTAGTGCCTCGGCCGAGCTTATCGCTGATGTAGCCCTCTGTCCATTCGAATCCGTGAAAGTGCGGATGCAAACTACCATTCCGCCAGACATCAAAGGGACCTTCAGCGGTATTTCTGGCGTGGTAGCCAAGGAAGGAGTTGCCGGGTCAGTCTGAAACGCATGGGAGTAATGTTCACATCTAGGATATTAACAAACCCCACCAGGCTATACAAGGGTCTGTACCCACTTTGGGGCCGGCAGATTCCCTATACTATGATGAAGTTTGCTTCGTTTGAGACCATTGTGGAGATGATTTACCGTAGTCTGCCTGGACACAAGTCCGATTACAACAAGGGTGCCCAAACCGCTGTTGCTTTCAGTGCTGGTTACCTGGCGGGTATTCTCTGTGCTGTGGTCTCGCACCCTGCTGATGTGATGGTGAGCAAGCTGAATGCTAACCGCCAGGCTGGGGAGGCGTTTGGCGCTGCAATGAGCCGCATCTACGGTGACATTGGCCTCCGGGGTCTGTGGAATGGTCTGCCCGTTCGTATCGTTATGATTGGTACTCTGGTGAGTAGTTTGGCTACGAACAGCCGTGAATCCATGCTAACGACACCTGCAGACCGGTCTCCAGTGGATGATGTATGACTCTATTTCTGTGATAGCTGTGGAAATAGTGCTGACGGCTTTTAGTTACGATTCTTTCAAGATCTTCATGGGTCTTCCGACCACCGGTGGAGGTGGCGAGCAGAAAAAAGTTCAGTAAGCGAGACGATATGTGCCTCATCCCTGTTTAATTCTCTCTTTATTATGCAAGCTCAGACTCAGTCGAAACCAAGAAATTGTCAAATGGGACTTCTGAATAGCTGCGTCGATTATCTCGCCAATTTTAAGATTTCCAAAAGTATATCCGGATATTAGTCATGAGCTATGGAAGCCAGTGAGAGGCACAGCGTATTGTGTAGCAGAAGAAGCATCTACTCTTGGACCTGGTTAAATCAATTCTTCGAGGATTGCATGGCTAAAACAACAGAATTGGTTGAGAAGCTCTTTTCTAAACCCGAAGCGCTAGCCTATTAAATACATCCTAATCGGTATAGCAATATGAACCTGTCATGGCGATAGTCTGGTGAAATCCAATGTGAGGGCGTGTCACTGTCAACTGCGTTGACGTCGACATAATCCATTGGGTCCAGAAACGGTATGAAGCAAATGCTAGTGGCCAAAAGGCACGGTCTCTAGTCCTGTCACAAACCCTCCCATAGGAATGTCCCAAATTGACTTCCAAGGAGCTGAATTCAGGCCGTTGGAATCACCATACACTGAACACATAGTGAGAGTTCCTTGGGAGATATCATGAAACTCTCTCACATGAGCCCGGCCCACACCTTGAACATGAATGCGGGGGAAATGCGGGGTGAACAAGCTATAAGATAGTACATATTGAGAAATAAGATGCAATCATTTTGCATTTCCATGAGTGGAGCCAAAGATTGGTTCGTCGTGATTGATGCTACGTCGTGCATGGTTTCCCGAGCAGCCCACAGGACTCAATAAAATCGTCAACTGTTATGAACCGAGACTCAGTGGCATCATAATACAAAGATTGAACCTTGACCACGCAGTTTTTGCTACGAGACAAAACTGACTGTATCAAGGCAGGACTGCACAAGACGTGCCACTAGTTCGTGTCATGATACAGCCATCACTGTCCCGTCAACTGTACCGTTTCTCTGGGGTGTATAATAGTGAGCAACTTTCGATCGATCGAGACTGTATATGAACGAGAAGAAAATTACAAGTATACATGCCGAGGTCTCCGGTAGCGTGTCTTCCATGGTTCCTTGGGCGCTTGACAGCGGGATCTGCGGAGTCTATGGCTGGCGACAACTCAACATTGGGAGGTTGCCATTCGTGACAATTCTCTTTAGACCCAGGCCATGTCATGTCCTTTATTGTCTTCAAACCTTGGATCCAGCATGTATGGAACAATGCTCAGTTCTGGCCCACTGGGGAGCGGGCCGTATTTGTGGATCCCGTACTTCGAGAACGGGTTACCCGGAAGAGAAGTCAAAGCCTTTTCTTCAACCCGTGTGCTTGAGGGCGAGACCAGATCTATTAAGGATGATGGCGTCGGCTTTCCCTGGATCTGACAGGCATCGTTGGTGTCATTTGCTTTGTGCGCAGACCTGTAATGTTGGCGTGGGTGAGCCGGGGGGTTGAAGGTTGCGTGCCATGGATCAGGTCGAAAAAGCATCGCAAACAACCATTTTATTCTAGTTCCCCGAACGTTCCAGATCTGCTTTTCTTTGGCAGAACTGAGTCCCTACCATGACGAATGTTACAACATGTTGGAAGTAGGTCTCATGATACGCTCTTGTTTGATCTAATGTGTTCTAGATTTATGAAATCAACATTACACGGTGTGCAATGATGGGCATGCCGAAATAAAGCAACGAATGCGGCATTGGGCCGGAAATTGAGTATTTTAACGGTATTGGACAAGTTCATGACATCTCTAATGCACTCTTCCTCAACATTATAAATACCTAGTCAAGTCAGCCTGAACATTAGACTGCAATAACATCTCATGATTATCTAAAACAATATCATTTGACAGCCATCATAGTAGCTATGGCAACAATCCATCTTCCCCCCGGCTTCAAGATCGATCACTCTCAAATCGGCAGGAAGCAGAGGGTACCAGGTACACAACCAGCACCGCTAGGTGTCCTAGCAAAGCTCAGTGGAAGCTTCAACGGAACCGGACTAAACACAATCTTTCGCCCCAACAGCGGACCACCACCACTAGGAACATCATTCCCAGATGATGTCAATCCGGTTCCCCCACTCTTCCCTAGCGACAATGTCTTGGAGCTGAACCTGACGACGGAGACGATAACCTTTACTCAGCCCCTGTCCAATGTAGCTAACCGGGGATTTGGATCGCAGCCCGACATCTTTCTCAATGGCGTGGCTTATATGCAGACGGTCAACGATGTGGCAAACATTGAAAATGGAGGACGTGATGGTACTCCCGTTGGTATTCACTTCGAGACGGGAATGTGGTTGAATATCCCAGCCACAGACAACACCCCTGTCCTTGCCGATTCTCTCGTGCGCATGGCATCCATTCCACATGGTACAACCATCAACGCTCAATGCTTAGCGCCTATCAGCACAAACCAAGGTCCACCACAGATCTTACCAGTGAACCTAAAACCCTTCGCTGTGGGCGAAATAAACCCAAAAATCAACCTCAACGCCCTAGACGTCTCCAATGCCGATACTCCTAGGATCCCACAAGATCTCTCGAAATTCGTCACGGCAGGCACAATCACCCAGGAGATCCTAGATGATCCAAACACGGTCTTACGTGATGCGATCCAAGGACAGAACATCACCCAGACCATCGTTTTCACCGTGTCTACGAGCCCGCCGACTCCAGAGTTCGGTGGTGGAACGGCGAATATCGCTTTCTTGCTCGGTAATCCTACGGCGCAGGAACCTAATTCCAATGCGTTCCAGATGGACGCTACCTTCTGGATTGAGACGGTGGAATACTCTATTGTTGTTCCTATCTATAAACCTGGACAGGCACCGATGGAAATTCCTGCCCCGGTTTTAGCATCTGGCCAGCCTGGCCCGGTGTTCCTTGTTCATCCGCCGTATGAACTTACTTCGCCTAAGACTATCACGGTCACTTCGATACAAATTCAGTATACTCAGGTGGTGTTTATGAACTTCGATCAAATTACCTGGCCGCATATTTCGGTTTCCACGCTGGTTCCGGCAGTGCCGGTGCCAGTGCCAGATTCCGTCTGGGAATTACGAGAGAATGAAGTTGCGACTGGAAAACTGTAGTTGCGGTTTACAATTTGTATGATGGCGTTACATGGAACTTTCCACTTCGGGATTACTTGCCTTGCCAGTGGCTCTCGTCGCGGTATTTGATATGTGATTATACGTACAGTGAGTTGTCTTGTTTACTCTCACTATGATGAGTCGTACGTCTTCATATGATCTAACTGACGGACCCCTAATCCAGCCATAATATATCTTTAGACTCTATGTTGTGTACGCCATTATTAAATAGTAATGACCGCCAAGAGCGCTATCAGCAAATGGTTAGTCACACATCCACCAATCGCCGCCACTTATCTTATCGCATAATCGACGTCACCAATCGTATCCAACAAAAGAAAAAGAAAGCATCAAGAACAAAACAAGATAGAAAGAGGCCTCTCGCTTGGCGCCAGACACCGTCAGAATTTCTCAATGTTAGCTCGTAAGGAAACGGAATATACCAGCCTAGCTTACCTACACGGCCGATGCCGTGTCCTTAGTAACTAGTAGTTAAGTAGAGCAGATCAGCCCGGTTGATTATCGTGCTCATTCATTTTATTTATCCTACTCCTGTTCCCTCCCTAGTTCCTTCTTCCATCTGTCAGGCCCACCGTACATACCTGGTAACTCTAACGTCGCGATCCGGTACCTGCGTCTTATCGTAAGTGCCACCAACAAGGTTCCCTAGTCCCGATCTGTGCGATAAGACTTACGTCTTTCCTCTTCGCGAACCTGTCCTGCACCCTTGCCTGTTGCATCACTCACAGTTTTCCATATCACAGTAAAGCGCACTCAATATGCCTGACGAAGCTCCTATCGTCTCACACGGCCGTGGTGGTATGTACAACATTCTGGCTCGTCCGCTTCCCCGCGATGGAACCACCGGCTAATCTATCGCAATCGGCAGGCCAGGGAAATATCGGTCATGATCCTACGCAGTATGCGACCCCCATCCTACTCCCGTTCCTGTTCCTGTTCCAGTCCCAATCGCAAGCGTCAACCCCATGAACCTGCGCATTGCATTACCATGCACTTACCCCGCCACTACACCTCCGCACGGATAAACACATGATCGCTCCCGGATCGGTAGCTTACAATCAACCAGGTACATCGATGGCGAAATTGTCCGTGAAGGTGTCTATGGCGATCAAGGTGATGGCGCATACTCTGCCGGCGTAAGCACCTCCCCCTCAACCTCCCCCTCCTACCCCACCATACGCACAAGCCTAGGCTTAGCCTACCCACTCTACCAAACATGGAATACTCACCTAAACATCTTGCTGTCTTCACCTACTAACATTGATATAGCGCGGCGGTGCAGGAAACATCGGCTCCCCACACGTGCGCCCAACCTCCAAAGTCCCCCACGACGCGGAGATGATCCCGGAACTGGCGGTTCGGAATTCCAGCGACGAGACGTTCCATGTTGGGGTATGCAGATCACTTTCCCCCTCTATTCTCTTTTCTGTTCCTATAATTCCGATCCTGGAATGCTAGGTTGGTGGACTTCTGGCTAACTTTATTGTAGCGTGGTGGCCAGGGCAATGTTCATCTCGATGATGCGGCGAAGAAGGAGAAGGAGAGGAAGCATGTCGCGCACGAGGGGTTGGCGGATCGGTTGAAGAATAAGTTGTTGGGGAAGAAGTAGATTCATACATTGCTTGAGCTGCAAGGTGTGATCTACGGTGGATCCCATTGCGGGTGGTGGATGCCGGTGGGGATGATGTGAAGCTTGATTTGGTTTTAGTTTTGATTCCCATTCTTTATTTGATTTTAGAGGTTTTTTAGTTTTTGCGAGTAATAATGGACAATCCATCGAAATGCTGATTTTAGTCTGGACCTACATCGTACTGGATGTTTGAGATTAAGCTACTAATAAGATTCGAAGTGCTGTCAATTCTTGTAAGATTGAAACTCAGATATGTTTGCTATACATAACATTTGAACATTAAACATATCCATGCCTCGCTGAGATCGGTTTCGCACAGATCAAATCAAATCAGAGCAGCTGACCGCGCAAAAACAAAGATATCGTACGCGTAAAGAAATAATGGAAACACCTCAAACATAAACCATATCCCATAGACTCTCACCCATGTATCATAACGGCATTAAACATGACCCGAAGCGATTGGTCAAGAACGGACATTTCAAAACTGTGCAGGGAAGTAAATGAGGAAAAGCAGGAAAGGACGAAAAAGAAACTCAACGCCGATGGTGGATGGTGGTACATCTTCCAAGAGGAATTGCGGTTGCGTATGCATCAATGAATGGAAGAGAACGAGTCGAATCAATCTAGTCTTTGCTGAATCGTCGCTTGAACCAGCTCTTCCGCTTATCATTCGCAGCCGTGGGCTTTTTAACAGCGTTCATGCCACCCTGTGACGGGACGAAAGTGGAGCTCGCAGCTGGCGCAGGGGAGGGTCTACCATTGATGTTCTGGCCCTGGAATCCGTATTCGGCTGGGGAGCCATCTTGGCGTTGCTGTAGCTGGTCCACGGAACTATTGAGAGAGCTGGGGTCAGTCGATTGACCATATGAATTGGTACCAGACGCCGATCCCGACATGGCAGTGACATTATCGTAAGAGCGCTGGTTTTGATATTGTGGGGCTCCATACTGATTACCGTTTCCATAGACGCCTTGATCCGTAGACTGGCGTGTCGGGTATCGAGGCCGACGCTGCTGTCCGTTCTGGTTGTAAGGGTATGAGTTCTCCGGCGCCTGGCTCGAGCTTGCGTAGTCGATCACGCTGCCAGGGTGCGATTGGCCATTGCGACCGTACGGTTGGTTGTTTGATCCTGGTTCATCCCGGTCAGCGGCCATTGGTGGATGCGCAAGTGCGATGGGCTTAGGGTAACTCACCGTAGTAGCTTGTTCGTCGGCTGAAGTCTCCCATTTGTGAGGCGGCGTCATCTGTTGGCGAGTAATCCTGATCAGTCCGGAGTCCCAGCGTGGGAATAGAGCACAACGAACCTGTGCGGGCGTAGGAATCCCGGCGTCTGGTACCGTATGTTCCATTTATGGCAGCCTCGAACGATCGAATGGTATCCAGGGGACGCTCAAAACGTGGACGGGTGGGGTTTGACCAGTCGGGATCGGCTATAAAGAACGCAGGGGTCAGTAAAAATGCGCGATCGACATGCCAAAAACATGGTTGAAATCTCCCTGATAAGGGATTTCTTTTCTTTGGACAGGGAGACGAACTGATCGGGTCACCATATTGATCCTTGTGCTGCGTTTCTCTCAATGAAGCCAAGTTGGACTTCTCCAGGGCCACCAAGTCTGTATAGAGCATCAGTATGGTACGAATGCGACCGCGCAGGTCAAACCGCGCGTCGGGCACGATAAGAACGTACTCGGCTGTAATTCGGTCATTGCGACCAATGGATCGGCTTTGGTGTGTAAATTGCGACGGGCCTTTTCCTCAGAGGATTCGGAGAGTTGACTCTTGTGACCGGAGTTGCGAGAATTGTCGGATTTGACGCTGAATCCACGACTCCGTTGAGGAGCGTGGGTCGGTTGTTGGGGGGTAGCCATTTTATTTAGGGTCGGAGCACCGTTTCTTGTTTAGCGTCCGAGATTCAAGGCAACTGGGGGGTAAGCTGAAACAGGGTGTGATCTGCTCGAGCTACGGGCGTGGTGGAGCGCGCGATATGAAGGTGGAAACTGCCAAGACAGTACACAGGCCAGTTGAAGGACCGGCGCGAATTCGTTGCGCGCGAAAGAAGAACTAAAGCAAGCTTTTGCAACACTAGTGCCGTATGGGAGTTCGGTAGATAGGATTCGGGTTGCCTGGCTGGGTGGAGAAGGCCGTAGACGATGAAGTGAATTGGGGAGAAAGATCGGGAGTGGAGTTGCACCGTTATCGATGGAGGCGGGAATCTTGGGGAGTCACCAGCCTTAAATACAAAAGTGGAAGAGAGTTTTTTTTCTATGGTTGACGACAGACGCCACGCAATGGAGGGTACAACGGAGCCGAAAGTATCTTGAGCCCGTGGCGCCTGGTGAAGCGGAGCCTAGTTGTTCGTCGAGGCCGCGCAAGCCCTTTTCTTTTTTCTCTTACTTGTGATATCCGGCTTGGAGTGGGTCAATTCGTGCATGCATCAACCATGATTGCAAAAGTAATTCTCATTTAAACTCAGATTCTCAGGTTCATGCAGTCCTAGCTACTGAGCTAGATTCACAGGGACCAGTGCCTAGTCGGCGCATATTTTTCCATTGTTTCCGCACAGTGCCTGACGTTCCGTGGTACACAGCCCGGGGGTCGCGTGCATGCGATTGGCGAGGTTCTTGCTTAGCGTCCCAGTGATGAAAAGACGCCAGGGACCGAGCTACCTGGCTCAGAGGGGTTAGACGTTTTTGCCGAGAGGCAAATCTCGTTCTTTCTGATTTGATCATTGCGGCTACAATTTGATCTATATCCACATTTATACATAATCCGCTTTAGCTCGTTCATCGTTTGACTTCCACCCCAAGCGATCACGACTTGAAGGAATTGATTTCCCAGAACACATTCGAAATCCGCAGAACCTGCTGATCTGTTTCACTTCGAGCGAATGTTGAAAATCTTGCTTGGAACGTGATGCATGGGCTCCCGGCTTGTTCCAATTGGCTACGCGGATAAGGCTTTGTGCCTCGGTCCCACTTTCAGTCATGATTATTTTTAGATTCATACCCATTTGTGCGTCTTTATATTCGATCTTATCCCCAGGGTAGTCTCTAGACTAATATAATACGGATCCGGATCGGCGAGAAGCAGACCGGATCACGGGAATTATCTTTGCCGAGATGTAGCCGGTCAGCTCGACCAGACGAGACGATGGGATTTCTAATTGATAATCAAGTTTCCATGAATACGTACGACTAACTGCGTCCTATGGGGGGATAGATCAGACCTTGTAGGTTGAGACTGTCTGCCAATCCCCACAGAAATGTTCGCCAGAACAAATCAGATGGATTTTGTCAATTGCGACAAACTGGACGGAATTTGCTGATCAGGCCCCACCGTTGATCATCAGGCATCCATAATCAAGCCACCGAGTCTATCCGCCGGTTATCAGAGAACGTTTGAAATCATGATCGTCTGAGGTGGGAATCACAATACACTTGAACACAGATTACACTGCCTAGAAAAGATTTCAAGAACTCTGTTTGTCCCACAATACATGAAACTGAAAATCCAAGATTTCGGGCTCTGGTTTTGAAGTACACGAACGCAATGACAAATGACTACCGCGCCAAACAAAAGGGACTAGATGGTTTCGTAATCTTATTTGCGTTTAAAATGAGTTTATATAAGCATGATTTGGTGGCTATGCATCTCCGGGTAGATGTAAACACATTCTACATTTCTATACTGTACCGAACTTACCTGAGTAAGGGCACCTTGGATGAAAAGATATATTTTGACCAGCCACTCCGACTGCAAAGGTCTTATATATATTTCGCTTCAAACCTCGGGACTTCGTTTTAGATTTGTAACACAGACCTCCATTATATATATTCACAGCAGTAGACTTCCTAATTGGATAGTAAGAGCGTTAACCAACCATATATATTTATAGGTTCCACCGCTGCCCAGGTGGCTGGTTAACTGGTTGTTGTCGGTATTGTTGTTGTTGCATTCATCAAAGGTTTGTGGGAGCAAGGCGGACCCTTGCCCCAGAGATCTCACATGGGCTGTAGGGACGTGCTAATATATAATTTTATGTACAATTTGTGCAACCGTAGAAACCAAATCAAGCAAAGCGGCTGACATTGACCAGTTGACGAGGCATGTTTCCAACTGATCACATGTGAACCCACATGTGGGCAGGCCAGTATATGTCCAATGAGGTAGACTTTCTATAGGAGATATGCCTATCCAAGCTACGCATTTATGGTGGGAGCAAATATACAATGGTCACTTTCAAGGTTCGAATGAGACTGGAAAGCCACATTCAAATCCTTAGCAAATCCATAGAAGTCACGTCACATAGCCACCTGAGCATACGCAGGCAACTTTGTAACGTCATATCAGCCCTACAATCTACTAGGACATACTGCCGAGGTCCCGGTCTAGACCATTACAATTGGGCATAATCAGTCGCAATGGGTGGATATATTTTGGTTCCTAAAGACATGCCATGGTGGAGTAGCCAAAGCAGGCAAGACTGCAATTCTTCTAACACCAAGACGAGGCCCACGAGGAAAGATATCGAACTCGATTGACCGGTCTGTTGAAAATGGTATGGAATTTGGTGTGTATGAGTCAGATACACAGTGGGAGAGTGACGCCGCATGACCAGACAGATATCATGCATGCGCCAGTGCCAGAGAAAACAAGGAGAAATCACAGAGACGCCCCCAATTCCTTTTTGAGGGAATAACAAGAAGCGTCTCTTTCCCGGCTGGGAACCGACACAAGTGAAACGGAAAAAAGGTAATTTTTTGATTCATAGGGCTTTGGATATGGGCCCTGTCTTCTCCCACGAATAGAACGTTATCAAACCGCCAACTCCATCACCTCATATCAACAACATCGGCTCGTTCCGTCGACGTTTCCTTGCCTGACCGACCGTCTGCGCGAAGAAAGGGAATCGCCACTAGATACAGGTTTTGCCGTTTAGATGTTGGAGGGGTAGAGCATGACGCGGACGGTGGCACCGAAGGTCTTGGGGGGGAGGTTGTTGCGGAACTTGGCGCGCACAACACCGGAGTTGCCTGGGACATCGTTAGAATTTCCACATTAGAGAGTACCTGTAGATTTATAACATACCGTGAGGGCGGGTGACCTTGCCCCAGATCACCCGGATGTTGGAGCCACGGACCTCACGCTTGGCCCGGTAGACGAAAGCGACCTTCTTGCCAAGGTAGAACTGAGCAGCCTTGGAGTCCTCGACACCCTCAATCTTAACCAAGCTGTATAACACAATCAGATTCCATTCTTCCATTCGATCATTTCGTTGTGCGTGGGGGGTATGTACCTGGTGTTGGGGTTGGTGGTGTGCTTGGCGCGCTGGTAGCTCAGGTGGCGACCCCTAAAAAATTCCGTATTAATCTTCTATTCAAATCGTCTGTCGTTTGTGTGAAATGTGTGTGGTGAATATTGGGTGGTAGGTGTTGTGTGGTCGTAGTGTTCCAAGTCCATCCGAATTCCATATTCCTTGCTGATCGAACCACTTTCGAACTGGTGCATGCATGTCTAACGTGATGGCGAAAAGGTGATTAACTTACTTAACGTAAACTAGAAAGAGAAAAGAGGTTAGCATAACGTGTTCCTTTAGGTCAAATCGCCATCCATCTTGATGCGCTCGGTTGTTGAACGGGTTCTTCGAGACAGATAACGGAGTTCATAGGGGCGCACTCACGGCGGTGACCTTGTTCCGAAGGCATGTTGACGGCTTTTTCTCTGAGCAGCGGGCGAGGAGGAGAAGTCGAAGAAATGACCCGCAAGAGATCAGAAGTCGTTGCCGGTTGTCGTGGATGTCGTCGCTTCGATAGAGTCGAGCGCACAATCAATTTGCAAGGTGTGGTGGCTGACTTTCGCCCTAGTCCCAATTAGGATCTTAGCGACAGGGTAAGCGAGATCCCGTGACTCCACACACTAGGCTAGAGCTGGATCCATGGATTCCTCAGGAACCCACGCAACATCAGTATCTCCGAGCTCCGTGGATGCGCTTGCTCACATCAGCAAGTCTGTTATCTATCACATGACCTTTATCTTATCACCTGACTTTGGATCCCACCTGATCCCGCCTGATCTCATCAGAGCATCCCACCGCTCTACAGCTATTCTGCCATCGGGCTACAGTAGTCCGGCCCGGCTTGTCCAAGTCGGGGCTGGATGCATATCGCTGACAAACTTCACCATGACGACACTATACTTTAACCTAGTTTTGAGCTCCAAGACCGGTGGGAAACGGTTAATAAGATGGTTCTATCGGCTTTTGAAAAGAGTCGACTAGCGAGTTAGTTGATATTATGTGTCAATTCCAGTGCATTGGTGTTCCACCTCATCTATAGTAACGGATATCACTACTCCGGCGTGCCACAGACCGAAAGCACTGATTGGGAAAACCAGAACCATCCCCCATTCTGCCCCACCATTTTAGCTGGATGATTCTCATCTTTCGTGCGAGTCTCTCATTACGGTAAGATGGTTGTCATGAAACGGTACCCCTTGTACCGAATTAGGATCTTATACATCCCAGGCTAGGGCCACGGTTAATATGCTCCGAATCCGGCATTCACTGGACCGAGCGTAGATCGGGTCGATGCCCCGGAGTTACTGCGACTCACGGGAAAATAGAATCCGTCTGGTATGAGAGATGACAAATGCGCTGATCTCCCTCACTCCACGATTTGGGTCACCGGGGAGCTTATCAGGATACCGTACGTTTACTTTCTTTACCAGGTATGAAATATATTACTGTAGGAAGAAATGCAAGGCTTGTTATTAAACATTTTAATAAATCAACAAGGCAAATGCTGTATGATCAACTTTGACGGGAATTGATCAAAGCCCTGTGATTAATAAACTCTGTGGAGCTGCGATACACTCCAGGGTTCCCTGCAACATTCCATACACTTGTCTGATAGGGTGGTTTCTGTGTACCAACTGTACAGAGTCGCAGCCACAAGAACGAAAAAAAAACTCCACTTATGAGTGCATCGCTGACCGCATCATTTCGTGATAGCCACTTTTCATATTACATGTATCATAGGCATCCGCCATGATCAGGGCCACGTACTCCACCAAGAATTCAGGCTGTTTGGAACCGTGTCAACGGTGGAAAATCAGTAATAAAAAATCACGTCACCGTATGTATGGCTTATCAGATGACCGGTCTCTTTCCTTTTTACTCCTGCAGCCTTGGCTTCTAGAAAATCCATTTTGATTAGGTTTATGAAAGTTAGTATTGTTATACATATCTTCCAGCCCCCAGTAAGCTTGGTGCAGCATGAAATTTGCAAGGTCGAGGTGAAATGAGGAAAGAAGGTTAAGAATAGAGGAGAATGGGGTTCAAGTCATCTTTTATGTAGTTCCAATAAGTATAGGGTAAGTGACCGGCGAGACGGAGCCGGAGTTAAGGTATCTGCAATATAGCCTCGCTAGGAGGTAATCCCATGAACCTACTGCTTATATAGGCAAAAGGAGGGCGAAAGCACCGTCTTAGCTCCGAAGTCCATGACCAAAGCAGTAATGTTAATACCTGCAGGTCATTGAAAAATAAAATACCCAAACACTCAAAACCGCCCCACCGAAAGCTCATGGTCGACGCATTGAAAAGTACCTGCTCCGCCGGAACCTGTTGGATCTGTTCCCTCCCAACAACTTTCCAATTTTAATTTTCCTCCCTTCCATACCACTCTCTGTGTCATTATTTCCTTCCCTTTGATTCATTTTACTTATACCCAGTTGTGTTGTGTGGAAAGATGGCAAGTTCGATCAACCAGACCGATGAGCGCCAGAGTGCTGGGTGAGTGCCGCTCCTGACTCTGACATCACCTTTCCCCCTCTCTCTCCGGCAGCGGAAGCGTGCCGGCTACACCTCAACCTCACCCCTACCCAAGAATTGTCGCTCTCTGATCGAGCGCACGCTGCTATCTTCTCTCGACCTTTTTTTCTTGCTTTTCTTGCTCTGGTCGTTTTTCCACCAGATTGCCTCGCCTTACTCCAATCTCACCCCCGCTTAAACCCCTCCACCGGCTATTATCCGCTGCAAATTTTGCGCTCGTCAAGCTGGCTCATTCTCGACTGACAATGGCTTCCCAACGCAGCACCATCGAATTGAAAGATGACACCATTATTGTGGTGCTCGGTGCCTCGGGCGATCTCGCAAAAAAGAAGACGGTTTGTGTCTCTTCGAAATCCCCAGCTTGGGTGACTCAGGACTAATTCGGTTGACAGTTCCCCGCACTATTCGGTCTTGTATGTGCTCGACAACCCAGGGAATCGCCAATTTTGGAGCTGAACTAACGCATTCAATCTTAGTTCCGCAACAAGTTCCTCCCCAAGGATATTAAAATCGTCGGATATGCCCGGACAAAGATGGACCACGAAGAATACCTGAAGCGCGTGCGCTCGTACATCAAGATTCCCACAAAGGAGATTGAGGAGCAATTAGATCAGTTCTGCAAGCTGTGCACTTACGTTTCCGGCCAGTACGACCAGGATGATTCGTTCATCGAGCTTAACAAGCACCTCGAGGAGGTTGAGAAGGGCCGACAGAGCAAGGAGCAGAACCGTGTCTTCTACATGGCTCTGCCCCCCAGTGTCTTCACTACTGTTTCTGAGCAATTGAAGCGCAACTGCTACCCCAAGACTGGTCTTGCCCGCATCATTGTGAGTTTTGAAAGATTACCTTTTACCGAGGCACAGGTTAGCCCAGCTTGGCAGTAGGTGCTAATACCCCACTCTCACTATAGGTCGAGAAGCCCTTTGGTAAGGATCTGCAGAGCTCGCGCGACCTCCAGAAGGCCCTGGAGCCTAACTGGAAGGAGGAGGAGATCTTCCGTATCGACCACTACCTGGGTAAGGAGATGGTCAAGAACATTCTCATCCTGCGGTTCGGCAACGAGTTCTTCAACGCTACATGGAACCGTCACCACATCGACAATGTCCAGGTATGTGCCGAGATGGAAGAAACCTTGATCAAAGATGAATCTATACTAAACCCTGCACAAGATCACATTTAAGGAGCCCTTCGGAACTGAAGGCCGTGGAGGTTACTTCGACGAGTTCGGCATCATCCGTGATGTTATGCAGAACCGTATGTCGCCATGAATCTCGATGCCAACACTATGATACTAACCAATTCTAGATCTCTTGCAGGTTCTCACCCTCCTTGCCATGGAGCGCCCCATCTCCTTCTCCTCCGAGGATATCCGTGACGAGAAGGTCCGCGTCCTCCGTGCCATGGATGCCATTGAGCCCAAGAACGTCATTATTGGCCAGTACGGCCGCTCTCTCGACGGCAGCAAGCCCGGATACCTGGAGGACGACACTGTGCCCAAGGAGTCGCGTTGCCCAACCTTCTGTGCCATGGTTGCCTATATTAAGAACGAGCGTTGGGACGGTGTTCCCTTCATCCTGAAGGCCGGTAAAGGTATGTATTGACTTGCAGATGACGCACCCACCCTATCGACAAAAGTACTGACCTCTCTCTAGCCCTTAACGAGCAGAAGACCGAGGTCCGCATTCAGTTCAAGGATGTCACTTCCGGTATCTTCAAGGATATTCCTCGTAACGAGCTTGTCATCCGTGTCCAGCCCAACGAGTCCGTCTACATTAAGATGAACTCCAAGCTGCCCGGTCTGTCCATGCAGACAGTAGTGACCGAGCTGGACTTGACCTACCGCCGCCGCTTCTCTGACCTCAAGATTCCCGAGGCTTACGAGTCCTTGATTTTGGACGCCTTCAAGGGTGACCACTCTAACTTTGTTCGTGATGACGAGCTGGACGCCAGCTGGCGCATGTTCACCCCACTCCTGCACTACCTGGATGACAACAAGGAGATCATTCCCATGGAATACCCATACGGTATGTTTGAAGTATCAGCCAACAGTTGACACCATTTGCTAATTCCCCTCTAGGCTCTCGCGGTCCTGCCGTCCTTGACGACTTCACTGCTTCCTATGGCTATAAGTTCAGTGATGCCGCTGGTTACCAGTGGCCGGTGACCAACACCACCCCCAACCGTCTGTAGATGGTGGTTAATGTAGCAGTTTACGACGATACGGGTGGGCCATGAAGACGAACAAAATCCTATTATTTGATTTCCCCTCACTTCTGTTAGCTGGCCGGCCGGGCTGGCGGGAGTCGCATCGTGGTCTTGGATTCCCAAGCTCCATGATGCTAGAAATGGAGGCTCAGCAATGAAACAATGTTACGCAAACATCTCGAAGCTTTTTTATGTATTCCGGCTTTCGTTTATTTCTAAGGTGTTTGCATGTAATCTCGGGATAAAGACCTTGAATTTTCTCTGATACTTCGTACTCCGGTCCTTCCGCTATCTCCTAACCTAGTCATATTATGGGTATAACTTATCCACTTAATCTCCAAGCCCCGGCGAGACCACGCAATTTTGTTCTATAAATGGCTCCATTACTCAGCAGATGCGCCAATCATGTCTCTCCATTACTCTCCATGCTACAAACTCCTGCGAAAGCTACAATTTCAATAACGAACAAGCCATGCTATAGAGCTGATTACCGCTGGCTCTTATTGACGGACAATGTACGATACCCCGGTTTGTCACCTGTCATGAAACCTAAAACGGTAATCAGTTGTCGCAAGCCCCTGGCGGGTCTAGCTGGCGCGATAAGACCGGGGGCCCGCATAAACAGCGCTCAGGCCAAGTCCTTTTTTCTCCTGCCGCTTCGCTTGCGCCCCAGAAAATACGAAACACTACCCAGAACCCAATTCCTACCTGTCACCTCCGTACATCCCAATTGAGCGCCTCATTCGCATACGCATTCACCTAATCCTTCTACATCCATCACGCCTCCGGAACCGGGAACACCACACAACCTGACCCAACCCGCGCGAAGTTACCTCCCCCTCGGGCAGCCCCAACAAGTCTCGTGCCTGTACCGCAGACCAATAAGCGAGACCGTACCGGACAGACACGAAAGATATCGGTCAATCTTGTCGCATAGAAGATAGACAGACCGAGTTCCAATCGAAATCTACGTCGCTCCGCGTACAGTTCCGTCCACCAACACCCGCATCGGGCACGCCAACGCGCCAACCAGTCCTAATTAAAATCCCCGGATTCTTTCGCCTAATATTCTCGGTCAGGCTACATTGAAAGCTGCGCACTCGACACCGCGCCATATTCTGTATACTTCGCACTACGATCGGATTGGGTCCGTCCCGCGCAGGAGCTGAGCACATGCTAGTGCGCGCATAGGAAGATGCCGCAGGCTGCACGATGGGCGGGGACTCCCTCCATCAAGGGAAAGTCGGAGTCGACGCGCATGATGCTGTTGACGTTCAGTTTGGTGGGATTACAGTACGTGTTCGGTCCTACGTTTTGATTTTAGGTTCAGGAGATACGATCTGTGGATCTACTATAATGATCTATGACTGACTGGTGTTTGTAATAGGTTTACTTGGGGTACTGAAATGACCTGTAAGTATAGGGGAGACCCGGATCCATTACTTCGTGTTTTGATGGGGGTTGGACTAATGCGCATGGTACTTTAGATTGCACGCCCTACCTTCTTCAACTCGGTTTGACAAAGTCGAAAACATCGTTGGTGTGGATTGCTGGGCCGCTGTCTGGATTAATTATTCAACCTCTCATTGGTGTGATTGCCGATCGGTCACGGTCTAAATGGGGCCGACGGAGACCGTTCATGGTGTTTGGGTCTTTTGTTGTGGCGTTTTGTCTGATCGTGCTGGGATGGACAGCGGAGATTGTGGGGTTGTTTGTTACGGATCCCGAAAAGGTACTTATGCTATGCGACAGGTTGAATTGTGGGGCTTGAGACTAATTGATTTGATCGCAGGCTAAGAATGTTACTATCGCGCTAGCGGTTTCAAGTATCTATGCTGTGGATTTCTCTATCAACGTTGGTAAGTGGATACGAATCTGATTAAAGTAAGACCACCGCTAATCCGTTCTTAGTACAAGCATGTTGCCGCAGTCTTATTGTGGATACATTACCGATTCCATTGCAACAAGCTGGGTCTGCCTGGGGTATGTTTTGTCTTGCCATGTTAAGTTTTACTAGGATTCTAACGCTCTATAGCGGGCCGGATGTGTGCTATTGGCCAACTCATTAGTTATGTGATCGGTTCAATCAACACTGTGAGCATTTTTGGTAGTCTCTTTGGAGATACCCAGTTCAAGCAAATGACCGTTATTGCCGCAATTTCGTTGATTGCTGCTGTGGCGGTGACTTCATACTCAGTCAAAGAGCGTGTTCTGATTTCCGCGAGGTAAGTAACATCTCCATGTTGAAGTATTTCAGCACTAACATCTGTTCAACAGGGATTCTGAAGGGTCGGCTGGTGCAATCCAGGTGATCTCGCAGCTTTATCAGACCACAATGGAACTGCCCCCGCGCATTCAAGCGATCTGTTGGGCCCAGTTCTGGGCTTGGATTGGTACGTTGCAAATTTGGCAATTGACGATATATCTTGCTAACAAAACCAGGGTGGTTCCCTTTCCTCTTCTATAGTACCACCTGGGTAGGCGAGACCTACTTCCGGTACGAGGTACCAAAAGACGAAATCACCAAGTCAACCGATATGCTCGGCGAAGTTGGTCGTGTGGGCAGTCTCTCACTCGTCGTCTTCTCATCCATCACCTTCATTAGCTCCGTCCTACTCCCATTCTGTGTACAGTCCCCCGACAACAAACGCTCCCGCTTCACCCCCCGCCCTCCACCAGGCATGGCTGCCGTACTCAAAACCTTCACTACGATTCGACCAGACCTACAAACAGCCTGGTTCATCTCCCAGATCATGTTTGCCGTAACCATGATCTTCGCCCCACTAGCCCACTCCCGTGCCTTCGCCACCACTCTGGTCGCAGTCTGCGGCATCCCCTGGGCAATCAGCGCCTGGGCCCCCTTCGCATTCATGGGTGTAGAAATCAACAAACTAACCATGAACGGCGCCAGCGCACCAGGCATTGCAGCATCATCCACCCGTGCCGGCGTGACGATGATCACATCAGCCAGTCTACGTGCCAACGCAGCAGATACCGAGTTGGAAGTTCTTCGGCTAAACCACCGGGATACGGACAGTGACACCGACGAAGAGGATCCTTCCTCTTTACACTCGAATATCCCATCAACGGGCGAGTTAACGGGTATCTACCTTGGTGTACTGAATGTGTACACTACGCTCCCGCAGTTCGTTGGCACATTCATCAGCTGGATTGTCTTTACTATCCTTGAGCCTAGCGCAACGGAGACTCCGAAGGATGGCGATGCGTCCGATGCCCAATGGATGAACTTGGATAAAGACAAGCCTAATGCTATCTCTGTTTGTCTTTTTATTGGAGCGTTGAGTGCACTTGTCGCTGCTGAGGCAACAAGACGGTTAAGATACGTGTCATAAGCCCTACAGTGTAATAATAGATGCGTGGACATGACATAATACTGAGCATGACATATAAAGAAATCAAAAATAGCTTTATATCCGCCCATTAATCCTGTCAATTTGAACTTGTTATACACAATGAACATCTGGACTGCAGCGTTTCGATCATCAACTTTGAATCGAATTAGCTTGAAGACAGTTGAGCGTCTAACGTCGAAGATGGCGCGCTTGGACGCGCTTCGCCTGTGCGGAGAATAAACCATATTGGCAGTAATATGGTCCATGGATCGTTGATGCCCAGGTGGAAGTATCGGTGCATATCAGACCTCTTGAATATCATCATAATTATTGATGACCATCCATTGATTTAATCAGCAGCGAGTTCGTCTCAATGTTCCCTAGATTTAAAATTGATCTCGTAAAAATTGGCTCAGCAACACCGATATATATATCAAAAACCTTACCTATCTTAAAGACTTCATAATAACCAGCCACCAAGTCTCAGATTTTGGAAACAACCTTGGCAAATATGATATCCAAAACCTAGAATAAACAAGGCCCTGATGTCCACAAAAACCCTAAACCCCTAGATAATCGACCGCAAGCACATGTTGATTGATAATCAACGATCCGCAGGGAAAAGTGGGGCAGTGACGAAATAGTGAAATGTAGAACTTCTTCACGAGCTTAAATTCCACCCCTACCCCTCTCAACCTTAAATCCCAAATCTCCTCAATTCTCAATAAAATACAATCGCAACCAAACAAATCATGGCTCCCAACGTCCTCGTCGTTCTTACTTCCCACGACCAGATCCCTGGCGTCGGTCCTACGGGCTGGTATTTGGTATGTGCAGCTACCCCGCCATAGCTCCGAGAACGCCAACAGCTTGAAAAAGCCACCGCAAATTGAATTGAATGCTAATTTTTCTTCCTTCTAGCCTGAGTTCGCTCACCCCTGGGAAGTTCTGCACAAAAAGACTTCCTTGACTATCGCCTCTCCTAAGGGTGGAAAGGCCCCACTTGACCAGAACTCTGTGAAAATGTTCGAGTCGGACTCTGTTTCTAAGTCTTTCCTTGATAACCAGGAGGCGCTGTGGACCAACACGGAGAAGCTGGCTGATATTCTTCCTCGCGCTGGCGAGTTTGATGCTATTTTCTATGTTGGTGGACATGGCCGTAAGTACCACACCGCTCATTCAATCCACATCAATCCACATCCATGATGCAAAGGAAAAAGTTACAATTGCATGCGACTGACATATGCTTGAACAGCCATGTTCGACCTCACCACCGACTCTACCTCCATCAAGCTTATCGAGACTTTCGCCGCGGCCAAGAAGCCCGTTGCTGCCGTCTGCCACGGACCTTGCGTCTTCCTCAACACTAAGAATTCCTCCGGCGAGCCTCTTATCAAAGGTGCGGAGGTGACTGGATTCTCCAACTTGGAGGAGGATCAGGTGCAGCTTTCTTCTGCCATGCCTTTCATGCTTGAGACCGAGTTGCAGGCTAAGGGTGGTAAGTATGTTAAGGCTGATGAGCCTTGGGGTGCCAAGGTTGTCACTGATAAGACCAATGGTAGTGGGGGTGTTTTGATCACTGGTCAGAACCCTGCTTCTGCCACTGGAGTTGGTGAGGCTATTCTCAAGGCTTTGGGACTTTGAATAAATACATAATTTACTCTGCCACTTGGAGTGTCTGATCCACCCCAAATTTTCCAGCCAAAAGTATCTCTATTAGATCAATTCCAAATTATATTTATCATTCACAGCGCTCATTGATTACGAGCTGTCTGGCTATTATTTCAATGCCCAATGTGAAAAAAAAAAAAAAAAAAAAAAAAAGGGGTAGTAAGTAAACTGAATATAGGACAAGAAATTAACTTATTGTTCAACTACCCACAGATGGGAAGAAGGTTTCTAGTAGAAAGTAATCGGCCAACGAGGAGTTCAACTCTAAGCTTGGATCAAGGCCAGGGCCCGGAAATAAAGGCAGGTCTTGCATATTCATTAGCTCAGAGCCAACGCCATTATCCACTGCAGAGTCTCGTCCTTTCAAGGCATTGTTCAAATGCTCTAGCTTGTTAAGTCCCTTTTGCCTCTCTTGGTTAACAAGGAAGCAGGCAATGTCATAAGACTCCCTAGTCATTCCTGTATTGTATTGGGTGTTAACCTTTCGCAAGACTTCAAGAGAATCTGTTAAAAGGCACAATGAATGATCCGTGTCAATGACGAGACAGACGCACACAATCTGGAATGGTAGATTGATAATGTGCCACCAAGGAGATGCAAGGTCAACGAGATTGCTCACAACTGATAGTGTATTCTTTGCCAAATTCAATATTTTTCCTCTCGACGCTTCACCAATTGGCCTGCCAAGTGCTCTTGCTCGACGGAAGAAGCAAAGGGCGATATTGCATTTTAAAAGCTGGAGCATGGGTTGTGTCGGGCTCAGTCGACAAAGATCTGCAATTTGCGACTCCATCTCCTCAGGCTCAAAATCAAATTGTCGACCCAGGCGACAAGACATATAGAAAAGTTGAGTTTGATCTTTCGTCCAGATTTCCTTGGGAAATTCAGTGGACGCACCGCGCAACTCAACCTGGGATTTCCCACAATCTGCTGAAACCCAGGTATTGAATAGCTGTGCTATCCAATAGATGCGGCGACGCAAGTCTGGTGGACATGGGCTTCCAGATTGAGCTAATATTGAGTTCTTCGATGGCTCTAAATGCAATCTTGTTGTTTCAACCATATGCATCAACGTGCAACATGCCATCCATGTCGCCTGGGGGGTGCTTGTGGCGCGGAGGTATATCACGCGCAGTAGCCATCCGAGAACATGGTCAATTTCTGGACAAGGGAGCAAGCTTGACTGCTCTAAGGCATTTCGTGTGCTTTGTACCAGTCTACTTTCAATGACAGCAAGCTTCCCTCCATAGAGAGAGCCGAGAGCTGCGACGCCACAGAGCATGGAATCTTTTGAATTTGCTTGAGATTGGTTGTTCCAGCGCTTGAAAATAGCATCGTCGACATATGACCGATCAAGAATGTTGTATACCGGGGCCACGTGTAGAAAATACTCCGAAGCGTATTCGTGCATTTGATCGAGGCTCAATATGTCCGTGATGCGCACTGACCCTGGGGAAGCCGCGATTTCTCTGTTCAGGCCAAGGTTCCATGCATAGCAGCTCAAGCGAGGGGCCGAAGCTGGATTTATTCTGAGTCCAAGCTGTCGGACGAATACAGCCGGGAAGTTTGCCTCTATCAGGCGCAGTGCAGAGCTTCCCCCATCAGTTTCATTGAGAGTAGCCACTTCTTCTTGCGGAAGTGATCGCTTTTGGCTGTTGCGCTTGGTTCTCTTCCGCTGCTGTTCATATTCGCAGTCATGATCGTTTGTCTCACAGTAGCCGCACGGCAGCTCGCCGTCACACTTGCGTTTTCGCTGCCGACAAGAAATGCATGCTTTCTTTGAACGCTGGTGGTTAGATTCCGCAGACATAACAGTGGGTGGAAAATATATCAAAGGATACCAGAGTCATAGTAAAGGCTGGAAAGATTAGGCTGGCCTGCATTTGTCAGGTTGGGCTTCGTTATGTAATGGAGTTTGGCGACCCCCCTTACGCTATCTCGGCCTTCTTGCTGGCTCGATGTCCTTTACGAGTCCTCGATGGAAGGAACTATTTTATAATTTAGGATCATCAGTTCTATCTTGAGTCATGGTCGGGGCTTAAAATGCTGATTGAATTGACTAGAAGATATGTGGAGTCCCTCCACTAGGTGTTGGAGAAAGTCGGAGAATGACAAAGCCAAAGTCCTTGGAAAGAGATGAACATTGCCTAAATGGCACTTTAAGATAATATAAGCTTTAATCATAATTCCATATGAGCTAGATTGCTATTTGTAAAAATATTCTCACTGAGGACCACAATTCTTACACGGCGTTGCATGCGGGCCGCACGCTGTCCGCACGTTGTCCGCACATCTCCGCACGCCACCCGCATCTTGTTCCCATCCGCACACCATCCAAACGCCAAATTGACTTACTAGCCAATCAAACTTCTCCTGTTGTAAGATGTCAAGGTCAGATAATCTGGTACGAAAACTTGTTTCTGATGCAAGTATTGCGATGGCAATACTCAATTGGCAATCTGGCCTATACGTCACAGTGCCACTGATGATGGCTGACATTAAAACTGTATGGACAGTTGTATATAAGGCCTCATGAAAGCATGCGATGATTTGAGGAGTCCAACAATCCATTATACCACAGTTACCTTTCTTAACCTAACAAGATGACCACAACCATTCCCAAAACTTGCAAAGCAATTGTCCTTGATGGCCCTAGAGAGCCATGGGCATTGCGAGAAGTTCCGGTTGAGCTTCCGAAAGAAGGAGAGATATTGATCAAGTCCCTAGCTTGTGGGGTCTGTCACAGTGTATGTTTTATCATGCGCTCGATCTACAACATCTGAGATGAGACATACAATATTAACGAGGATTTTTAACGAGGATTTACAGGACTTGGCCACGAGAAATGGCGATTTCGACTTTATGTACGTTCACTTACTTACTTGAGACGATCTTCTGGAGAAGGGACTCATTGGACTTGTTGTTCTAGAACAAAGTATCCTATTATTGCGGGTCATGAAGTTCTCGGTGAAATTGTTGCCATCGGTCCCAATGTCCATGGATGGAAACTTGGTGATCGTGCAGGAGGAGCCTGGCATGGTGGTAACGATGGCAATTGCAAGGCATGCGTACGCGGAATGCCTCAAGTTTGCAAGAACCTTGAAGTCAATGGTGTTACTCGTAACGGTGGCTGTACGTATTTTGAATCACCCGCATTTGCCGATTTCTCATCATCGCACGACTGACATTTTGAACAACTAGTCTCAGAATACTGCGTCCTACGCGCAGACGCCGCAGTGCCAGTACCGCAAGATGTAGATCCGGTATCATTCGCACCCCTTTTGTGCGCCGGTATTACTGCCTTCAACGCAATTCGCAAAAGCAATGTTTCCCAAGGCGATACTGTTGCTATCTCCGGTGTTGGGGGACTCGGGCATCTTGCAATTCAGTATGCCCGCCACATGGGCTACAGAACGGTGGCTATCTCGGAAACAGAAGACAAACGTGATGTAGCGCTATCTCTCGGCGCGCACAAATTCATCAATTCCCAAAAGGAGGATCCGGTGGAAGCGCTGCAAAAAGAAGGAGGCGCATCTTTGCTCATCAACTTCGTTGCGAGCCCCGAAGTGTACGATCTATTACTCTCGTGACTGTATTCGTGGATCCTTAATTTACTAACTATGATTACAGTGTGAAGAAGCTTGTCAAAGCAGTCAGTCCTGGAGGCTCGATCTTGCTTATTGCGCGTGAGTCTTATTGAAAACTACCCTGAAGAAACGATTGACTAACCATATCTTACCAGCGGTCAACGGCGTGTCCCTCGACTTTGTAGAGTTGATTGTATACAACGTGTCCGTGCGAACCTGGTCATCTGGCTTTGCACCAGAGACCCGAGAGGCCATCGACTTTGCTATTGAGCAGGGAGTGAAGTGCATGACTGAGGAGTTTGCTTTGGAAGATATTGAAGCCGCTTTCGCGGCTATGAACGATCGCACTATTCGTTTCCGGCCCGTCATCAAATTTTGAGACGTGTTGAAGCCACCGCTCGCGAAAAGTATTGACGTTTGTTGGGCAAAAGGCCTGCTAGGTTCTGAAGGGGTTGTTAGAGCTCTGGAGTGGAGATGGATGAATTTTTGAGGAATTGAAGGGGTCGCTTTCCCTCCACAGTTTAGGCCTATATGTGCATACTAAGACTGCCAATACACGCATTTTCTACGCACGATGCTCACTAGTCAAACAAGTAGCGGGTCCATGGGCTATCTCGTTAGTTCATCACTCACTTGAAAGGCCCTCCTCTCAATGCCCTATACTTTCGACTAGCGCTCCATGGTAGGAGATGATATCATGAGACTCGGTGTGCCGGCGCTGGTCTGATGTGGGCCCGCACTTACGCCGCATTTTGCTTCAAAGTAGGTACAAATGCGGAGCAAAATATCGCTTCATCACTATGCAAAAAGTAACTCAACAATTCAAAAACAGATAAGATAACTTTTTCATCAACTCGACTTTTCTTTTCTCCAAGGCTGACTGAAAGAGTCTCAAAACCGCATGAAGAAAAGCACAGCACTCGCTCTCTACGAGGGGATCCCAAGTCAATATCATACACGGTATTGTTGTTAACGAAGTGTATTCAGTAGAGATGGGGTTATACGCTATCTTTAATCTCTTGGTTTCTATCTATCCACCACCAGGGGCTGATTTCAGCGTGCCAGCGATCCTTTCCCGATCAATGGTTTTCCCCAAAAGCCACCCAATACCAGCCATAGTGTCTATATTCGACTTTTGAGACAGTGTCAAGAAAGGATAAGACGCGAAATGGACGTGAGGCACTCCTGGGTACACATCCATCTTGGTCTTAATGCCATTTTCCCGAAGAATGCTCTCCCATATGAGACCATCATCCCGCAAGGGATCGCACCCGGCAACTTGAAAATATGCCGGGGGGAGACTCTGATGCGGGGGGCCATGATTGATGGGAGAGAAGCTAGGAGACAAAAGATCAGGCTCAAAGCATTTATCAAGAATTTCCAAATCTCTGGTCGTCAGCCCAGGCGCATCGGAATTCTGATAGCGGGATATCCACAAATGCCGGTACTTTGCAGGCACACTCTCCGCACACAGAAGATTGGGTACACTTAGCCACTGCCCGGTCAGCGCGGGTGTAAAACCTTCTGCTGCAAGAAGTTGAGCCACTACTGCGGTCATGCTTCCACCTGCTGAAACGCCACCAAGAATGAAACCTGTCTCTGGGTTTGCATCAAATGACGAGGCATTCAAGCCGAGCCACTTAACACTGTCGTAGATGTCATTGGTGGCTGTAGGAAACTTGTACTCAGGTCCAAGGCGATAAGAGAGCGTCACCACGGTTGCATTGTACAAATGAGCTAGAGGCCGTGCAAAAGGGATTAGCTGGTAATTTGAACCTAATAGCCAACCACCGCCAAAGATCAGGGCAATCAGTGGGCGGCCAGCGGGCGTGTCTTCGGCCGGCTGCGTAAAACGGAGCTCGCTCTGGTACCCATCACGCATTGTGACCATTCTGCTGAATTCCTGTGTACCATACGAGGGTGTGGCAGAGGCTCTCTCCTTCTCGGCGCGGCCTCGATTGCTTCGTAGGACATGTCTATCGCTAGCGAAGTCTATTTTCGCCGGTGGGTGATCTTGCAGGAACTATATCACTGTTAGGGTGGGGAAATCGGGAACGGTGAGAAGTACTGACCGTGACAAGTTCCGGATCGGGTACGCTAAGGGCTTGAACTTTTTCCAATATTGAAAAGTCGGCCATCATGGATTTGACATGATGTCTCTAGATTAAGGATTCATCGACTATTTGAGTTATTTATCGCAAAATTGGAGACTATTTCCTATTTGTAAGCCGTTAATGGTTGGCAGTCAATAAATGGTATATCCAAGCTGTGAGGGTTTTGAATCAACGTACTTTGAGTTTGATGCGGCGTCAAGCGGCCCGCAAGGCCCCGCAAGGGTCCGCACGCAATATTGGATAGCACCCCCATAACTGCTATAGCTCGGACATGTTTCATTTGCCACTAAAAGTTGCTGAATTGTTCATTTGCCAACATCGCATAACAGTTCTCACTTATGATAAAGGCAGATTAATCATTTCCAGACTTGAACCAAATCGACGTAGCATCGATGGAGATCTATCTATCTCCTTAAATGATTCAATGATTAGGGATTCCACTCGGTGATCAATCTGAAGGTAAAGAGAAAGATATAGGCTTTATTTATAGCTTCTGTGCTCACCTTCCGTAGACCTCTGAGATTAGTCTCACAGTGCTCTCAGCTTCATGCTTTCCTCAGAGGTATAGCGATTCTAAATTGACTATTTATAAGTTCTATAATATTACAGTTCCACCGTAGATATTCACCACCTTTCACGCTCATTGGAAGGCAATTAGCTATTTTCAGGAGATCCGACCTCGGACTGAGCGTTCACGCTCAAGTTCTCGGCTCATGTACCGAGAAAGGACGCGGCCACGCGGCACCCATGCGGGCCGCATGCTTTCCGAAACAGAATGTACTCGAAAATCACAAAATGAGCAATAGTTCTAGTCAAAATCAATACTTCACTACCCTTGGCCTCAGAAACATCATTTTCTGGTAGCTCGTCATCTTCCTCGCCACGCAATGGACACTAACAGGGAATCAATTCTCCGTGCTAATTTCGATTATGATTTTGAAAAGTACCGACAGTGGTCAAGTGTGATAAGCGACAGCTCCGACTCAGTGACGCTAGCTGCGAAGCTGACCGCTGCTTATCATAGCCTTGAAAAGGGGCTGACAATTGAAGAACCTCGCACGGAATTTGGAAGAGCAAAGGTTGAGTTCATCATCCACGCAATCAAGACTCTCGAAAACATCGGTTACACTGGAATCGCGACTCGTGGAGGCCGTGGCACAATTCAAGACTATGTCAGGTTTCACGATGAACATGGAAAAGCCTTGTCAGCAGACTTTGACGACAAGTTGCGGAAGTTTGTTGGAGAGATGAAGGAAGCCTTTCCCGGTGGAGCCATCCCGTTAACCAAGAAAGAGGTCCAAGAAGCCATCGCCTTCGATTATACCCGTTTTGTCCAAACACGTCATAGTATTCGTCACTATACTGGTGAAAGCATCTCTCCTGATCAAATAAAGTTGGCTGTCACCCGAGCTATTCACACTCCTCGAACGGTCAATCGCGAGACTCGCCGCGTCTATGCTGCATACGAACCCGAGCTGCGCGAGCAAGTGCTAAGCTACCAGCGTGGGAACATTGGTTTTGGGCCCAAGCTTGGTGCAGTCTTGGTCATAACTTCTGATCTTCGCGAATTCGATTTGATCGGGGAACGAAACCAGGCCTGGGTCGATGGTGGACTATTCGCCATGTCATTGAACTTTGCCCTGCATGCCGGTGGCCTGGGTACATGCATGTTGAATTGGTCTGCAGAAGAAGAGCAAGATAGAGCCCTGCGGTCTGCTTTTGAAATACCCGAATACGAGGTCATTATCACCATGCTGGGTGTCGGCGGGCTTCCAGAATCTCTGCATGTTGCCGCGTCACCAGCTCCGGTAGCAGATGACATACTCTCTGTTATCAAACCGCGAGGAAGGATGGTAGAGCTAAGGATATAGTAGACCTTTGTGACTTGATGACCTAGACCAGCGCTTGAGCACTAATGTATAGTCGCAGCTCCTGCTCATTTTGGACCAACATCTTTTATTTTTGGCTATTTGAACTTTCGAAGAATCGTCTCGAATAGGGGAACTAATAACTTGAAAGAATTAGGCGTCACTAAAACCGAAACTGTAGATGTCCTTCTATTGAGTAAAGGCGTTGTTATGTACAGCGAGGAGCGATAGAAGTGTACACTAGTATAATCTAACCTCTATGATCCCTCACAAGTATGCGTAACAGCCGTCCTCGCGTATGGAGTGAACCGCTTAACAAGGCTCCCACGTTGATGACGAGAAAAGCTCAGAGGTCTCCAGTCAAAAACTGCGCTTTTCCTTGTCCGAAGCTCCAGTCCTCCTTAGTGTTGGTCGTAATAGAAACCATAAGATCGATACCGCTCAAGCCGCAGCCTTTGCCCAGATTCTCTGCCAGTGCTGCGTAGAGACCTTGCTTATCCAACGATGTGCGACCTTGTTGAGTGATGCGAATTAGCACCCTACTTTCTGTCCTCTCGAAGCCCAATCCGTTGTCGTCCAAGATGAGCTCGTAGTTTTCATGTTGGGTGATAATCTAATCCCGGATTAGATTATGTGGCTAGTAAAGAGGCTGTATGCTCCAAGAAAAATGTACCTGTAGACGGTCCTTCACAGGTGTCTTGAATGACTCTTGAAGCGTTCGATGTATCACATTAGACAGGGTTTGAACCTCTGACGGAGTCCGAACCCCCTTGATGATGTGAATTGACACGAGAGGCATGGCTTAAGTTGCGCCCAATTGTATATGAGAAAGTGTTGAAAAGGTTCGGTGGATTCTCTCTTTAGTTACAAGCTTTTACGAAGAAGAATGGGTATTTATATAGACTACTGCGGAGACACTGAAGTTGCCTTGGTCAGTTCGAGTACGATCGGCATATGATCAAGATTCTTGATCATATGGCAGTAAGTCCAATGATGCATTAGATCCCTGGCGCGATTCCCTCTCATTGAACTCCAAAGTTGTTAGTCATTGGATGATGGTGCGGCATTCATGCGGTCCGCATCCATACCGCAAAAGACCGCATCTATGCCGCAAAGGACCGCATATTCTCAATTACCTTGTTGCAAATTGGAGAATATACAAAGTGCTTTCCTCAACATGGTAACTTCATTTTTTGCAATGTCCCGGTTGCCACGTGGGTCTCTTAAAAGAACTTCATCAAAAATCTATCAATTCCATGTCGGTGACCAAAATCCGTACGAGCAGTGCCATGGAGGGAACACATATGGAGCCCCTAGACAATATGACTCCCAAACTCGAGATTCTTTACCTCTCCTTGACCTTCGATTCCACTCTGCCTAAGCCGTTGCTCCTCAATGGGCCCGAGATTCCGACCCCGGATCTATCAAAATTCACCTCGCCCTACGACTGGTCACCAGCACGCAAGTCAGTGGTTCTCACGGTGTCCTGTATCTCGACATGTTTTGCTTCATTTGCAGCGAGCTGCTACAGTCCCGGTGCTGAGCAGATGGCATCGGAGTGGAACATTAGTGAAGTCGCTTGTCTCGTGGGCATCACTACGTTTTGCTGCGGCTTCGCAGTTGGACCCATGTTCCTGGCTCCCTTCTCCGAAATAACTGGAAGAAAGCCTGTTTTTGTCGCAACTGCGGCTCTACTTGCTGTGTGCCAGCTATGCTGCGCCGTTACCAGGCTATATTCGGGGTAAGTCTTTTGCTACGAGGTGTTCGCATTACGAATGTGCAAGTGGATATCTAACTATCATCTAGGATGCTTGTTGCCCGCTTTTTCGCCGGAGTTGGTGGCTCTACTTTCTCTACAATGGTGGGAGGTATTGTTGCCGACATCTACAAGCCACAAGATCGCAATACTCCAATGACCTTGTTCTCTGTTGCTGCAATTTTTGGAACGGGGCTGGGACCCCTGGTGTGTGGATTCATAGCGGAGTACACGACTTGGAGATGGATCTTCTACATTCAAATTATTATCGCTGGGATAATCACCGTTGCCGTGATTGTTTTCTTTGCAGAAACTCGCAGTCTGGTCATTCTTCGCGAGAAGGCAACGAAACTTAATGAATGGTATGAAGCTCTTGAAGCCAGTGGGCGTTATGGGGTCCAATTCCCTGGCGAGGAGAAAATGCTGAGGATCCGGTGGAAGATTGCTGGGGATGAAGAACGAGCTGGGCTTTCGGAAATGCTACGCACATCAACCACGCGTCCGTTCTTGTTATTGTTCACCGAGCCGGTCGTCTTTTTCTTCTCTCTGTGGGTCGCATTCAGTTGGTCTGTCCTGTACATCAACTTGTCTGTGATTCCCTTGATCTTCCAGGAGCACTATGGCTTCAGCCTCTCAGAGTCAGATGCTGTCTTCACAGCGACATGCGTGGGAAGTCTACTCGCGATGGTCATATCTATCGTTCAAGACAACTTGGCATCGCGCCGCAAAGGGTGGAACTCAGTTCCCGAACATAGACTATACTTTAGTTGTCTTCAAAGCACACTACTTCCAATTGGGCTTTTCCTCTTTGGATGGACATCGCAATTTTACGTCCATTGGATTGTGCCAGCTATTGCTGTGGCTATTTCGACCATGGGCATCTTTTCTATATACTTGGCTGTGTTCAATTACCTTGCTGATACCTATCACCGTTACGCCAGCTCGGCACTTGCCGCGCAAAGCTTCTGTCGGAACATGATGGGTGGGGTGTTTCCTCTGGTTTCTAAGCAACTGTTCACGAACTTGAAGTTTGGCCCAGCTGCAAGTTTGCTAGGCGGTATCGGGGTGGCTTTAACGCTAGTCCCTTGGTTACTTGTATTCTTTGGACCTAAGATTCGACGTGCTAGCAAACTTGCTAGTGAAGCTATGGATTAAGATGACGTTCTAAATTTGCCAGAGAATCGCGAGATCTTAGTTGGTTCTCTATTTGTACATGGGATGGAAATTGATGACATCCAGGTGGATTATAGGTTCAAGCCAACAAATACCTGGATTGACTAAGAATAAACTAAATTTTATGACTAGATAATATGGTACTTATAACAAAACAAAGCGATTCGTATTTAGGAGCAATGTGAATCAGCTCGGGGAAATCAGTAGCGAAAGGGGAATAGAGCAAAAAAAAGAGCAGATCGAATCAGCCCGGGGGAATAAAAGTGACATGGTCAAGGAAAATAGGAAATAGAAACCGGATATCTGTCCAGCCGGATCGGGTCTGGAATAGGAGGGTAGGCGCAGGAGAACTAAAACAGGTAAATCACAGCCAAAAAGGTCCCGTCAGTCATATCGTATCGCAGAATTTGTCGTCGGACTTGTCCCCTATTTGGATTCGTAATATGGGAGGGACATGAATCTTACAGCCGTGAGACGTGGTCGGATAGGATAGCAAACATGAAGAACAGACGGAGGTCTGGTCGAGGGGAATGCGAATGACGAGCAAAGAGACGATAAGACACTAGGTCTGGCCCCTGGCGAAGATGGAAGGTGGGTTGAATGTAAAGGTGACAAAGAAATGAACAGTCTCTGTTAGAGTAGGGCTCAATTTAGCGGGCGGCTTCCATATCGCCAGTGAGCTCGGCGACGCGGGCCTTGATGCGGGCGACACGGGATTCGATGGCTGGGTAAGAAGGTTAGTAGGAGAATGAGGCGTTGTGATCTCGGCAGGACTTACTCTCTTCACCACTAGTGTCCCCCTCGTCTGTGCGCTCCGACTGGCTGGTGCGAGTATCGGGCTCCTCAGTCGGGAAAGCAGTCCGCTGGGCAGCGTTTTCGCGAATCTGCTTCCATCGGTCCTCAGATGCGTTCAGGGGGCTGACAGTCTCAATCTTCTCCTCGTGTCCGTTGGTCGGGGTCTGGGGAAGTTCAGGCTCGGCCGCATGGTTGGGAGTGACGGGTTCATCATCCTCGGGAAGAAAAGCGGGCTGCTCGACCAGGGGACCCTGGTCGAACTTGGAGAACTCCTGGTCAGCCGCGTCGCGCTCGTTGGTGTCAACACGAGATAAAGCGTCGTATTCAATAGCGCGGCGGGTCTGAGGTGGGCTACCAGACCCGACAACCTGAGCGTGCTGCTTAGCCACGGGTTCGGGCTGCTGAGGTGTAGAGGGCTTAACGGGCTCCGGAGCAGGGGTTTCTGTCACAGCGGACTGTTGGCCGGCAACGGGCTTCTTCTTGAGGACAGCCTTAGGGGGGGACTCCTTGACAGGGGCCTCCTGAGCAGCCTTGGCCTTGGCCTCGAGAGCGGCACGAGCAGCCGCCACGGCCGAGCTAGTGTCGCTGACACCGACCTTCACAGGGGGCAAGTCGGTCTTCTTCTTGCTGACAAACATGCTCTTGAAGCCACCAGTGTTATTGGCCTTCTTCTTGAGCTTCTTGCTTTCATCGGCAGCAGCCTGGGTCTCAGACTCGGCGTGCTGCTCAGCAACGACAGCCTGAGAATCCTTAGTATTGTCCTTGTTCTCCTCAGGGAAGGTCACGGCTTTAGCTAAAGACTTCTTAGCTGGCTCAGGCGAGGGGGGAAGCGGGGTGGCCACAGCAGCAGTATCCTTGGGAGGCGGCGGTGGTCCAGACTTAGATGTGCTGGGTGGAAGAGGAGCTGAAGGTGTCTTGGGCTTCTCTTCTGTTTGCTCGGGGATTTGCTCCTCAGCTTCCCCAGACACGGCACCGGTTCCGGCGCGGCTGTTTTGAAGATAGGCAGCACGGAAAGTGTTCTTGTCGTAGTTGCTAGCCCACTTCATGGCCGATGAAGCCTCGTTCACGATACCTGGCTGAAGAGTGAGGACTGAGTTAGTCTTGGTCGAGTAAGCGTCGGAACGCGATTGACCCCCGGCATCCTTTGCCTCGGCCTCTTGCTCGCGGTTCTTCTTCTGAAGAGCTGCAGCCGCGGCCTGGATTCGCTTGTGCTGATCAGGACCAATGCTGGTCTTGCTCTGTGGGGCTTGGTTATTGGCCCGCTTGTAGGAGTCTTCCACCGAGTCCACTTTTCTGGCGGAGGACTTTCGGCGACCGAGCTTAGTTCCCTTCCGGCTGCCAAAGCTGAAGAAGCTCTTCTTCTCAACGATTTGCGCGCCTGCCTCCGGTTCAGGGGCAGCACCCTTGATCTGCTCCTCCAGAATCAGCCATTTGGTTTCCCGAATGACCGTCTCAAGAAGGGCACAGCGACCAAACACGGCCTTGCGCGAAGACGGCTCATCACCAGACAGACTGGTGATCCAGACCCACCAAAACGAGTCATCCAAATCCAAAGTGTTGATGCTGGCCAGCTCAGCTGGCTCAAGGGCTGGTTCGGGGACCAGAGCGCGCCTGTGCGATTGAGAGCTCTGGCCACGAGTAGCTGCGATTGGGGGCAGGACCTTGTCTGGCGGCAAGAGGAGACCAACCGGGGCCTTTAGTGGGCTATCATCCGAGAAGCCGGACGACATAAAGTCTGCCCAAGATGGGGTAGTGGGTCGTCCCAGATCACCACCCTGTGACCGAGGAGCGGTATTAATGCTAGCGGCAGGGTCAGCCTTCGGGGCCGGAGCTTGCTTCTCCTCATCCTCGTCTGACTCGATAGAACCGCCAAATCCAATGTCCTCGAAACGGGACCATGACGCATCCCGCAAGCTGGTTGACTGCTTCGAGCTCGAAACACTCGACTCATTAGTTAATGAGATACATTTCAACACACGCAGACACTCCTCGGTCAGAGCTTTGATCGGATCCTCGAAGTTGGCAAATTCCTGCAGGTGCCAGTGGTCGTCGCGGTATTCGAAGTTCTTTGCGCGGCGCAACAAAGAAAACGGCGTGGGAGAGACCGTATCAACAATCATGACGACTTTAGTGGTCGTAACTTGGAGGAGAGTCGGGGTCTCTGGGGGGTATTCGGTGGCCTCGACGAGCGATTGGAGGGAGATAGGGAGCGATGAGATACCAGTCACACCACGAGGCATTTCGGGGGAAAGCGAGCGTAAGTAAGCAAAGAATAAGTGGCTTGTCGCATCGGCGGCACTATATCAACCAAAGTCAGGTTTAATCCAAAAAGTAGAATGGTGGCATTCATACGCAGCCCAATTTTTATAGGAGGCTTCGAAGCCCTTTCCAGTATCGTGATGCTCAAAGGCCCACCATCCAGCGTAACGCGACAGTTTGCGGCCACCCAGACCATTAGATTTGCCATGCGCCGCAATAGATGCGAGAAGGTCGAAGAAATCGAAAATAATCTTGGCGCGAGCATCAGTGTCGACGCTAATAGGAATGAAAGTCGCAAAAGCATCGCGGGCCCAATCCGAATCTATGGTTTGTCTTAGCGGATTTGTTTCGCACAAGATTGCAATTGATGCGCGTACCTTGTTCGCCAACCTTGAACAGCTCGTAAGCTTCCCAAGTAACAACACCGCCAGGCAATCTGCTCCAACACCATTTCAAGACACTGCAAAGAACCTGCGCCGTGCATTAGTGACCGCCCTGTTGCTAAACCTAGGATACTGTTCTTACCATCGGCTCATTGAGCCGCAGCTCCTGCATCAAGGCATCTCCGCTGACCGGGGCACCCTGCTCAAAGGACTGATTGAAGTAATTTCGGATGAATGTACGGGCCGCACTGGGGTCGGAACTGGGACGGAAGGGGAGGAGGAGGAATGGGGTGTCGAGAGCTAAATTGGACGAATGATCAGCAATCCGAAGTATGCGCGTGGCAGCCGTAACACCACCACATGGTTGGAATAGAAATGTCAACCCACCTCGCGCCTTCAATTCCTGCGCACAGCCTCGGATGAGGTCTTGCACTTCCTCGGGAGCGACCTCTGTCCGTTGCCAGGCGTCGGTCCATTTTGGCTTCGCGGGGACCGGGTTCGCGGTGGTAGCTGGTTTAGCCTGCTTCTTAGTCGCGGTGGAGTCTTTGCTCCGGAAGACGCGAGAAAAGAACGGCATTTCGAAGATTCACGCGACCGCTTGAAGGCAGCTCGAAGGGATGTGTGCTCGGGCACGCGTGTCGGGTAGCTCCGTTAATTTTTTCTTGGAGATCTGCGTCAACAAATAAACATTAGCGGGGGTGTTTTCAAAGCGAACTGCAGAAGACCGACAGGTAATTTAACGATTGGAAGAAGTGAAGAGAAGAAAATAAGAGATAAACCCGGCCGGGATGTCCTGCAGCCCCGGGACAGGCTTCAGGCAAAAAAAAAAAAAAAAAAAAAAAAAAGGTAAAAAAAAGAAGGAAACGATCTCCTTGAGATGGAGTCTGTGCTCTCTGCTGGAGAGTAGGTCAGGGCAAAAGTGATCAACCAGTGAATCGAGATCAAAAGGAGAGAATAGCGAAGGAAATATGGATCATTGACGAAAAACGTCAAGACGCGAGATGTTGGTGACTTCAGGGGTAAAAAACGGGATTGAATCACACTAACCGTTGGGTCTCGACCGCCCCCCTCTTTGTTGGGTTTTGGCAGTGTTTTGGTCCCTGTTTTCTAGTTCTTTTTAGCTTTCTGATTCGTACAAGGGTTTATCCTGGAAGAAAAAGAAACTACCTACAAACCAAAGAAAGAATAGAGCGAAGATGAGTACAATGTGCGACCTATACAGAGGTGAAGCCAAAGGTAATGTGCGGAGTGGATGATACCGATGGCGATCATCATCTCCAAAATTGAGTTTCATGATCCAGGGTTTAGGGGGTGTTTCAATGTTGTCTACCGAGTACGGAGTACAGTAATTGGAATTATTGATGGCAACGAAGCTATCATATGTACCAATAGCCTGTAGCCATCTACTCGGTACTATAGTTGGGTAAAATGGAGAGAATCAGATTGTACAGGTCCATTGGTTATGCGGGAACCAATCACGAAGCTGAACCCCAAGTTTGGCTGCATTGGTTGTTCATTGGATCGTGGCTTTCGAGACTGGCGATAAGAAAGGAGAAGATACTGCTCTGAATCTACCAATCTTTATATCGTTCTCTATATGCATCTATGCACCGATACTAAGCTTCTTATGACCACTGGGTATGAACGGAAGGTGAAACGTGGGAAGCATTTAAGTTTCAGAACGAGCCACTGAATATCTTCCGGTTTATACTTCTTATGCTTAGACATTCAACGGCAGGATTTCAACCTAGGTCGGAAGCTTAGGCCAAGCCCCATATGGCCCCAGTGATATCAGAACCGATTCAGCACTGACATTCCCCTGCTGGATTTAGATTCTTTAGCCGCGAAACCCTGAGCGGGTGCTATGTCCACCAATCACAGGGGCGTCACGGGATCCACTGTGATGGACATGCAGGAATTACATAATCTAGTTATTAATAGCCCCTCAGCCTCAGGCCATCACATGGCTTACCTCATCCCCTCCTTTCCTTTTTCTTTCCCTCGATAATGAATGATTCTATCTTTAGAATCAACCTTTTCTGCATCGTCAATCAGCCCCCCCATCAAGCTGGTACTCCACGGTCTCGCATCCGTGGTTCCCTTTGAACCCTTTCATCCCCACCATCTTTCATTCCTTCCTTTGTTTCTGTTTCAACGGTTATCCACGTCGAGTCTTAGACATTGCCCTCGAACCTTTTGAAACCTGCGGCATCGCGCAATACTTCAACACACAGCTCTGCTACATGTTCATGTTGCGCTGTGGCATATAGACTTTATTTCGAGTAATTTTTGAGTCGCCTGTGCTGGTTGTAAAACTTGCCGTCCCGGACGAGGCGACTCCTTTTCCTATTCTATCACGCGCATTTGGGGAATAGATCAAAATGGGTCGCAGAAAGATCGAGATCAAAGCCATCAAGGATGATCGCAATCGCTCAGTGTAAGCCGAGGATGCGTTCTTTTGTCGGATCAATGCTAACATATGTCGCAGCACATTCCTGAAGCGAAAGGGTGGTCTGTTCAAGAAAGCGCATGAGTTGGCTGTTCTTTGCTCCGTCGACGTCGCGGTCATTATCTTTGGGCATAATAAGAAGCTTTATGAATACTCCTCATGCGACATGCACGAGGCCCTTGGGCGGTACCAATATGTAGGTGATACCCTTCGAATCTGTGGCAAGAGGCAATTGCTAACCGGTGTTACAGTTCGGTGGCCCTCATGAGCACAAAGGTCCAGATGATTTCTCCGGCAAGCGCGACGATGACGACGAGGAAGACGAGGACCATACACCGGCTCCTGAGGATATGCAAATTCAACAAACTCATACGGCCGTCCCCCCTCATCTCCAGCAGCCCGGTTTCCAACACGTCAACCATGCGCCCTCTGCGTCTCCTCCCATTCCGAACGGTCTCCCGACGCGACATGGTACCCCGAACTCCCAGATCTCTCGTCCCTCGTCTAGAAATACCCAGAATACACATGCTCGTCGCGTTAGCTCAAACCTCGGCCCCCATCACGGTACGCCGCCGCCACCCGCGGCGCAGAATGGCTATTACATGGCCAACCCGTCTATGTACAACCCGAACGTCCACTCTGCCATGAACCAGCCACGCCCCGCTCAGTACGCTCAGTATGCTCATCCTCCAGGACCTCAAGGAACACCACCTCAAGGAATGCCCCATCCACATGGTCTACCTCAGCAAATGCCTCAGCAACATTTCCAGCACGCACATGCCGTTGCCTCACAGCAGATGGGGATGCCACCTGGATCCCACGCGCCGGTACAGCAAGTCACGCAGGCCTATATGGCGGATCAGGGGCGGGCCTCAATGCCTCCATCTTTTGCACCTGATACCCAGAAGCGCAACATGCCCGAAATCCCCGAGCGTCCAGATAATCCGTCGGGTGCCCTCAAGCCGGATAGCCAATCACCTCCCCAGCCGAAATTTCTGTCCAAGTCTCGCAGCATTTTCACGCCCATTGACGACGGAGGATCCGTGCTAGCCCGGCATTTCGGAGCGGGTCCATCGATGTACGAATCACCCCGTGTGAACCAGAATATCAAGCCGGATTCGTCCCATGAGGCCTCAGGCTCTAAGCCAGAGTCTGGGAATGCCGTTTCAGAGCCTCCGCGTACACAATCGGTTTCCTCATCAGTTTCGGATATCAAGCCTATTCAACGAATGAACAGTGGCCAGCTCCCTTCCAAACGTCCGCAATTGAAGGTTCAGATCCCAGATGAGTCCTCTGATCGGGGTAGTGCAACGGCCGACTCCTCTTCACGGGATTCTGCGGGCAATAAAACGACGCCTGCTCGAGGGAATGGCGAAAATCCAACGCCGGGTGGTGTGGTCCTGCCGCCGCCTTCGCCTTCGGCCGGGGCAATTCTCAGTGCCGGTGCCCAAGGCCCACCGAACCCGTTCGCTCGTCCACCACCACCGCCAGTGACCCAGCCACACAACAATGCGTTTAGCAGTTCTATGAACAATGGCAGTACTTCAAATAACATCGAGACGCCAATCTCCGCTCTTCCAAGTCGCTTTGTCTCAGATGCCCTCCTCCCGTCACCGTCCAGTTTCTTCCCGGAATGGGGTTTTGGCCGTTCGGGACCAGACTCAAGCCTTCTGCCTAGTCCCCTCAACTTCCCGACGCCCGCATTGCAAAGTGGACCAAGCTTTGCAAGAGAAGATGAACAGGACAAGAAGCGCAAGAGTCCAGACAGCGGGTCACAAGACGATGGCGCGAGTAAAAAACCAAAAACCTAGGGAACCTATCTCTTTCTTCCAGCTCGACTCCCTTTACCCTATTCGACTACCATCATTTTACCCCGATATCCCGGTTGATATCATGTCCTGCCATCGAACACTTTTTTTTTTTTTTTTTTTATTCTATCTTGGTTCCGTTTTTTCCTTGATTTGGTTGAGTCCAGGATCTTTATGCTCTTATACCCCGGCTTTATACCTCTTCTTTTCCAGTGCTTCTCCATTTCTCATATTATTTCTTTGATGGTTTCTCTCTCATGATTTTTGACTCGATATATCTCATTTCTTTCATTGATTATCTACTGAAATTTTCTCCGCCTATGAATCTTCCTGTTATGAATTTGTCTTCGTCGTGCTCGGTTGTCGGAAGTCGGCGTTTATCTGTTTCGCGTGCGTACGGATGATGTACATACAATTTGACCAGGATAGCAACGAATGTTCATCCAAAAACAGCTCAACCCCATGAACGTAGTTTGTATGACGAACAAAGCTCCCAGGGCTCATTTCCCCACCCAATTGACCACCCGTGGACCAGGGCATCTAGAGTCTCCCAACAATTCTAAACCGAAAGCGTAACCCCCGAGCGCCTATCCTTGCAATCCCCGAATCAACTGTAGATCCCAACCATCTGTCTACAACACCGAATTGGCCCTCGGCGATTGAAGGTGGGGGGTTTGGATCAAACCCCGAACGCCGAGGATCATGAAGTATAAAACGTCGTCATGGACGAGTGAACCCCCGCTTCTCTTCTGCATCTTTGATTCCCACAAGGTACTCGCCAAACAACCTTATTTACTTGACTTCTTTACTACTATACACAATGACTCTCACTGGTAGCTGCATGTGTGGTGCTATCCACTACACCGCCGAAGGTTTGTCACCACGTGCAATCTACCGAATACACCAAGGACATAGCTAACCAGACTCTTTGCAGTGGACAAGTACACCGCTGCCCTTTGCCACTGCACCGATTGCCAGAAGGTACCTACAGACACAATTCCATGATTGAAATACTATACAAATACAGTTCTAACAGAAATAGTGGTCCGGAGGCGCCTTCACCTCCAACGCCGTCGTTCCCCGCAAGAGTGTCAAGGTAACAAAGGGTGAGTCCAACTAGCATAAAGCCCCTCAATCATCAATACAGCAAATACGCAAACCCACAACCCGAACTCTCTAATTCGACATCTACAGGAACCCCAAAGTCTTATGACGCCATCGGCGACAGCGGAAAAGTCAACAAGCACTTTTTCTGCCCGGACTGCGGCTCAAGCCTTTATACCGAGCTAGAGATTATGCCAGATATGACCTGCATTAAGGCTGGTGGTCTGGATAACAAGGAGGCCCACATGAACGGCAAGATTGACGTTGAGTTTTATGTTAAGGATCGGCCTAGTTATCTTGCTGCTGTTGAGGGTGCGAAACAGGAGCCTATGCTTGGCTAGATTCGAAGATTTTGTTGCATATAATTCCAAGGATTTAGAGTTGGAAGGGAATTGGGGTTGTCGGAGTAGCTTGATGATTCGGTGTTTGATTGTGGGGTTCTGTTGTGATAAGATTGTGGATTGCGGATATGCGGGGGTGGGGTAGGTGGATCAAAGGCCGGAATTTAGTTACTAGGTTGATAACGATAGGCAAAGGAATTGATATCAGATTCTTTGAAAAGACCTATTCAGTCATAGTGGATGCTTCAAACATCAATATTCCATGTAGCTGTCGTAAGTATTTCGTTATATTCGACTGTCGCAAAATGATCGCCTCCATTCACAGGCTTATACACAACCTCAAATGCTGCCGGTTATCACTGACCGAAGACAAAAGAACGAGCAGAGAGTAATCCTTTCTCATCCAGTCTGTCCAAATATTTCTCGATACAGGCGATTTCCGCCTTATACCCGACTTCATCCATTTTAAATATTTGATACGCCACCTTGAGCGGAAAGAAGGTAGATGATGGACCGAAGAGTTCCATTTCATCTTGTAACAGGTAATCCATGCTCAAGTGAATTTGTCTCGCGAGTACTACCGTAAGTAAATCATTCTCAGCGAGACTCAAATGAAGCCGTCCTGGAGATAATGTTTCTTTTGGCGAGTCATGGGGGAGATAAGTGGATAGCCGCTTCATCTCGGCCATGTATATGATTTTCAAAGCCCATAGGTATGTAAATGCATTTGCCAGGGTGATGTTGGGATACCAGAAAGGGAGGGGTGCATCTTTGGCATCACCATGGGGCCAGTAGGGTGGACAACCGTCAGCGCACAGCACTGTTTCAAAGTTATCAAGGCGTGAAGCAAAGTTAATGAAAATGTTCAGTATTTGATCAATACGATCAGGGTGGCTTCTCAGTTCCGGACTTTTCACCACCAGATCGGCCTGATGTAGCAGCGAAGGAAGCATGACAGCCTCATTAAGAAGTTGCTGCATAAGCGAAGGATCGAATCTAGAGAAAGGTGTATCAATCCATGCTGGTAAAGCCAGAAAGACTGGTTGGCGTTGTTGAATGGCTTGCATTGTCTGAAAATAAGAATCAGTAAACATATAATATCGTGTGAGTCAAGGGCACGTAAGAGGCACAAACCATAAGAGGACGAAACCCAGCGAAAAGTTTATGACCAAACCCCTCTTTGCATGCATTGGGCCCGTAGGCTTGAAATAGTAACCCCGCGGCCTTGATATGCTCCGCTATAGCCGGAGCCGAATCTGGAATCATCATCTTGAAAAGTCAGCCCCTGCAGATACCGACCTCTAGACTAGAGACTTACCTCCGCCAAGGCGAGACACATGACCGTCGGAATCAATTCAAGTTTCACACTATTACCATCCGCACCGAAACTTTTCCGGAGTGTATGGATAGCTTCGTGGTAGGTATTGGAGTAATCTTTGTCTGCCATGTTTGGCCGCGATAATATGGAAGCTGACAGTGCTTTGACGGCTCTTGTAAGAACCAAGCTGCCAGTATTAAGACATGGGAGGATAGATAGTACCTCTACCCAGGACCCACAGATTCTAGGTTCCGAGTAATCTGAATTGTATACGTTTGGTGATCTTTCGCTTCCCGGTACGAAACTTTGCACAATTAATGCCGAGAGGTGACTTGCATTTGGCTGATCCGGGTTTTGCCTGGGTAGCAAAGGGGCTGAGTCCAATTTTGCGAGTGACTGTTGACTGGTCACTGGTGTTGTTGTTGTTCCTACTGGATCTAATGCTTGGCCTTTTTTCCTTCTCGGCGTCGAAGTGTTGTGGGGCATAAATGTCCAGTCTGTTGGGTAGCCGTCACATTTGAGCCCTGAGAATGCACATTGGCTGCATTCAGGGCTTTTCCCATCGCACTGGATAAACATAAGATGGTTAGAGTGTTGCTTATGTTTCGGGTTTCGCGGCCCATACCCCCAACTTTCGCTTCCTACAAGTCTGGCAGACGTTTCTGTGCTTGACCTTCATTTTAACTGTGATGAATTATTGAAAGTGCAGATCACATATCCCGCTGTCGAGGTCTCTGCTAATTAGCAAAGAGTGGAAAAATTCGTATCTGCTTACGGTAAGACATGGCTGGAGTAATATGTGATTACGTCATTCTCGAGGTCTTGGCGGATTTCCTAAAGTGATTAGAGTAGTGAAGACTGAAGTACAGAATGGAAGTATACTGAACCCCAAAGGTAATTAAAATGTGTGACAAACTATCCAACCATAGAACGAGCCTGTATTGAATCCACAAACTTCGCTCTTGAGCTTGATCTACCTGGCCTTGGCGAAACGTGCAAATGTAACACGCAGATAAACTTATAGAGGGTTGAAGATTTCACATGGTTCTTCACTGAGGATCATAGCTTGAATATTATAAAAATGCTTGTGCGAAGTGTTTATTATGTCAGCAATTCTGGTGCTTATGCAAAGTTAACCAAGCCAGATTTAAAGCCAGACAGTGCGCTCCATAATCCTTCAAACTGTCCATCTCTCCCACAATCATCATATCTTCATCAACACATCAGTACAGCAATAGCTTTCTCTGAAATTGACGGCTTGAGCCTTTTTAACGGACTGTTCCTTCTCATTCATTAAAGCAATCTGGGATGTGGGGGATGCGAACACGGTCATGACAATGGAAACAACGTCTTTTCGTCCTGAAGACCTTTCTCTAATAGACGCCATTCTTCTCAGCCACACATGTCATTTAGATGAATCTGGCCGCCAGCTCTTTAACGACCGATACGTCTTCACCACCGCCGATGATGAGACTAAGCTCTCACTCCGCCCCGCTGTCTGTGGCATGAAGCCACGGGAACGGTCTGGGTCTGCCTTCAAGGTGAGACCATTGGAATCACGGCCATACCGGGCCAGCACCCACGAAGTGGTGAAATTCATAGAAAGTTTCGGCGAGTATACAGATGATCGTTTCAACTCGATCTACTTTTCGGGTGGTGCAGTTCATATGGATGAGCTTGCCCAACTTACTGAAAGATTGCATACTGCCAGTTACGGAGTAGTTTAATAACATATTCCACTAGCGAGTCAGGCAAACCTGTCAGCCCGGACACCTCAGAGCACCTGCATATAGTAAACATGGATTCTAAACAGATGTACTGTTTTCTTACTACAATCTTTGAGTTATATATTTGGCGCAGTTTGTCACAAGCTTTCCTGACGTTACTATGATTTCAGCACGGGCCCACCGGGTGTCTACTCGCTAATGAAATACGTTAAGGTGTATTACAGTCTACCTAGGAGATTGCATCAAACCAATTTTGTAGTTTGGTCTATTGATTACTATATCGGTTACTTCAAGTGAAACATGTCGGCGAATCTAGGTTATATTCGAGAGAGATAAAGCGAATACAATTCGTTGTCGAAATACTGCGTTTTGACCTACCCCCACATACAGCGACGCCTTCATAGCGCGCGCTTAGGGGCCAAAACGGCTAGTCAGCTAGGCATCAGCTTTGGGCAGCAAAGTCATTTAGCTGGCCGCCTTAAATGCCCGCCGAGCCTCAAGGTATGTTGATTGTCTCTTTGAGAAACCTAGCGTATGAACTTTGACTCGATATTGATGGGAAGAAATCTAGCAGAAAATGGATGGCCTTTTGTCTAATGATAATAGTTCCCAGGAGGTGATCGCTCCAACTCAGCTTCAGCGAGATTTCCTTTCCACAATCACGTCTGTGATGAGAAGACCCAACAAGCGAAATAATATTGGCAAAAAGCTCGAAAGATACCTGAGAGATCCTTTACTTGACATCAATTTCGAATTCCTGGGCATCTCACCGTTGGCAAAGGCGACAGCGGAACCTAGAGTGCTTGACATACTCTTGCAGCATGAAACAATCGACTTGAACTTTTGCAACTCTGACGGCCGAACAAGCCTTTTCTTCGCTGTGCAATACCCGCAAACCGATTCCTTAAGGCTTTTGATAGATAAGGGGGCTCTCATTGACCAAAGGGATAATGAAGGCCGTACTCCCTTGTCATTAGCGGCAGAGCTTGGGCGCCTCGACCATTTGAAAATCCTCGTTGAGTCTAATGCGGATATCAATTCAGCGGATGGCAAAGGCTGGACGCCACTATTCTGGGCAATTTCAATGTGCAATTATAAGATGGCGACATACCTCGTTTCGAATCAAGACGTGAATAAAGACCATCAAGATGCCAACGGTTGGACACCTTTGATAATAGCTGCGGAGACTGGAAATGCTGAAATGATCAGGTACCTGCTTGGTGCTGAAGCGACGATGAAAAAGCGAATGATTGGGATTGAACGCAACCTCCTGATATGGGCAATTTTTCAACGGGATGTCGCAACTGTTAAGCTTTTGCTCAAAGCTGACGAGAGTCTGATCAATCATCGTGTGGAAGGTCGCACTCCACTCTCAATGGCGACAGAGCTTGGAGATCCTGAGATAGCTGAGCTCCTCATTAAGGCCATGGCGGATGTGCATGCATCAGATGGACAAGGTCGTACTCTTTTTTCGCTGGCTGCAGAGCGTGGATTCATCCAGATCATGCATTTGCTTATCGAAAATGGGGCGGATCCCCATGTTCCAGATAACGAAGGTTATACGGGATTTTGGTGGTTTCTCAGAGCAAGACATGATTTGTACATCCACTCTCCAAATCATTTGATCCGGTCACGGCATGGTAGCATTGTAAATCCTTTCCTTCTTTCGGCTCTAATCTGGGCTCTACCAACTCCAAATAAAAAGGATCGAAGCGGTCGCAACTGGCTCTCATGGGCGGCTGAATATGGTGACGACGAAGTGGTGAGGTATTTCCTACAAGTTGAGGACAAAGCAGATAGAGTGGACATAAATATTTGTGATGGAACCGATGACCTCTTTTCTCGGACTCCGTTGATTTGGGCACTGGAGAGCGGAAACAATGCTTTGGTTGATTTGTTGAAAGACTGCGATACAGCCTCTTTGCACTTGTTGATTGAAGGTATCAGTTCAATGGAAAAAGAGAATGTATTGGGATTGGTGACGACCCTTCTTCGGGCGAACTACAATCTCAACCAGACTGACCAAGAAGGAAGAACCCCCTTGCACCTTGCATGCCTAAAGGGAAGCCAGGAGCTTGTTTCAGCTTTGATGGAAGGCGGGGCAGATATAAGCTCGACAGATCACACTGGCGAGACCCCTTTGCAATGTGCTCTGAAAGTGCAAAGCAAAGCGCAGAGCAAAGATCTCGTAGATATACTGCTAAAAGCTTCAAAAGCAGATCTCAAGCCTGTGCAGTCCCGTGAATGGTTTACCATGGGAAACAAAAAACCTTTATGGGTTCAAATAACTAGGAGCCAAGACGGTAACCATGAGTTGGAACTAATCGACCATGATGTATGCGACTGGTTGCCCAGAGCAAAGGAAGCAAGACTATGGTGAGTGACATACCTGTTTTCTAAATAACTGTCCTCATAACAAAAAATAAGTATTCGCGAGAAATCGTCAAAGTGGTCGGACTTACTGCAGACGCTTGATGTTCATGACAGGCTCCACAAAGTGAGTCCTTACTGGAACTCTGCTCAGAAAGACCATGGCCATCGGTCTATAAACTATATCTCGCTAGCCTTTCCTGGTGAACCTTCGTGGGGAATTGCCTGGATTAGGAGGAGGACAGCGGAAGGCTTTGCCCACGGATTTATCAGCACGCTTTCTAGTGGCTGGGTTCCTAAAAATTCGTTAGACCTTTTCGAATTGTTTCTTATGGATTTACAGCAGCAATGGAAAGCAAGCTGCGCTAATGCCAATGGGCGGCTTGAGTTACTTGTGTGTCATCAACACCTCATTCAGCTCAAACGGGATGAATCATAAAGCTAATCCTTGAGGGTCCATTTCTTAGAGACACGATCAAGTCAAGGAACGTGGGAGGAGCCATGGCTTCATTGATGAGCTCGCCAAGAACGCGCTGGGGCGTGCAGGTCTACGGCAATGCCTGAAATCGCACATTGAAGGACTCAATAGGGTGGTTGACACTAACTTTTCATTTGAGCCGGACCCACAGATCAGAGCACTCATCGACGGCATTGACCAGGAAGTGACGGCGAATCTTGACACAATGGAACAGACGGTACGAGACCTGTTGCAAATTGTGTGTAAACTCACCAAAGCCTCTCTTCTTCCCAGCACTAAAAACAACCTTACAGGAGCTCGCATGGATCTCTACAAACGAGGCGGCAAGTTTTAAGCGTCTCAGCTGGATAACTGTGAGTAAATTCTTACAATAACTTGAAGGGCTATTTAATAAAGGAATTCCGATAGTTCATTTTTCTGCCATTGATGTTTGTTTCGGTAAGTCGTTTGGTATATCCTCATAAAACTATCATCCGATATCTTTGACTAATTGGAATAATAGAGCCTCTTTGGTATGAATGTAAATCTGCTTCAAGATAATCCGGATTGGAGGTGGTATATCCTTTTTGGTGGTTTGACGCTTGTTTTTACTGCCGCTCTATGGTTGATTTCCAAGTGTATTCCTGTGAGTATCCTCGCTCCAGGTTATGTCACAGCAAGAACTGACATCCATTCTTTAGCAAGCAGTGCAAAGTATTGCAGCTGGAAAAATGGGTGTGCTCTTGCGCGAGAGAAGAAACAAGAGGAGTTCAAATTCTTCAGTATGACTCCAACGAGCTTTCTGGATTCGAGTATATTTGGCTATCTTCCATTGCAGTGGCTCATTGCAATATTTTTGTTGTTCATATATAGGCTACAGCTGGTCCTTGATTCTGCATGTCACTCCATTTTATGTTATTGATAATTGTTATTTCCAAGCTACCTTTATAACCATAATGATCGAATTCTAGTAGAGAAGCGATTCAGTCCAGTTTAGACAGGAATTGTATTCGACAGCGGACGAATCAGGATTCTGGAATTTCTTTTTCTCTCAACTTGTATGTCACAGGCAAACTCGGACGGATTGTTATGAAAATTCCTGCAGAATTCGTACTATCGAAATTCCAGGCGGGATCTTTAGGACAGAGGGAGCTGATACCCTAGCTCAGCGATTGTCTCTTCCATGCCTTGTCAAAAGCAGTGTCATCAGACAATCGAATGAGGGAGGCGAAGTCAACACAGCAGAAGTTCTGCCGTCTAACACGGTGAATGGAATATAAGGGGAGCGCGACAAGGATGTTTACCAGCTTACTTACTGATCACCCCCCGTGAGTCCATCTTAGCGCCCAAGGCACCAACACTATTGACCGATGTGGAAAGGATGAAACCGAGCCTTGGCATCATTTCGGCCCCCAACCTAATGCAGTCTCAGGGCAGCGATGGCACATCGGCTTCGGGGCGAGACCCCCAGCCGCGGCACCAGCAGGCCCCACCATCGAAATGAATGGGACTTTTTCGGATGTACGTGTCCCTGGTGTACGGATTGCCAAGACCGCGGCGAACCTCACGAGTGCGAGCGCTTGGTAAAATTATTTCTCCAACATGGATCCAATCTTGATTCTCGTGACAATCAGGGTCGCAGTATACTGCATCAAGCAGCATTCCAGATGTGTGTAGGTGCAGTGAAGTCCTTGCTTGAGCAAGGGGCCGATCCTATGTCGGAGGACTCGTTCGGTCAAATCCCCGTCCATATGGCGTGCGCTATCGGAACGGAAGAGGACTCGGAAGTATTTGAGATGCTACTTGAGGCGAGTTCCGATCCCGATCACAAAGACGTGAATGGTGATACCCCTCTCCACATGGCAGCCCGAAGTGGTTTTCCCAATGGGATCTATTTACTCGGATTGGATGGCCGGGTCGATTTCACAGCTAGAAATAGCAGTGGCAATACCCCTTTGCATGAAGCTTTAGATCCTCAGAATGGCGTCAATTATGATGACTCTGTAATTGACCAAAGTGAGATCAGCACCGCCTTTGCGTAGCTCAATGATAAAGGTCAGGCTGTTTGGGATCTAGCACGGGAGGATGATGTCAAGCGTGCTTTGTCTTGCGAGTTATCAGAAATTGAATCTGATTTTGAGTACAAAGTTGGCTCTGATGGACATGAAGTCCATTTTAGTCTAAGAAGCTATTGTACAGAATCTTCATAGCGTGAATCTCTGGATCTCTATTTCTCTCCGGGGTAAGCTGACCAGTAATCGAATGTTCTCTACCGTATTAATCTCATCCTAGGTCAGGATTCGGAAACGAATTTGCACCCCCGACTGATGGCGTGCAGGGGGCAATTACGCACTCCTTTAGGCCACCAAAGGTGTACTGATTATACAAAACCATTCATGAGACGACACATGAAGGGTACCAATGCTAAAGTCATTCAGACTAATTCATAATGATATTTCACATGTACAGTCAAAGGTCCCCATGGGTTGTTGACATCACGATGTGCAGTTCTAAAAGGAGCTAGAATAATTGTATTCATATATTACGATAAGTGTTTCGAGGTGCGTGTCAGGCTTGTATTTCCAAGGCACAAAACAGTCGACCTGCGGGGGTGGGGAGATTAGCGCTTCGAATCCATACATTTCCATAACATACAAGCCCGCTTGGGCACTTGCTTGCGTAATCACTGGGTGGCCTTAAACGTGGACACGCCGGTATGTAACATTTGGCTTTTCCACTCAAGCTTGGGTTGGTGGATATTCACCAGGAATCCATGAAGGGAAGAACCGCTGGCCCCCACTCAATCTGAACCCCACACGCAACAAAGCTGCCCATTCTACCAGTTCGAGTCGATTTCATTCTTCCTCTTCTTTACCATAACCGATAGCGCTCTCACATTGAAATTCCAGCACGAAATGGACTTTCAGGATCCCGAGGACTTGGTATCTGCAGCTCAGATGATCCGGGGAAGCATACCTCGAAAGCGTGTATAGTGCACCTCTGTCAGTCAAGCAACAAGAGACTCTCCGGAATAATCCCGTCATTGGCCCCCTTTGGGTCAGTAAATGTTCTCTTCCCAACCCCAAAGATGATACCTCCCGCCATGCTCTTCTACGGGTAGTCCAGGTACGATGGATATCGGAGTGCTCTACTCATGATAGGTGCAGAGAAGGCTAATAGGCGCCAGGTGCCATACGACCGCCCAGCCTCCAACCCACTCAACTTGGAGTGGGTGGGCTTTCGCAGCAACGTCCAGAAAGAGACCCCAGAGCCGCTTGTCATCGAGAAGGAGAAGTTCGACAAATTGAACGCCGAAACGAAGAGCTCCTCAACCGTCTTTTATATCTACGGTGGAACGTTTGTGTAGGTTCTCAGTCCCCTTCGCTGATCATTTTGGCATCTTCTCACATCCTCGATATCACCGATTTAGTCAAAACACTCTGTCCTGCTACCGCAAGATGGTTGCGAACCTATCGCAAGCAACAGGAGCCAAAGTCATGATGGTTGAACAGAGATTAGCACCGCAGAACCCCTTTCCCGCTGCCCTTCTGGATGTCTTCCAGGCATATCTAGCCCTACTTTATCCACCGCTGGGCAGTTATCATAAGCCTACGCCAGTATCTGATGTCGTCATAGCCGCTGATAGCTCTGGAGGCAGCCTAGCTCTGGGATTACTGCAGGTATTACTCCAGCTGCAGCGGCGAGAGCAGGCCGTCACATTCCATTGGTTCACCTTCACCCATCATCGAAGTCGCCCATTCTTCCAGCCGGAATGGCCCTCCTCAATCCAATTTGTGATGCCTCAAATGCCTTCCCATCATTTGAACGCAATGCATACTGTGATATTTTCCCTATCCCCATAGACAAGCTCCCCTATCTACAGAAAGAATATCCCACTGATAACATTTGGTCAACTCGCCCGCCTCGCGCAAACTTTTATTGCGAGGCAGGGATGCTAGCACACCCACTCGTCAGCTCCGCGGCTGCCGAAGACTGGGCGGGCTCTTGCCCTATGTGGATGGGCTTCGGGCAGGAGCAGGTTCAGGATCCCGCACGGACAGTTGCACGGGAACTCCATCGTGCAGGTATCTCGGTCACTCTGCGCGAATATGAATGCATGCCTCACTCATTCTTCTTGGCGTTCCGGAATGCTCCGCAGACGAAGCAGCTTCTTGGGATGTGGGCACAGGCAGTCGTTCAGTTTGGTAAGGGTAATCCTCCGCCATCTACTGCATGCTTTGTCCGGGCGGGTGGATTGAAGGAAGAGTCACTAGATATAGATAATTTTGTTGAATTCAGTGCTACGCAAGCGCGAGAGTTGATGTGGGAGAAAACTCATTGTTACAAGGTGCCGCCGTTCCACCGGGAGGGGAGTCGATCTAACCTATGAGCATAGCCATCTGCCAAATTAGGAAAATCAAAGCACCGAAGGATTATTAGAGCTTTTAGTGACTCTTTCGATAATAACGTGACATTCTCACTTACAGTCGCACTGTAGTGTTTGCTCCACAGGCCCCTGTACCATTAGTGGTTAAATTATGTGACATACACATGCCAGGATACTGGACCCTATACTTCGATATCGCAACACACAGGAAAAGCCTTTTCCAGGTCAGTCCTTCGGTGTGATGCGGCGTTGATGATGCCTGCCTTGTATATAAGCATTTTTATACTTCCAATGTTCGTGATACAAAGTGGGGTTTGGCGGACTCTACCCCTGCATGTGGGTCGTCATGTACATAACATGCTACCAATCACAATTCATGCTGATATTAAACTGCCTAACGCTAATTCCAGGGCTTATATATCACCAAAATACAATGGGAAAAAAGAACCAATCAAACTTTCGGGCTTTGACATTTCTTGTCCTTCACTGGAGGTCTGATTAAAGTAGAGTTTGACCCCACATTTCGGCGTTTGATGGAGCCGATAGCAGCCGAAGCATGACATCAATTCTCAGAGCCAGGAAAACGAACGTTTTGAAACCTCTATGTCCAGGTTCAATAACAAAGCTGCTCCTCTCCCAATACTTGCTCTCACTTGCAACCACCGCGGCCCTTCAGAACCAGCAAGATGTCACATGAAGAAAGTATAGACTCGCACATCTCCCGCCGAGCCCAAACCGCCGCGGAGGAATCAGCCAAGAACTTGATGTGGGACATAATGAACGACACCTGGAATCCAACCATCAGCCCGAATGGCTACGTCAACGTCGGAGTAGCCGAGAATGGCCTTATGCACGACGAGCTTCTGAAATTCATCAACACCAACCTAGAGCTTCCGGCAAGGTTCCTCACCTACAATGACGGAGGAGGCGGATCAAACAGATTGAAAATCGCCATGTCCAAATTCCTCAATAGGCACTTTAATCCTGTCATCCCGCTGAATCAAAGTCATCTCGTCATCACGAATGGCGTTTCACCAGCCATCGAGCACGTCTCTTGGGTGTTCGCGGATCCCGGTGAAGGAATTCTACTAGGACGACCCTATTATGGCACTTTCATTCCTGATATCAGTCAGCGGCCCGGAACAACAGTCGTACCTGTTAGTTTTGGGGAATGTGATCCCTTAAGCTTGGAAGCTGTGGACAAGTACGAGGAAGCGCTGAAATACTTCCAAAAAAGCACCGGGAACAGAGTTCGAGGTTTGATGCTTTGTCACCCGCATAACCCGCTTGGGCGCTGCTATTCACGCCTGGTACTCATCGCGTTGATGCGTCTTTGCCAGAAATACCAGGTGCATCTGATTAGCGACGAGATTTACGCGCTGTCTGTTTGGGAAAATACAGTCGACGAGTCTCCGGCGCCAGTGACATTCGAATCTGTTTTGTCTATTAATCTGGAGGGGATTATCGATCCTCAATTGGTACATGTGCTTTGGGGTATGAGCAAGGATTTTGGCGCGAACGGGATTCGTCTAGGTGCTATAATCTCTCAGGCGAATCGGGACCTTCATGAGGCGTTGAAGGGGGTTTCTTTGTATTCTTATACTTCTGGCATTGCTGATCATTTGACTTCGTTGCTTTTGGAGGATGAGGACTTTACGGAGACTTATGTTAAGGAGAACCAGAAGAGATTGTCGCAGGCTTATGCGTTTACTGCGGAGTTTTTGAAGAGGAATGGGATTGAGTATGCGCCTGGGGGCAATGCTGCGTTCTTTTTGTGGGTGAATCTGGGAAAGAGATATAGAGAGCTTCGACCTGAGACTTCGAAGAATGATGAAATAGGGGAAGTGGTTATGCAACATTTGTTAGAGTGTAAGGTGTTTCTGGCTAGTGGCGGGTTGTTTGGTTCGGAAAATGATGGATGGTTTAGGATTGTGTTTTCGCACCCTCAGGATTATTTGGAGGAAGCTCTTCAAAGGATCGTCAGTGCTTTGCAAAAATAGTTCATTGACTGAACCGCTTAATTAATATGAATATAATCATGGCATGCTTGTGTCTAAATGTCTAATATCTATTATCTATTATAATATGCCAACAAAAAAAACCCATCTTCCTGCTATATACCCCTCCAAAACCCAATCTCTCGAGCACCTCCCCAAAACCAAAATATATGCGACCAAAATATTATTCTCGGTACGATCCACACCGCTCGTCACATCTCAACCTCAAACTTTGACCTCAACCTCATTCGTAATAGCATACTTGCTCCACCTCCGAATAACAGGTCCAAACTTATAGAAAACATAAGGCACAGGCACCATGATAGCACTGATGCATCCAAGAATCGTCAAAGTCCAATGAACACCCATATTCTTGTAGAACGGCATTCCAACAACCGTCATCCCGCCAGCAGCACAATACCGCGAAACAGTCATAAATCCCAGCGCCGATGCCGCATAGATATCATAAGAATCAATGACATACATGTACGAACTGATAAACACACAGATCGTCCCAAGACCAAAGCACGACGAGGCAATAATAGGCGACCAAATAGAGATAGAAGAGAAATCCGTCCAACCCATCCAAAACAACGAGATAGGAATGAACGGCGCACCGAACATCGCGAAGAGAAGTCTGATTTCAGGGTCCGTGTGCACGCCATCCAGAGCATGTGGATCAACAGAGGGATCGGCGCCAGTAACAACTTCCGCAGCAGCAGTGAAATCCTTCTTCGTGTGCGCGTAGATGATCGGGACGAGGATCGCGCAGAGGAGAATACCGACGTACATCGCCGCCCAGATGATATTCGTCAAGCCTTGCGAGATACCGTATGTATCCGTGAAGATATAAGCGTACCCATCAAAGAAAGTGAAGAGCACGATATACAACACAGTCATGTAGAGCGAGATAAGAAGGATGATTGGCTCATGAATCGTGATGAGGAACTGTCTCTTCATAGCCCCACCAATGCGGCTGAACAGAGCCACTTTTTCCAAATCCATTTCTGAGCGGAATCGTTTGTCACCTGTGATCTTGCGTAGCTGTTTGCCCTTCCAGTGCAGAAGCAATGGCGCGTATGTCTCAGGTTGAAATAGCATAATCAGGACCATGACTAGACCTGACCCGATGAGGATAATCCAACCACTCCAACGCCAGGAGAGAACACCGGTTTGTCCGACATAGTTCGCTAGTACGGGACCAAGGACCGGGCCTCCGAATGAGAGGACGGCGTACATGGGGAAGTAAATCGTCTTTTCAAGCGGGTTCCATAGGTCTGCAATCGTACCGCCTGCACAGGTCAGTGGTGGACAACCGAAGACACCAGCCAAGAAGCGGAAAGCGAGCTGGGCGCCGATATTGGGTGCGAGGGCGGATCCCATGACGAAGATCATGAAGAGGGTTAAGGAGCCGATGTAGACCAGATTGCGACCTAGGATCTCTGACAGCGGACCGCTGAATAGGGATCCGAAGGCGAAGCCTAGCAGGTAGAGGCCTGGGATGCGTATGTTAGTGAATCCGTTGAATAGTTTCGTGGGACTAGGTGATTACCATCTATTAGCGAGCCTACAACATCGCTAATACCAAAGGCCGCATTGTTCTGTGGTAGAACGCCCGAGTTGATTGATGAGGCTGCACCAACAATAAAGCCCAGCGCAGACACGATCAGCGTTGCAGTCAGACGTCTGGCAAGACTGTAGTTCCGTGGATGTTGGGGGTCATTGACACCATCCCAACCAACGACAAATACACGGCTCGGCCGATCGGAGGAGTCATCGACGTGAGAACGGACCTCAATGCCTGGAAGGTGGTACGCGATTGCAGTTTTCTCGGAGTTGCGAGTATGGCTTTTGCCGAGAACGTCGTGCGAAGGAATATCGTTTTCCTCCTCGATCTGGTCTGAGCTCACACTGGCATTTTCAGCTGCAGTGCTAGCTTCAGAATCGCTCGAAGTCGACTCGGTCTGTTTTTCGCTCGCATTCGCGTTCGCGTTCGCATTTGCGGTCACATTCTCGCCTCTTCTATCGTTCACGCCGGTCTGTTGCTGCTGAAGCGGAAAATCCGCCAGTTGTTTTCGAACCGCATTGCCCAAGCGACGATACTGCAAATAGGACTGCATTTTCACACCTCCGGATTAGACTGAATTTTGATAATCCGTGAGTTGTGTTCTCACCGGTTGTGCAAGCCAATCTGCAGGGTTAGTATCCCTGCAACGATTGGCCTAATATTGTCGTTCTCGTCCGAGTATAGAATGGGTGGGTCAGAGGAAAATAGAGGAACGGAAAAGAAAGGCGCGCTCGGCCTTTTAAAGATTCATGGTTCCAGTGCTGAGAAATCGAGTTTGTCTGGCCGGAGACATTTCATTTCAGGATCTGCACGGTTGTGGGTCTCTTGCGTAGCGTTTTCTCGGGCCGATCAGTGACTCAATATTGTCGGAAAGCGTAATTTTCGCGTGAGGTGGTGGCTTCGTTATCGGATTGGCGAGACAAAATCATCGGTAAGGATAGCTCAAACTAGATAGATCTAATTTTTGCGTCTTTTGACCATGGAGATGGAGTAAAAATGCGCTATCAAATGGTTCGAAATCCCAATGGCTAAATTTCGGGACGAAATGCTTGAGTCCAAGTGGATCTTGGATTTGCGCTCGGCGAGTTGTCCGACCGAGACTATCGGGGAGAAGGGGGATCTCCGAACCATTTGAGCTGATAGTGCGTTTGCAAAAGGGCTTATCATTATCTCTTGATTTGTAAAACATATATGTTCGGAATACAGACAGTAAAAAGGTTGGAAATGTGAGATTATGCCGAAGCAATGTAAATTTTGAATTAGATACAATAAATAAGATATGTGCAACTTGATCAAATAATCGGAGTTGCCATGCATTCAACCGTGACATCATGCAAGTGTAGAAAACCATCAAACACCGCAAATGATAGACCATGGATCGCACCCGTATACCGCCAGCGGTCAAAGGTAGACCTGATATTATACAATATAATGTAAGGGGGATTATCCCAGTAATAATGCATACTTAAGCCTCCTCCTCGGGCTTTCCCTGAGACTTGCGCTGCATGTCAATCAGATCCTGTCGATTGCGCTCCTGCTGATCAAGACCAGTCTTTTGGATGGTGTGAGACTTGCTCAGCACCTTCGGGCGGATGAGAAGGGACAGGAAAAAGCCAACAGCTCCAACGCAGGTGTAGAGGATCCACATACGGCTTAGAGAGAAGGTGAACGCCTCGAGCACGACTTGGCGCTGGGAATCGGTCAAACTGTCAATGAGAGACTTGGAAGAGCCAGAGAAGGAGGATGAGATTGTCGCGGCCTTCTCGGCTCCGATGGCAGCGATCAGCTTGGCTGACTGCTGACCCATAACGTTTTGGTAAACGACCGTGCCGAGGACAACGGAAATAGAGGTGGAAAGTTGGCGGACAAAGCCGAAGGTTGCAGTTGCAATAGCCATATCGGCGGGACGGACGTTAGCCTGGAATGCGACCAGCGGAGCCTGGAAGTTAGGTCCGATACCGATACCGCCGATAAGCTGGAAGATGATGATGCGAGGCCACGATGCGTAAGACTTGAGGTCGATGAACAGGCCAAAACCAAGAGTCATCAAGAAGAGACCTCCTGAGATGAGTTCACGGTAACGACCGGTCTTCTTCATAACGATACCAGTTGCTGCGGAGCCAATTGATAGTGCGAGAACCAAGGGCAGAACGTAGACACCACTCATGATGGGGGATGCCATGAGGACTGTTTGGAAGTAAAGTGGAAGGTAGTAGGTTCCAGAGATGAAAACAAATCCGTGGCAGAAGCAGACCAGGAGAATCAGGACGTTATACCATTCGCCGAAGAGACGGGTGGGGATGATGGGGTACTTGGCGATTTTCCACTCGGCCAGGAAAGCCAGGACCCAAACCACGATGCCAAAGACGATCAAGCAAATGACAGTGGCAGAGGCCCATGGGTAGTTGACACCGCCAAATTCGAGACCGAAGAGGAACATAAGTGTACCTCCAATAATGGTGAAAGTACCAATCCAGTCAACGGTACGCAAACCAGCCAACAACGGGGTCTTGGGGGATTCAATGTGAAGGAAGAAAAACAGAATGACAAGCGAGACACCACCGACGGGCACTAGAAGCTTATGTTAGTTCAAGATTCCAGTAAATCATAGATGGAAGGAACTTACAGTTCACATAGAAGCACCACCTCCAAGTGACATCGGTCGTAAAAGCACCACCAACAATAGGACCCAACGCACCCGCAATAGCCCATGTAGCACCGAAAATGCCATAGTACATAGGCCGATCACGCATACTGAACAAATCAGAAACACTGATATTGGCCAGAATGATAATGCCACCACCACCAATACCCTGGACAGCACGACCAGCGATGATCATAGGCAAGTTCTTTGCCAAGGCGCAGATCAAACTGCCGACCAGGAACAAGACGTTAGCCATCAAGATGATCGGCTTGCGACCCCAAATATCAGATATCTTGCCCCACAAGGGAATACAGGCGGCATTGGCGAGAAGGTAGGACGCGGCGATCCATGAGTATCCACTTTCGGTAGCATGGAAATTGTCTGCGATGGTGGGTAACGCGGTTGAAATGATAGTCTGCAAAGAGATTAGTCAAGGTCTTTTTAGCCATTTGGGATGTGAAAAAAGTAAGCATACCATATCTAAAGCAGCGAGAAACAGGGCCATCTAGAATGATATGAAAAATTAGCTTTCGGATATGCATGAAATTCCCCGCGCGAAACACGCGGGTTCGGATATTTCTTACACAAAGTGCAACCATAACCAGAATGATCTTCTTCTTGCCCATCTTCTGCGCAGACGAAGGTGCACGATCGAGGGGAGCTCCGGACTGGGCATTTTCCTTTGGCGCATCGTTGGATGTGGGGGAGTCAGGTTCAAGTGCAGCTTCGGCTTTCTCCTCCACATTTTCGTGGTTTTGCTCCGGCGCCACATCCTCCAAAGACCGTTTCTCATTCAATTCATGAGAAACAACGGTATCGCCAGTCGAGGCATTGCTCGGCGCAGCTTGCGCTTCGGTCGTCATGGTGTCTGAAGTGATGACCAGAAGGAAAAAAAAATCAAGCGGGGAAACAAGTTGTGGGTATGTAGGCGCAACACGTCAAGTGACCTGTTCCGGATCGATTGTCCCGACGCTCGGACGGAGAGTTCGTAAGATGTTCACTTATGTGAAAAATATCGATATCTCGTCAATGCGACATGGCCCCTTTTTATAAAGCTCGGAAATTTGAACAGCAAAGAAAAAAAAATTAGCAGAAAAACCCTATCGGGGTTAATTATGGGTCTGGACCTCCACTTGGGGAAAAGGGTGCCTGCGGGAGTTTGGGAAGGCCGAACGGCCGAGCTCCGTTGAGCCCGAGTTAGCTTGTCCGAGCTTATGCGAAAGCGAATCGAGATCACCGTGCCACGGTTACCCTTGCAAAGTGTAGCGGTCAGTTTTCTAAGCTTGATTCAACAGCCTAATGAACCGGGGCTCGAACATTCGGCCAAGCCTGGACGTGTATACTTTTTTGACGTAAGGGGTGTGGGTCGAATCTGTAACGGAATAAAACTCCACTCAAGTGCTTGATTAATTCGGCCTTTGAGTTTGTTTGCTTTTCTCGATTCATTACCGCCACTTGCAGTTGAATTTGTATATGAGGGTTACAAGGGTGATGTGAAGCTGATGATCTATTGATATACAACACGATTTTATAGTCGTGCAGCATATTGTGTGACAGCAACTTGTCGGGAAGTGGAGACGCTATCATGTCATCCAAACCCTCCATGGCAACATATAGTCGTACGTATATTTAGAAGTCATGTGAAAGTAAACAGAAGAAATGGAGATCAAGATTCCATAGATTGAATATTTGAAACACATATAATCCCAAATCGAACACCTCTATGATTCCGGACGCCAGAAACGTGGATCAAATTGGGTGAGTCTACTATCACCATATATACATACGTAATGGACGACACGTGTTGACGGAGATACAACTGAGGAAGCCTCAGATCGAATGGAACAGCCCTGCTGGGATGGTTCCCGGTACTGCTCGATCTCATCGGCATTACTCAGTAGAGACTCTATCAGAGAACTAGATGAAGGGTGGGGGTATAGAAGGAAGAAAAATGGATCAATCACCAATGATCAAAACAATGATGAAGTAGGGTGAAAAGAACAGGAAGAGAAGACAAGTCGAAGGATCAATCCTGGAGTTGAAGAATTTCTATAATATTGTCAGCCTGGGCTCTTGGTAAACAATACAGAAAGTATGTCATAACCTACCAGTCAAAAATTCCTCAAAGCTCACGGTAATGTAACCATCGCGGTCATCATCGTAGCGCTTGAACACATCCGTCATGCGCTTCAAGCTGATACACGCTTGCACGAAGAGATCGAAGCTCATGCCATTATGATGAGGGCTCCGCGGCGCCGCATTCAGCTGTCGCGTTTTGCTCTCGAAAATCGAGAAGAGTACGGATATAAACTTCGGGCTCAGACGGTATCCGAACGCGACCAGCGCCTTCTCGAACTCCGGTAGGCTAATGCGCCCGCTGCGATCTTCGTCAAAGCGATCAAACAGTTCCCGCCAGGCAGCAAGATAGCGCCACAGAGAAACGAATTCGTCAAAGCTGATGATGCCGTTGCCTTCTCGGTCGAACATGCGAATCATCATCTTGACGGTGCGCGGGTGGAAGGAGGTGTAGTCTCCGTTCACGAGAGCGGAGCCGAGCTCATGCTCGGTCAAGGAACCGGAATGTGATGAGTTCGCCGCGCGGAAGAGGGGATATAGCTGTTGAGGGTCATCGCTGGGGACTGCCAGTGGTGGAGGAGCGGGTGATTGAGGAGGACGAGATGAAGGTGGGGGTCGGGTGCGGTTTGCTTGCGACGGAGGCGGGCCAAACCCATAGTTTTGGGGTGGAGGTGAAGGGTGCAAAGGGTGCGGCCTGGGTTGACCTGATGGAGTGTATTGGTTTGGTTGGGCAGCTGCGGGTGAAGGGCGACCGTTGTAGGATTGTGGTGCCTGGAGCTCTGGGCGCGGGGCAGGCGAGCTATATGGATTAAGCTGCGGGGGAGCGCTGGAGACGGGAACGCGAGGGGGCACGCCTCCACTAGGGACATTCTGAGCTGGTGGACGAGTTGGGAGTGGTTTCTGTGCTGATGCTGGTCTTCCTCCCATTTGCATGGACCCAATCATCTGCGCGACCTAAGGGATGGTGAGCAAGAGCATTGAATGCTGATTATAGCCTGGAGAGAGCTACCTGTTCTGGCTCAGCATGCCTGTATCAATCCACCAAGTCAGCGACCAGGAAACTTTCCAAAACATCCAGTCATTTGCACTTACGCTGGCAGCGCATCGGGGTTGTAACTCTTGTTGTAGGCCATGGTGACGCAATTAGGCTACAAGAAAGGACGCGTGTCAAAGGGCGAGCAATCCTCGCCCTGGCGAGAGATTGAGGATAAGGATGAAGGAACGGAGTCTTCACCTGGCGTAGAGAGTGAATAGGAGAAAATAAATTTAAAAATCGCTGGGGAAGGAATGCGAAGTTGAACGGTTCTTGTTAAAGCGGAGCCGTGGGGCAGTGGTTTTCAGTTTGGGCCTAACGTAGATGAACCCGAAGCCAAGCCAAGAAAAAGAAAAAAACCAGTGGCCGCACTACGTTTCTTCCCCACTATATGGGACCGAAATTGTGGCTTTGAAGCAGTATCCCACATTGAGAACCTGCAGATTCAGCCCTATCAATGAAGCCAGTGGTGCGTGGCCTAATTGGCTATTTCCAGTCTATAGTCGCTATGATCCTTGTCTTCTCTAGAATGCTCGAATCCTTCATGGCGAGCTAAACTTTCTCCCCTGAACCATGTCCAAATTCATTATGGCTCCACTATGATTATTAGCATAGCCCTATTAAAATTGGCTCTATATTAGGATATTAATACCATACGAATACGACTCTCAAACATGGCTCATCCCCGAGCCCTCGATAATACCGCGCTCTTCTGCCTGCAAGTGGCTTTCTAGCAACCCCACGATTTCTTTCCAAGCTTTGTCCTGAAACTCCCTTCCTTTGGGTCCAGTGGTGAGGGCTTTGGATTCACTGATTGCGGTCAGCAGGTGATATAATCAACCAGAAATAATCATAGACTCAGCCATACTCCAGATAACCATCACTGCGCCAGCATTTGCCCTGTGACTCGACGCCCTGAAGTGTCGCGCTTACTAAAGACCGACTACCCTGTTCGGTCGTTCGGGCAAAGAGTCGGTATGCCAGCCAGGACAGCCATCGCTCATAAAATCGCCGACGGTATTGTCGCGTGAGGGAAGATTGGCACAAGCCAGGACTGATAGTGTTGACAATAATGGGCACTGTGCCATCCTCATTTCGAACCAGATCCGCGACAGTCTTCATAACGTATTCCAGCAGCAATTTGGAAATGCCGTACTGTTTCGGTCCCTGGAACCTATCCTGCGAATTCAGATGTTCCAACAAGGATCCCTCCATTGTGAGGCTCTCCGTCTTGGCACGAACGAATTGTTGACTTGAAACAACGCTAAGGTGGGTAGGCTCGGCGCTTGGACATTCGCGAAGTTTAGGGAGAAGTAGCAGGGCCAGAAGTGATGTCGAGAGAGCATTCACTTGTAGTGTCTCCTCCCAGCCCTCGGGCGACAGCAGGTATTCACGGTTCCAGATACCGGCGTTCAACAGCGCGATATCGACCCGACGAAGCTCCTTGTTGACCCGACTGGCGAAATCCTTGACACTTTGGAAATTGTTCATCTCAAGCTCCCAGACCTGTACCACACCTGGGCGACTGGTGACTTTTTCAAGCTCGGCCTTAGTGTGGTTTCCGCGCTCTAGGCTGCGACTTCCAATCACTAATGAGTCGACTCCCAGATTGAGAAATTTGATGGCGGCTTCATAGCCAAGACCCGAGGTTGCTCCCGTTAACAGGACTGTCTTGCCGGCGAGAGAAATCCCCCGAGGGTCTGTCGGGGGAGTGTATTGCATTTTGAGGAGGCGAAATAGACCCGCCATATTGCCGGTGAATAATATCACTTATCTAGAAAGATGTTGACTTGTGAATATGGAGCTTCTCGAAAGCTTCGAATGCATCAAAATAGATGACATCAGCATGCTTAGTCATAGTTTACAGCATTTTGAGGGAGGCCAACCAACGTCAAGTGAAATGAGTAGTTATAACTATCTCTGTTTTAGAATGAATCCCAGATCCATCGTGAAAAAGTTCAAGATGCAGACATCAAAAAATCTGAAACTTCTCAGTAGCCCATTCTTCATCGTTGAGAGGATCTGCAAAATTGATTCGGTTATCGGCATCAATTGTCAATCCCTTTAGAGTTGATCCCACTTCTTGGAGAAGGTCAGCCCCAAAGGAGGGGTTGTCTATAGTCTCCTGGGCGAACCTAAAATTCTTGAGAAGGAGGTATTCCGTCACTGTCGCGAGAGCCAGCATGCGGCAGATTTCGTGGCCTCGAGGCAGAGAGGTTGCCGATATTATGTGCCCAGATTTGAGATAGTAGGTGTTGACGATTATTTCCTTTTTGACTTTCGGATTCGGATTGTCCATCAAGGTCTTCTTCAGGTACCGAGCGATATCAGACTCCATTGCCGTTGCATTGCACATGTCTGCAAATCGCGCCAGCTCTATGGCAGCTGAAATCTGATGCTCGGGCTTGTCCGATTCAAAAGCGATCTTTCGAAGGCATAGCCATTGCAAGAAAGCCTCAAGGCTTTGTACCGAAACTACCCCTTCGATCTCTTCCAAGGTCGTCGTCTGCTCCTGTCCCTCTCTGAACTTGCCCTCGAACATTGCTGAGAAGTATGTAGACTCTTTGCAGAGAACCTCCTTCGAAACTCTGTATTCAAGGTCACTAGGTTTGATTCGAATTGTGGCGAAGGGACCATAAAAATGTGGAAGAATACTAGAAAAATTCGGTTGGACATGATCATTGTCGAAAGAAGAAAGCAAGTACATACGATCTAGCAAATGATCTGTCACTTTCTGCAGACATTTTGGTCGTCGCTTGAACTGGCAAGAACAAAAGTTGAAGATTGCGAGTAGGACAGGTAAACGTGTGTGAGCGGAATGTAAAGCCAGCAGAGAAGCACAAGAAGAGCGCAGTATGTCATACGCGTCGTGCGCCCTGGGAAGTGGCAAGGAAGAAGAAGGATCTAACACAGATAAAGCCAAAGTAAAGGCAGGAAAGGTACAACTAATCCTAAAGCGAACTTCAAGCAAATTAACCTTTCTAGGGACGGTCGAGTGAATGATGGACAGTGGCTACTTAACCTAAGTACTTTAAGGTCAAGGGGAAGTCCAGTAAATTTGTTTGTCTAAAGTTGAAAATTGCAATTAAGATTATGACGTGTGCTTTAACATGAATACATTAAGAAAAACTTTGAAAAGCGCCGGTTCAGTTCAGTTCAGTGCGACCAAGATGCACATAAGTGTAGACCCAATTCAGGAGGTCAATGGTGTAGCTACAATATTGACAATAGTACTACTTGCAAGACTTCCAGTAACAGAGACCGACACTGGCTCGACCCTCTGATACCATTTATTGTTCAACGGATCTATCACGCCCCCAGTCACCGGAACTTTGTACCAGCGTTGGGCAGTGGTTGTATACATCTTAGGGGGAACCTTATCGATTTGAACGAGCAAAGTCGCCGTATAAAAGCATTGCGGCGGCGCATTGACAGTCTGCGAGATTGACAGATCAATGGTTGTCGTTCCACTGCTCTCCTTGGTAGTGCTCTGCGTGTAGGAATAGCTAATCTCTATCGCCCAAGTCGTCGAGGCAGATGCTATGCCAGGGTCACCTGCGGTCTCTTCCATCGTCTGTGTTGACTTGAGCCCTGTCACCTGCTCATCCATAGTTGTGACAGTCAGCATCTGTGCGTTTGTGTTGGTGAGTGTCACAGTGACTGGTTGCTCCAGGGTACTGTTGCTGGTTCCGGAGACAACAGATGTGAGCCCAGGGGAGGTTGACCCGCCGCTGAGGACTATATTGAAGGGTGCGATGATCTCCATGGCTGGGACGATTCCGTCCCAACGGAAGGAACTCATTTGGTCATTGAAAGAGGCGTCATTCCCTAGATCGGAGGATTCTTTGGTGCTACCCCATCCCTTGATGTTAGGGAAATTGTTCCCAGAGCCATCCCAGTTGTCAGACAACACAGCGACCTGGCGGTCATTCAGGGACTTCCAGCGGACCGAAGAGACCGCGTCAGCTATCCACCATTTGCCGATCGAGTAGGTGACTCCGGAGTCCCATTCGCTTAGGAAGATCGTTGTACGCCCACCGTTGAAGTCGGCATCTTCGAACAACTCGATGGCTCCCATGTTGACATCATCGTTTCGCACTGAGAATGAGGACACACAGTCGTTCATGTTGCTGGACTGAAGATCTACTGATTCTGTGTTTCCGGTGCCGACTAGATCGACACATCGGCCACAACCGCTGAGGTCGGCCGCCGGATATCCGGCAAGCACTGGCTGGACGTTATCCATCAGGTCACGACTTTGCCGATTGGCAAGTTGAATGCGACGTAGGTGGTGTTATCGAGCGAATTATGTTTGATGGGCGGGCGATCCCCAGAAGAGCAGTTGAATATGGGCAAGTCAAGCCTCCGGCTATTCCAGTTGTCGTCCGCAAAGAGGGACACAATCCCGCTTTCCAGTGGTGGCGGGGCATTTGCGGGTGCTGGCAGCTTCGTGAGGAGACTGACCTGGGTAGCAGGAGTAATGTCAGTCATTTTGAATGGCTTTTGGATTGAATGTTCTTCTGCTTTGGAAAAGATATTTGAAGTTTTCCTGTGGATTGTGTCAACAAGATTTATATTTCATCGGCCGTTCCAGGTGACCGTTCTTATAGAGCCGAAAGCTATCTCCTGGAGCTTGGAGAAGAGCAACATTAGACCTGTATGGCAATATTTGCCGATCCTCATGAAAAAGCACAGGACAAGGATGACCCATGGCGGCGCTGAAGCAAACGGCACATAAAACTACTAGCGAGCTCAATGAATCACACTGACTTAGAAGAAGGCACTATCGGCACTTAATTCCCAAACATTTAGGACAAGTTACGCCTTCTCGTAGGCCTCGTATTGCGACAGATTGCTTTTGACGATGGCTTTCCCAGTGCAAACTTGAGGGAAGGAGCTGTCAGATGCCATATTGAATTAAAGTTTAGCACGTTCTGGTGGCTGATGAGCAAGGCCCAAAGAATCGGGGCAAAATGCCACCTATAGGGCTCATCTTAGTGCTTATTGCATGAGATCAGAGGCCAAGTCCCTTAGATATCTCCGAGCTGAAGATGCCGGAGCTAATCAGACTGCTTTAACCTTGGAAATTCGGCAAGATAAGCTAGGTAAAACGACTCTGGGTCCAAGCACAGATACCTCTTCTAGTAGCTTGCTTTTTCTATCAACAGCTGGATAGACTGGCGTCCCAACTTCCAATGTTTAGCACGATTACCCCGCCTTGTGCGTATCCCACTCTTTGATCGGTTGGAGATCCTCCAGACATCATTCTGGACTCCAATAGGATTAAAGGACTTGGTGTATACAAGCCAACCAACCAATGGGGGGCGATTTGGTCTCTAAGTTGTAGTCCATGAGCTCGTAACGACCTTGTTCACATCCTACGAGGGCTTCTTTGTTTGTTGAATGAAAAAGAAAGTCCAATCATGTTGTTATTTTTTGGTGCTGACGATGATGTGCATAACCGCCAGCTAGTCCAAAGGAACATCAATATAGTACTAGACCAATTGATAATTCCCAGCTTTGAGCATTGTAGAGTTGCTGCGTAGTAATATAAAATCCAGACCCATGACACCTGAACGGAAATATGTCAAGGATCGCGAACTCTACTGTGTTAGTAGAATTTGGGAAGAAGGTCAGACTCAGTAAGTTGACTTAACATTACGTCGTTGAGACGAAGGGCCTATGGCTGTGGTGCAACGGGTTGTCGATTGCCAGTCTACCCTAATACTGAGAGTAATGGGTACATATTAACATTGAAAAACGGTCAGAGGTTTGTCAGAAGAAAATCGGATATTTTGACCGGTGTCGCCTTTCTTGCAGTCTAAAATTTAAGCATGATGTTTCTCCATCTATCATGCTTGTCTAAGCTAAGCTCACTGTCCACTTGGCACTAAGCGACTCTCCCGCCATCTTTCAAAGTAGTCCATATGTTGAGATACCATCGATCAATATTAAAGTAATTGGAAACGCTCGCCTTCTACTCAAGCTCTACCCTCCCTTTTATCAATAAACATGCTGCAGCTTAGTAAATCAATGCAAATGTGAGAGTTGGATCATATTCTGGTAGTATGGCGAGCGAAGACAAACACTGCAAACAAATGGGGACACGATTTCCCACACCGACTACCCGGATGTATATGATCACAAATCACAACCATTCAAGAAGAACTGCATGAACCATTGTATTTTAGTGCTCCTTGCGCTTCATCAACAACCAATTCTAACCAGCGGAAAAATCTTATCCACTTTTTCGCCCCTTTAGCCCCCTCCGAAGCTGTCTTGGTGGCTGGCTGAACATGGCGGCTAGTTTGCAAGGCCACCAGGTACATCCTGAGGGCCGTACATGGAAAACACACTTTCCCAAAGGCGATCTCTGGGTATTTGGATACGGGTGAGTAATGTATCATCCAGCTTTCCTGCTTTTCCTAGCATGAATTGAGTCATGTAAGACTAACAAACCTTCAGGAGTCTAATCTGGAAACCACCCCCACATTATGGTGCGTAAAGCCACCCTATGACCAAGTTCACCAATTTGAACCATAACCAAAGCCGCCCAAGGTAGCTATTAAATGCAAACTAACAATGCCACATAGACCAACGAGTCCCAGGCTACATCAGCGGATACGTTCGACGCTTTTGGCAGGTAAGAGCCCCATGATGGTCTGACCGAAAATGCAGTGGAGACATTACAAAAATACCCAAAGCAACAAAGTACCGCAACAGTCTAGAGCGATCCAAAGCTGACATTTGTGCGCGTGGCGTTCTATTTTCAGGCTAGGTATGTCTCTCGGGACGGGCCAAGCCCAAACGGAACATCTTATTCCTTACATTGTCTCTAACGACATTTTTTTTCCTGATTTTTAGTACCGACCACCGTGGGACACCCGAACAGCCGGGTCGGGTCGTTACCGTGATCGAACGAAAGTTCTGGGAGACGCTGGATGACCCGGTAATTCACCTGCCCTTTGAGTTATTCCAAGTTTATCTCTTGACTATTCTTGGCCCCACCTTGGCATTGGATTTTGCAGCTAATCAAGCCAATTTTGTCTACAGCTGGCAAGACTAGAATCCCAGTCCGAATCTACCGGAAAGGTGTGGGGCGCCGCATACCATATCCCCGCTTCACATGCCGAAGAAGTTCATGATTACCTTGATGAGCGTGAGATAGATGGGTATAGTGCTCATTTTACGCCATTTTATCCTGTCTCTGGGGAGAAGTCCTCGTCTACTGATGCACCTGCGAAAGACTCAATTTGCATGGTTTATATCGGCCAGCCAACGAATCCGCAGTTCTTGCGTGACCGAGCTCAGCGTGAGCCGCAGAATGTGGCGCAGGTGATCAGTGCGGGGCATGGGCTTAGTGGGAAGAATTCGGAGTATCTTTTCCTGTTGGAGAAAGCGTTAGAGGGGATTGGCCTGGGATCGGCAGATGTTCATGTTACCGATTTGGTGAAGAGGGTCAAGGCTATTGAGGCGGAGGGCGAGGGCGATAGAGAGGAGCTGGAGGCAGAGCGGGAAGTGAAGCATTCATTGGCTTCTCATGAGGAAGTGGCACGTGGGGATAATATCGAATGAGTCACATTGCTCATCGATTTCGAATTCTGTCAATCTAGATCGCATAGATTGCTTTACTAGTGCATAGACATTTGCAAGATCAGGGCATTAAAAATGGCTGGAAAATAGTGAACTACTTTGGTAGAATATGCGCACTGCTACATGGGTCCCTTCCAGACTAATGAAGTAGAATCAATGCCGCGTCAATTTGGTATACCGTGATCGCATTGCTTGTGACGTTTTCGTTTCACATACAAAGTTTATCCTACAATCCCAAGTCTCTGGTACAGTAAAACACCCCATAAAACAACGCAAAGACAGAAGACGTCATATATAGGACATGATCAAGACAAATTAGTGTCCCCACGCGGATCTGGTCTACCTGAAAGGCATCACCACAAGCGAAAGTCGATTTTAAAAATCATTGCATAAATCCACCAGCCAGCTACGTACCGTACCGCATTGCATCAAACCTCAATTTCCGACGGATTTTGTGAGCCCCGTTTCTGAAACGCAGACAAAAAAAGATTTTGCAAGTACCAAGAAAGACGACAGTGGGGTATCGTGAAAGGAATCTGGAGCCTTAGTTGCCCTCTGGGTTTTGGGATTGGGAGGGACGCCAGCCTGTCACCATGTTAGAACCACAGCATACTTACAGCCTCGGGATTTTCAAAGACATAGAATCAAACGTACCAGCACCACCATTACCACCATTACCACCACCTACAGACAATGTTAGTGCGTGTGAACGTCAAACCACTAGCAGGATATGAGACTCACCATAGCCGCCGGGGTTATATCCAGCGGCATAACCGCCGCCATTACCATATTGTTGGTTGTAGCCACCATATCCTCCGCGGCTACCACCTTGCTGGTAGCCACCACCACCACCCTGATAACCGCCACCGCCGCCACCGGGTTGGTATCCTTGACCGGGCTGCTGGTTATAACCGCCGCGACCCTGGAAACCGCCGTCCGGGCGCTGAGGACGGTCAAATGCCTTGTCAACGCGAATAGTCCGACCGTCGAATCTGCGAAGAAGTATGAGCTCGAGGTTACTCAAGTATGAACTGAGGGTATGATAGATCCGGATCCTTACTCCACGTTGTTCATCTCATTCATTGCCGCATCAGCCTCAGCATCAGTGGCGAAGCGAACGAAACCAAATCCACGACTGCGCAATGTTGCGCGATCCTTAACAACGATCTGAGATGTCGTGAGTAAGAATGCATGCTTCAGGGATGCTTTGAGATGGACTGGGCCGGTACTGACAGCTTCCTGGATCTCGCCAAACTTTTGGAATCCCTCGCGAAGGGTCTCATCATTTGTATGCCATGAAAGGCCGCTTTAGTTCATTTCATATATAGTGAGCTTACTACTCTAGCCTCCACGATGAAGAAGGAAAACCCGGGCCTCGAATGGGTCGGAAAATTGAAAGCAGAGGAACATACTGCACGAAGAGCTTGGACATAATAGCTTTGCGAAACGGCGAAACGTTGGGAAGAGGCCAAAGAACTTGGGAACCGGATTAGTCTAGGTGGAAAGAAGCGACTGGAGATGAGAAAAAAAATGAAAGGGTTGTGCCCGGTGCAGAGTGGCAGGGAGATCCTAGTGGTTCGGAAACGAGTCAGCCGTCAAACCCGTGTAACAATCACACTGCCTTAGGGCTTTCACATTTTCGAGATTCACTGCCGGTCTAGAACCAATAGGAGCTGTATATTAAGAGGATATAATGCTTACTGAATACTTTTGATTTGGGTTTGGCTTTCCTATTTCTTTTTCTGTCTTCCTTGTTTTATTTGGCGGGTTGTGGCCAGTAATGAGGAGTGGTCGGGCAATAGGGAAATAGTGACAGGACAAGGTGGGGGGAAACGACCCAGAAGTAGTAGCGCTGCAGAGAGCGAGATAACCCCCGCCTAAACCTTGAACAGTGATTTGATTCGGGAACCGGCGGCCTGTCTGCCCTTTTCCCGCTCCATCAATCAGATGTTACCCGAGGCTGGATCTTGGAAGTGACGGGACGCTAGTCAAGACGGCTGATTACCACGGCAGGTGTGTCTGCCCCTTTGTCTCATCAGTAGATGCGAGACGATCAAGACCGGATCTAAAACGGTTGGAAACACATAGTTACTCAAGCCACAACACATCCATATTGGGATTGGGGAGACCAAACGAGCGCGTGGTCCGCTACGAAGAACCCTGGGAGCGATTCGTTGGTCTGGGCGGGGTTCTCCACGCACTTTGGGAGCTGTGGAACGTGCACCTGTGTCACTTAAGTTAGGTACGGTACCTCACAGTTATCATGCAGTTGCGATGTGTATGCAATCCTGACCCGTGGCCCTATCCGGGTTTCTGTGCCCATATTGGTCTGGCCCCCAATTACTGCCGGCTGCAGAATGGCTGAAGCAACCTGGCCTTGTCAAACCAATTGGAGCCCCAATCCCGGCCTTGATCATCCACATCCAATCCAAGCTGTGCGTGGGTGGAGGGGCACAGGACCCACATGCCGCTTAGGCCGTACCTCGGATTGACTCCGAAGGGAAGGAAAGATCAGCGCATGGATCAACTTGGCAGGGCGTTCGAACCTTGCATGTCTGAAGATAACCTCAATTAGCTGGTTTTCGGAGAGTTAGGGTGAGAATGAGACCGTCTGATTTTCAAACATCCCTTATAGTTTGAGACAGGATGATTGTCGTGACAAAATACCGAAACCACGAGCTTGCAGTTATTGGACAAAAAGAGGAGAGCGCAGCAGTATGGGACGTTGGTGTAGTGGGGTGAAGCGGGTAAGGACCGTGACTTCCATCAACGAAATACACTCGACTGAGTCGATCCGGAACTCGCGACCTTTCTTTCATGTATTCCATACTCATCTAGATATATTTTCAGTCTGATCCATGGAGATGGATCTCAATTCAATACACCGGTGGCTTTCAAAAGTTCCCGATGCTCAATCTGCTGGCAATGCTACGGGTATAGTTCCACTTTTATGTGGATACTGGTGTCACCAAATTACTGACACCAAACAACAGACGACCCGAATCAACTTGGTGTAGCGCTTGCGGATACATTGCCCATTTCGCCCAATATTGTTGACAGCGCCCGCAAATATGCAGAAGTGGAGGATGCTTTGTTGGTGCAACGCCAAAATCAATCAGAGAAAGCTGGCCACGAGCTGCAGCCCAATTTCGACCGCAAGCCGCGCCACAAGACTCGAGAAGATCGATACGACTATAAGGGCGCTGGCACTATCAAACCACATTCTACATCGCACAGAGACAAAAAGAAACGAAGGATAAGCAGGAAGCACACCATGAATGATGCGTTCCGTGCTCCCAATGTTGCGCGTGAGAGGTTGACGGTAAGGACAAGTGCTTGATACTTATCCTCCACTATGCTTATTCCTGATGAAAGCTCCGCGGCAATCTGAATGTTGGAATTTTCAACAAAGGCAAGGCATCATCGCCAATAAAGCTGGGTCACGGTGAGCAGAATTGGATTCCCAAGATGGCAGCGCTGATGACATCTACAAGTTCCCAATTCTGCGTACTCGGAACGAAGGTTTCTTACCAGAAAGCACCCAGGGTCTTCATCAAAGTCTCCAACAATAGAAAAGAAGCGCAAGGTGGGTCATAAACCTCCGAAAAATGTGACTGGTCGACAACAGAATCAGCCTGTATACATATTCTCCGAGCTAGTGAAAGAACTGGAAACCGAAGGGACCAACACAGAGCAACTCATTTTCCAGGCCAGACAGAGACAATTTGACCAGCCGAATGAGGACCCCAAGATCGATCAAGGGCTTTGCATGGGCAGAAATTCGGGCCTGGGTGTTCAGAGAGAGCAACTCGAAATGCGGAGCCGTCGTTCATTCTTGACACATCCGGTCACGAAGACCGCGAGTTGGTCCCGATCTGATACACCATATACTTGGTCTGAAACAAACCCTAGCAAGTTGCAACCCGAGCTTGCTTTGGAGATTGAATTGTTGAAACTTCTTCATGTGGGCCTTTACCCAGCCCAAGGAGACGATCCAGCAAGGGAATCAAATCAAAACTACACGTACTACAATCTCGACGAATTGAAAGACATCTTAGACAGCCGGAAAGAATATTGGGCGTCGGAACCTAGTCAAACTCCCCAGGTTGTTGCTGCATCGCCCATTGCTAAAGTCCACAAGACTCGTGAAAGCCCAATGAGGGAAGATCTGATAAACTCAGTGCATCCCCAAGCAAAACATCCAGATACAGAGGAATTAGGGCATGACAAGTTCATTCAATGCGCCCCACGTCAAATTTCATCTAGACCGGTCAGTCAATCTCACAACAACGAAAAGGTCAGCTCTATTTCACAGCCGGAGCGCCTGGAAAAGATGAGCTTTGACTTCCACGGCACTCAAAGTGCCCAGGAGAATCCATCGGATGATGTTTTCTTCAGCAATCTAGATGCAGCATTCTGGGCGATTGTGGATCCAAAAGCCCAAAACAAGATGGACTCTTTGGTGATGATGGGAATACAACAAAGCTCACCAACCTTTGACTTTGAAGATATCATGACAACAGCCGAGCGTATTAGCGCAGAGGTCTCGAAAGGGCCTTCGCAGGGCTTGTTATCACATGCCCAGGTGGGGATGGAAACACTGTATCCTCCCCCTCCTGCTGCTCATGACTATCTTGACCCCAAGAAACGTGTCACGCGTCCTGAGAATGACCATGGCCAAGGCGATGCTATGATGCTCCAAAGTCCCCAGCGGGAAGTTTCAAATCGCATGATCGGGCAAAGGCAGCCACGCCTACAACCAAGTATCACCCATAATTCAAGCGATGACCCAGTTCCTCCTGGGTTCTGGCGCCAGAATAGGTTGTATTGATCTGCGGCGTCTTGGCAGACCCTCACAGTCATGACCAAAGATACAGTGTACATCAACTGATTGGCGTTTAAATTGGCGCTTTCGTTCTACAAACCAGACTGCATGGACTGCAACACGAGCCGCATGTATAAGAGGAGTGTTTTTTATTTTTAGTCACCAACTGATATTAATGAATTCCACGTTCTTCAACATACATTTTTCCAGTTTTACCTGCACTGGTACCTGGGTATTCCATTGCATGGAAATATCTTTCACTTTCGAGTTTAAAGATCAAACACCAACCTCTACCAGTCCTCTTCCAGGTATGATATGATGGTTGTACATGGTTTCCGGCTTATGTATTTCCTGGCCAGTGATGGTTATGATAACCATGCAGTATTAGCGCCCGTGAATAGCGTGGTGGAAAAAGGAAAAAGAAAAAGAGCGCCCAATCATATCTTCACTACTGAACCCGCCTTTATCAGCAATCGATTCCACTTAATTCGATGTTTTTAAAATACCTTAACACCCTCTACAAACTGCGAATATGGCTACCGGAAAGCCCACCATCCTCCTCATCCCTGGCTCTTGTAACCAAGGCATCATCTATGATCATGTTGCAGCCATACTTCGATCCCAAGGATATCCTGTCGAGCCTATCACCCTCCCTTCTCAAGGTGGACCATCATCAAGCACCATGTACGATGATTCGGAGTACATTCGACAAAACTACCTAAAGGGCCTCGTCGCCCAAGGCAGGGAGATCATCATTGTCATGCATTCATACAGTGGATTGCCCGGCACAGAGTGTATCAAGGGATTCGCCCGCAAAGACCGCTTGGCACAAGACCTTAATGGTGGTATCGTCGGCCTGCTCTACATATCAAGTTTGGTGGTGCTGGCGGGGAACAGCATCGTTGATTTGAATCCAATGCTGGAGTCTCAGGCGACTATCGATGTATGTTCAAGACAACTCAACAATAGATGAGGAAACATGAGAAAGGATGAAACTAACGGCTTAAGCCGCAGGGCAATGAGCTGTGGCCCAAGAACGCCAGAGATATGTTTTTCAATGACCTTGACGATGACGTAGCTGAGAAATATCTCGCTAAGATTGTCTACCAAGCTGTTCCCAGTTTTCATACTCCTCTTACGTATGAAGGGTATCGCAGTGTGCCTACCAGCTACCTTGTATGTACGAAAGATGCCACAATTCTCCCCGTGCACCAGCTGGCTCAAACTGCCATGCTCGGGGAGGGAGGTATTCGTACTTATTCCGTCGATGCGGGGCACTTCCCCATGCTGGGCAAGCCGCAGGCTGTAGCAGATGTTATCCATGATGTTGCATCACGAGAAGGCACCGCGTAGGTACGTCATTTATGATGTGGAAGGAACATCCATCAATCTAGCTCTTCCGGGAAGTTGTGGGTTTTATATTGAATTGTTTGGGTATAGAGCAATCTAGAGGGCAAAGCACTATTAACAGGAAGTACCGCGGGAAAATTCTCGCGTCTATCCGATGCTTCAGTAGATGGCTTGCCAGACAAATGAACCTAACATGGCTTTATCTGACCATCTAAATGAACAAGGACCATTCTTTTCAACGCCAATAATGCGAGCACAAGAAACAGAAGACAAAAGGATAAAGGAAGGTGTGGTATTAAAGGGTTGCGGCGGCCTCGATAGCTCCGGCAACTTTGAACATTCCCGGACTCCGCACTACAACCTCGACCGGGTACTTCCATGTCATGAATCGCGTCCAGCCTGCAAATCATTGATATTAGCAACGCATACCTAAAATTTTGCAGACAAGATGACCTACTCCAGTATGCGCATTTCCGGCCCATGTATTTGCCAATGAATGGCACAAGCACCATTGTCAAAAGCAGCTCTAACTGCTCGATACTTTCCCGCCACTCGGCCTCGGCATCGGAGTAGTCATCGGAAAGGGTTTCTAGGTCGGATTCCGTGGTGCTTTCAGATGGCAGTGAAGCGACCTCATCGTCGGAGTCGTATGAGTGCTGGTTGGAGGGGATCATGTATGCGGACATGGAGAACGAGGGATTGGACGAGGGAGGAGAGGAGGACATGTTGGCGGTGGATCTGTGAGATCTGGAAAAGAGAGAGATGATTGAGGAAGAGCAGTGGCCTGCCTACTGCCCTGTGGTGATCAAAGCATTTGTTCCGTAAGTTGGACGGTGTTGATCCCGGTATTGAGGGAAGTAGGTAGACGCCGCGGGTGGTACACTTATTACATAAGCGCCGGCGAGCTTGCTGAGTCATGTGGGGCTCCATGATGAATCTATACATGAATTTTAGTTAAATCATTGTACAAACAAAGATAACTTGATCTCATAATTCCTTTAGTGACCAAATCTGCTATAAATGTGCAAGAGTAGCCATCATCATCGAAAGTACATAACATGAGGCATATAGAATCTCAGCTTTATTGGATGGAATGGAGGCCAGCTAATTACACTGATCGACTAGCCAAACGACCTAAGTGTTTAGACTGACCAAAATAAGATAAATGTTCGTTTGGATACTTAATCTTCACATTGTCTAGGTACTACGTGCTCACGATGTTGAAATTGTCGGGCAAGATCTATACAATGCAAATGCACGTGACTTCTATCAATGAGTCAGGTCACGTGCCTGTCCCGCGATAACAGACTCTCGCCTCTCGAACATCGAGATATCAGACCCAGCATCAAATTCGTCATTGTCGACATCGCCGTCTCTCCGATCTCCCCGCAACTCCTATACTCCTCAAAAATACCCCGGTGGTCAAGCGAAACAAATTCTGCAACCACCCAGCATGGCGGACGTCGTATGTCACACCCAGTCTCTTTTTTACCGCACCCACATTTTCTTTCGGGCGTGCACAATACCCCTCGGTCGACACCAACGCTAGTCGCGCAAGTCACTTGCTTCCTAGCTGGACTCCGAGACATGTTTTGCCCCAGAAAGCCCACTACATAAACTTTTTGGCTTTGACAATCTATTTTTTTACACATCACTAATTTGTGGCGGGGCCCGAACAGGACCAAAAGCAGCGCAAATCCGTTGCATTCAGCGAAGGATCGGTCATCATGGACACCAACGGTCAAGTCACAGAGTCTTCCGAGACTGAGAAGCCTGCCGGTACGATACAATAGCTTCCCTTTCATTCGGGTTCCACTCGTCTGAACCCCGGACCCGCTAACGGATATATTCAAATTTCTAGACAAGGAAGTCGACGAGGTCACCGACATGTTCAAGGGTCTCGCCAAAAAGAAGAAGTCCAAGAAGTCCAAGGACACTGAGGGCGAGGGTGAGGAGGCTGCTGGCGACGAGTTCGACCCCTCCCTCTTGAAAAAGAAGAAGAAGTCCAAGTCTAAGAAGGCCGATACTGGTGACTTCGAGGCCAAGCTTGCTGAGGCCGGTGTCTCCGAGGAGACTGGTGAGCAGGCTGATGAGGAGGAAGTCTTGCCCGAGGGTGATCTTGAGGCCGGCACCGGCATCTGGGCCCACGATGCTACCCAAACCATCCCCTACTCTCTTCTCGTCTCCCGGTTCTTCTCCCTCATCCAGAGCCACCACCCCGACCTCCTGTCCAGCGGAACCAAGTCCTACAAGATTCCTCCTCCCCAGTGCTTGCGTGAGGGTAACCGTCGTACCGTTTTCGCCAACATTGCCGATATCTGCAAGCGCATGAAGCGATCCGACGACCACGTCATGCAGTTCCTGTTCGCTGAGTTGGGAACCAGCGGCAGTGTTGACGGTAGCCGTCGCCTGATCATTAAGGGTCGTTTCGTCCAGAGACAAATTGAGTCTGTTTTGAGGTCATATATCGGTATGTTCCCCTTTCTATTTTTGCGACAATCACCATTGAAATCGAAGCACTAACGCATCTACAGTGGAGTATGTTACTTGCAAGACCTGCCGCAGCCCCGACACCGAGCTCAACAAGGGTGAGAACCGTCTGTACTTCATTACCTGCAACTCCTGCGGTTCCCGTCGTTCCGTCGCCGCTATCAAGACTGGTTTCCGTGGACAAGTCGGCCGCCGGAAGCGTACTGGTTAAGCGGGATAAGCTTTGTATTTGGCAATTGTGGGAGAGGCAATTTCTTATTGTCTCTTCGTTATGGCGTGTCACGTACTGGGATCAGTGGATGGTGAAAATGAGACCCCGGCATTGTATCTTTCTACCGTTGGGGGTTTGAGATGAGGAAACGATTTGAAAGATAGAAATAGTTCGCCATGAAATGGATTGATATGACCACCTACTTCCAAGTTTGAATTGACTCATTAACTTGGTTCACTCATTTCTGAGTGTATTTTCAGAGGCTTCGAATACTCGACTAAGCTCTGAGTTAAATTGCATCAGACATATCAGTCTGCAGCATTCTGCCCTCGATATTCGCATAAAGTATTTGCTAGTACCGACATGTGGCATGCCGTTCGATGGCTTGGCTCCCCCTACCCTAAACCACAATACAGTAGGTTTCGAAATGAGCTATACTGCCATACTTTTAGGTGACTCTTCGACGTGTCAGTATGGCCCTTGTTGGGTGGACCTAATAGTTAAACCGCTACCCCTCAAATCGCATGGCATTAGTTCCTGGTAACCCAATTGAAAAGAGCGGTGTTTACAAGTCTGCCAGAAACGGTGAATAATAAAATATGCAAGGAAGAGCAAGACCTTTTGGGATAAGATAAGCGTAAGAGAAGACATGCCATTGGGACTGGAGTGCTATACCCCCCTATTGCCGCCAGCTCTTTTGCTATGAGTACACCCTTCATGGCCAAGGCATCTCCATTGTCAGGTTAGCAGATGACTTGCAGGCTTTGAGCCTACTTGACGTTCCTGTTCCTAGGAAAACAGTCGTTGATGAAGACGGTGAGGGGTAGGTGTCGAATATCAGCAACGATACGCTCCAAATTGCATTTGGAAAAGTGCGTGATATGATGCTGGAGAACGCTCTCGACCTTGTCAAGTCTACAGGGCTAAGATAGGCATATCTCAACGTCTCGTAGAGGATAATGGGAAGGGGGTTTATCAAGAGAAGTGAAGCAATACCTGTTTTGAGACCATGGCGCTATCTGGCAGTGGTTATACATTGTTCTTATGCAAATCAATTGGCCCCAGATTATTGTCACAAGTAACCCACCGCGTCTGATTCCTTGCTTAGTATGTGAGAGTCACCGAAGCTGCCTAATCGATGGAAGGTCCTCTGCAAGAGAGTGATAGTATCCTGAAAAGTACTTGACCGCTAACCATCCACTGATGGGAGACTATCCAGCTCCCAATGCTCCCAGTCCCCATTATTTAGAGCGACATATTTCCGAACCTGATCCATGTCTAAATATTCTAGCCAGCTACTGTACCAGTCCAAAAACTCGACGATGGAGTCGAATATTGGCTTCTGCCCGTAAACCTCGACGTGGTCTCCATAAGTTGCGACTTCAGAAATGACCACTCGCCACGCCCAGTCCTTGTGGCTCTCATCAGAGTCTTCTGGGTCCCGTCGACAGTAGAGATACATGCTGTACCATGCATCATGCCCAGCCTGTTTGTCTTTGACGCCGATCCCGGTTTGGAAGGCAGCGCGCACTTCTAAGTCATGATACGCATAGGCTTGCACAAAAGATTCTTCGCAAAGATAGTACCTATGCAGATGGTGTATCAAATCTTCTCGGTCTTTGGGAATATCAGAGGTTTCCTTCACGAAACTTCCAGGTGGATCGAAAGGAGCCATGCCTGCGCAGCGAAAGTCCGGATCTTGGACTGCACTAGCATACTTGAGAAAGAGAGCCAGATCATAACAGGGCGGGACTTCGAAATCGTTGTCCTCTTCACTTCGAAAGGCCACCTCATTACACACAGTCTGCAGGGTGTCCAAATACATCCGGCGCCACTTATCTGTCCACCCGTTTGGGGGGTCGACGCCATCCATATGCCGATGGTATAGCGATTTGACATTACTCAATCGGTCAACATTTGCCTCTTCGTGAAACTGACGGACCTTTTCTGGTGATTGGGCAGCCATCCAACAAACATTTTGCCTGACTGTTAGGTCGGGCCAGTATTTGCGCATCTCAGACAGTTTCTCCTTTTCGGTGGAAAGATCCATAGCTTCTATCTCATCCATCCGATCTTGAAGAAATTGCCGATTGGAGGCCTCCATCTTGGTGCGAAATCGTTCCACTGCCAGGCGCATATTCTCATCCGCGTCGGCGGATGGCTCTGCGGTGCTCTCCATCCCTGGTGGTAGAGAAGGGCCGAGTTAGCTTGGTAGTGGAGCAGTGCAAGAAATTAAAAAGTTCAATGAGTAGAAAAAAGGCAGAGCCTCATCACCATAATTACAGTAATTACAGTTTCCGGCACTGTATGCCTTGGCGCGTTTCGGCAAGTATGGTCTGTCAATGCCGAAAATGGCGATTACTTGAAACCTGTTAACCTACCAGGTATACTATAGATTAAATAAACACACTTGACGGAGGCTTTGCCTGTTCAAATATATTTTGATGCAACCTAAGTGGGGCGCTGGGAAAGAAAGCGTGAGTAGGGGCTATTTCCAACTCTACTGTCAGTGCGCCACGGGAAAGAGTTTATTCCTTGACTATGACAGGCAGGCCTGATAACCTTAGGTCCTGGTTAACGATCGCCCATTATCTCGGAATATCTTGACAGCTTGAAGGGTCTGAGGGCCCAGTCTCGCCACGAGGCACGATTCTTTGATGCCTGGAACATTGGTCTTTTCTATCATGAAAAAGCATGATCCAGGAGTACGCTAATAACCCCTTGGTGAATGAAAGTACAACTCATATCCATGAAGATTTGAAAGCAGCGGCTCATTTCGGCGTTTTTACAAGGACAATGTGGCGGGGAATGGACTTGATTATCACTAACAAGCAAATATTACTTGAACACCCGAGCTCTAGGGATATATCCTTAGTTCACTAGTATCCATTATACCATTTGCTCCATTTTCACACTCAAGTAAAATTCTTGCAAAGAAGCTAGGCCAATGATCTAGTCCATTCACACATTCAGGGTCTCGAGCCTTCGTCATATGGTGGTGGTGGGTCCTCATTTACCTCCGGAAGTAATATCTCCGGATTATCTCTTATTGTTGTAATTAGGTTCTCAACTATTTCAAATCCTTGCCTAAAAACAAGACATTAGTGATAGACCTTATTGAAGCATAACCCAGGTGATACTTGCTTGAATAATTTGAACTCATGGGCGAATTGGACTGGTGATAGATCTTTACTGGCTTGCCAATGCCCCACCATGCAGCGGAGGGCATTTTTCTTGAGGAATTTCACCATTTCTTCTGCGGAAGCCTCATGGTAGTACTCATCTGTGCCTCCGGGCTGTGGTGGCATTGTAAAGAAAAATGGTGTATTGAGGCGAGCGTAAGATAATTACAAGTGTGATGTTTCCTGCAGGACTTTCTTTCTCGGAGGATATTTTTCTAGTCTTCCGAATATGAATGGGGAAGCGGGTGGCTTCAAATTTCATATCCTTAGTTCGGCTCGGAGACTAGAACCTTATTCCCAGCCATTAATCGAGCTCAAGTCTGTAATACAGATTTATGTACTCAAAAATCGCAGTGTGTATATTGCAGCTATATACGATACGAAAACCAACACGACATTAACAAATTGATACCATCTTACACCCCCATCCTAACACCATCAACACAAAATCACCCACTCGCCGTACTCATCTTCATCTGCATAGCAAAGGTATTCAAGTTCCTAGTCTGAAAATAAACAGTTCCAGGACCTTTAAACTTGCAAGCAAGGCCCTCATGAGAAGAATAAGCAGACAGAATTCCACCAGACGCAACACGTTCAAGTGTATAATCGCAATTCCACGCGACAAGATAACCATTATCAACGTAGTATTTCTCACCCTCCACAAGCTGGAGTATATTAGCACATCGAACACATGAAGCTGGTAGACTTGCAACGTACTTCTTTCTTGACAATCGCGCCGAAGCTTTGGATCCAAAGTAGTCCGGTTCCAGAGATCTTGTAAACGAACAAACCCTCTCCGGAGAACATTGCCTTTGTTAGACCCTGAGTTACATATTCGTGGCTGACAGCAGATGAATGCGCTAGGAAGGCGTCTCTTCCGATCATCCATTCCTTTTCTGGGCGGATGGGGAGCACCATTAGGTCGCCTAGGACGGAGGGGGCTAGGAGTAGTTCACCGGGTCCTGTGAAGGTAGACATGCCCATTTTGCCTCCGGCTAGCAGTTTCTTCATTGTGAAGTGGACTTCACCTCTAAGGGTCATTGTGGGAGACATTGCAAGCATGGCACCTAGAAGATCATTAGGCATTCGAAATAATCATTTAGTACGGGTTCATTATGTCCTACCTGGTTTGACAATCAATGGCGCACCCATGGCTAACTGGATTGTCAAGAGAGAGTTTGAGTCACGATGACTGATTCTGTAACTCCCTCCGTTGAATGTACCAACATTGTCGTCGTGTGTTGCGGTGGTTCCTTTGAAGTCTCCATATGAGGGGGCTCCTCCGGGAATCTTTTCCATTCGGTTCAATGAGGATGATTGAGACTCAGATCTGCTGATACTGGCAGCAGCTGGTTGCTGGAATGCAGCAGCGCTCGGCTGGTTGTAGAGAGGCGACTTATCTTGGGGGTATTGGCTCTCCGGTGGTGAGCTCTGGATTGGAGGGCTAACAGACTGGGGCGGTCCCGGGTATACATTGCTGGTTGGTTGGGACCTGGGTGGAGGAGGGTAACTGAAATTATGTGGGGGTGCATTTGCAAAGGAGCCCTGTAAACCAGGTGATGGTTGCGAGGGTGGGGGAGAGGACTGGGGAGGCGGAGGGAATGCCTGCGGGGGTGGAGGAAAGGCTTGCTGGGGTGGAGGAAAGGTTTGTTGGGGAGGTAGAGAAAATGCTATATAGAGCATGTCAGAGTGTGCTCATACTTCATTACGGAGGGTTATTTACTTGTCTGGTGAGCCGGCGCTGCGTAGTGACCGTTAGCACAATTAATAAACATTCCTTTCCATCAATAGCTTACCAGACATCGGCGGAGGAGGATAGTGGGTTTGCGGCTGCGACATTTTCTTGTTGAAGAAGGACGGCATCGATGTATTGCGATAGAAGAAGTTCAATTGAACTTCAGCTAAATCCCTATTCAATCATTAGAGTCGATCACTCCAGGTTGAATTTCAACGTACAAATCCCACTTGTGGTGTGCGGGGTAACAAATCTACTTCGACTTCGCTTTGCTGATCAACAGCAAGGAATGCAACAAGAATCGAGGAGACCTGCTAATTTCAATGACAGTTGAGAACCTGCTCAAAATGCAAGTAAAGGGGAACTTCGCTAGGAATGCACAAAAGAAGTGAAAGCTCTGGCTGAACTCCTGGGAGCTCCAAACCTATTATTAGGTCCGAAGGTCTTGGAGACGATTAAAAGCCATTTAGTTTGGCAGCCGAATCACACTTCACTACTGCATGATGATCCCAGCCGGGCGCTTACAAGGTCCAACTGCGCAATCTGATGGGCCGGTGCATGTAGTAGTAAAGTGGATCCTCAAGCGTGATTGGTGGTTCACGAAGGCGCCGAGCGGCCAAGCAGAATACGGAAGTTAAAAGTGGGACACGACAGGGTCAACGGTGATAGATGTGAATGTTTTGCCGCTCGGACGAATGCCCAGAGTACTAGTAATGCGTCCGGCTCTGCTGACCTGGCAGCCAAGTCGCGGGGTTAGACCTTGGCTCCTTGTCAATCAGGTGACACTGGGATATATTTACAACAGAGCGTACTTGGGAATGATCATCGCAAAGGGGTACGGAACAGTCGAGCTTGAAGCAAACCCACAGGTGCATTCATCTACCCATTTTCCTGAGGCATAGCAATGTGGAACGCTAGCACTCTAAATACAAAATAGCAGCATATAGTTCCGAGAAGATCACTGATCTGCTGAAAGCCATCTGTCCAAGCTAAATAAGCCATAATCCACCAACGCCTTTCAATGATTTAAGAGGATATATAAAATCATGGGAGTATCCCAGCAATATTAAACGAGTACCGCATAAACAGATTCGAATGGTACCGCCAACCTAGAAGATGCTGTTCACAATATTGGATCCAACAGTAGCACCGGCACCGAAGATTGCTGCTCATGGTTAGCTCACTGATCCTCTATCATATTGGGATACGACACATACCAGCGTTACCCAGCTTCTTGCCGAACTTCTTGCCGCCTTGCTCGAACTTGCTCTTCTCCTTCGGGTCGTTGGACTCGGGAGCTGAAGGTCCGCCTTGACTGACCTCCAAAGGCATGTTACCATAGTTGGTAGGCGGGGGAGCGCCGCCAACCTTCTCATTCAAGACATTCACATAGCTGCGAGGGAAGATACCCTCCATACCAGTGCGCTCGTTGCGACCACGCCACCCTGTCATGAACATTAGTACACCTTCAAATCCATTCGTCTTTGACGGAACATACAGTCATCATTCATGTGCTCAATAACTTGAACACGGTCATTCGGCTGCAAGGCAAGATCACCCGCATCGGTGGGAGTGTATGCATACAGCGCCGAGGCGAGAGACAGAATGGGCGGGACTTGAGGGTAGGCCGGCGGAGCCATCTGAGGAGACGGTGAAGCATATTGATTGTGCATCTGGGCTTTCTCGTTCAACGAGGCATTGTGCATTTGTGACACGGGAGGAGAATAGGGAGCTGGAGCGGGCTGTGCCTGAACAGGTTCCGGTAGGGGCGAAGGTGTGGGCATCACGGGCGTAGCCTCGCGGTTTCGGAGCGCGGAGCGAGCATCGGACTCGTCGGGCAGTTGTGAGAGGATAGAGTTTAGCTGTTGACGTGAGATCACAGATGAATCTGCTAGGAATTCCAGCTCCTGGGTTTTGTTTGTTAGTGGCTGTTACTTTCAGGTACTGTGGGGAAGACATACGGTTCGGACCATGCGGAGCGACCGGGTGGTCATGGCAGAGGCAAATTCGTTTGCCATGACGGGTGTGGGAACTTAGGCGACTGTAGGATTCGATATGAAGGAATTAATCGCCTGCTGGAAAGTGACGGAGATCGAAGATAGGGGAGATATGGGTTGAGGGAGAGAGCTGAAAGAATAGCGGAGGTTAAGACCGGACTCCTCTGCCAAGTGGGTTGTCTCGTCTGCCTGGCGGGCCAAGACTTCAGAAACACCAGGGGTAATCTCTCTTCAACCATGCCATTTCTTTGATGAGATATAGTAGTCCTCAAACATCAATTTTGCTCAATTTTTGTTTCTTTCTTCTCTTGAAAATATCAATCCCATGGGGTTTGTTGTTATACAGCGTAGCGTTTGATGGAATGTAGCCTCTCTGCACAACTAGCATGACTGGCCCCATCCATGTCTGTGTTTTATATTTAGAGCCGAGTCTCCCGGTATCAGTCTTATGTCAAACTCATTAAATTAGTGGGGATCATTGTGATTCTGCGTCTAGCCAAACTAATGACTCGACTGCTGGGCAAAGCAACATATTGGAATTGTTAGACTAAATCTACGGTATATCTGGTCTTTGCATCATCAGTTTGATCCCCAACAAAATCCAGTCTGATTCCTGGTAAGCTGTGGTGTCTAGTCGTCGCTAGTAGCTTCATGCTGAAAATGTACCGTCGAGCAAATTATCATTCGCTTTCATCGCCTACAACACGAGTGACCGTAATCCCATCCTGTTCAACAGTTAACATCTCGCTTAGACACTCAAGGAAGCAAACATACCAGACCAAAATCAGTATCGAATTCCGCAAGAACAGTCTCATATACCAAGTTAGGGTTAGGCGTAACAGCTCCAATCCCAGCCCCTTCAACCATCTCCCGCTTCTGCTTCGTAGTAGCCTCCACCCATTTTCGATACTGAGGCGCACCAGGAAAGATCACATTATCCGCGATAACAACCGAAACGTCCGGCTTGAGGACATTCATCTGCTCAAGAAGCCATAGGTCAGGCAGATACAGATCCTGCCAATGATCTAGAAAGATGAGTTCAAATTGCGTGAGCTCTTTCTCTTTAACCAGGTCTCGCAGGACTCCATCGCTGGATCCAACCATAATTTGCACGAAATCGCGTAGCCCGGCCAGTTCTACTAGCTGGCTGGCTATAGCGCCCATTTCTGGGTTCTTTTCGATACCGATGTACTGCTTTCCGCCATGCGATCGTACAGCATCTCCGAATAATATGGCACTGTACCCGACGTAGACACCGAGTTCGATCATAAACGATGGTTTGCATTCGCTGATCAAGTCAACGATATGCTGGCCTTTTTTGGCCCCAACATTCGTGAGTATTTTGAATTCTTTATGGTATTCATCAATTGCGGTGAGTACTCTTTGCGGGTTTCCGTTGAGCTCTTTGATATCGGGGCGCGCGTATATATAGTGGAGTAGGTCTACTTCGCGGCCATCCTGGTTATGTTTAGTATTGCATCTACACGTGTCCAAATTTGGGCTTCAACTCACAAAAGCATATCTAGTCGCTCGAGGTGCGTGCTGCTTGTTTGACATGCTACTTGCAAAAAGAAAAAAAAGAAAAAAAAAAACTTGCAGCACTTGGGATATCCCGGGTTCCAAAGTTTCTTTTCAGATTCAGGAGAGCAAATTCGGATTATTGTCTATGAGCATTGAAATATATTGAGCTAGCTTTTACTTGAGACCAAGGAAATGACATTTATAATAAAATATGTAGCGCATTTTCCAGCCGAGGTGGATGATGTTTGTATGATTTCCGAGGTCAGGAGTTAGGGAACTGAGAATGGAAATATCCGAATGCTTCGGACAATCTGACCGTCCGAGGCCTTGGCCTGCAGTCACGCATCGCGATAGCGATAGTGAAATCACGTGTATCTTCTTATATACGCCGGGGACGTCTGAATCTTGGATGGTTGCGATCGTGTTAAGTTCCCATCCATGGATACCTATAACCTTCAGTATCTGTAAAATTCAGTGTTGTATATATCCGACCTTGGAGACGCCACGACAGTGGCAAGGTGAAAAAAGAAAGACAGTGTGCAAGGTGATGAACAACTCTTGGCAACATTTTTTACCAGATCTTTATCATTTGGAGAGTGGTACCTGACTTCAGTAGGAATTACGTGTGTACGTACGGAGACTTTGAGGCTCAGTGTTCTACTTGGTGGGGTAAGTCGGGGTCCGTAAGAGGAAAGAAGGTTGCGCCTCAAGCGTTGCAACAGTTCCTATTTGTGAGTATGAGTCAATTCATTCTTGAGGAAATACTAAGTAAGACAAGATGATTGATTCCTTCTTCAATAGCCGTCTCTTGTGTGCGGTGAGATCAAAGCCCCAGCATGGACCGAGAATCTATGACATCAAGTGGGTCGAATACATCATAGTGTTATAACAATTCATTTATAAACAATGAGAATATGTGATCGGAAATGAGGACGTGGTAATAAACAAATAGAGATATTCCAGATAATAGGCTCAATACCGGACTATACAGAAGATTAGGTCCAAGCGACTGGATTCATGAAAGACGGTGATGGTGGCAACATCATCGTGGCCCCACTTAAATGATGTCTGTAGCCTCATTTTGCGCTTAACAACCAAATGAAATATGGCGACATGTACTCAATTGCCAAATGCATACAATGGCAAGCCCATAAAACCAATTGCTAAGCAACAATCTAGATTGTACCCATGGCAAGCGGAGTTAGGCGCATGACAATATCCGCGACAATAACCCCCCACTATACCCTAAAGGGTTTAGCGCGTGACTCCCCTCTCTCCCACTCTCGAGAAGCTTCTGTGCAGTATAAATCCCATCAAACCCAACCTCACGCGAGCCTTCGTCATAAACCCACCCTTCTCCCTCCACAATCAACCCACACCACTCAACCCCCAAACACCACCTACAACCGCCAAAATGGATGACTGGAACACCACCACCAAGATCGGCAGCAAGCACCGTGGCGCCGGTATGGCTCCCCGCGAGACTGTCGTTAAGGGCAAGAGCGCTCTGAACGCCGCTCAGCGCCAGGGTGGTATTCTCTCCACCGAGAAGAAGTACACCACCGGTAACATCGTACGTCCAGATTCCGCTTCTTTTAGTCCCCAATCACTTGAAGCAAACACTAACCCGAATCCAATCCACAGTCTGCTAAGGCTGGTGCCCCCGAAGGCCAGCACCTCACAAAGGTCGACCGCAGCGACGACATCATCAAGCCCAAGACCGTTGGCCTCGAGGTCGCAGATGCTATTAAGAAGCGCCGTACCGACGAGGGCTACAAGATGACACAGAAGGAGCTCGCCACCAAGTGCAACACCACCGTCACCGTCATTCAGGACTTCGAGCGTGGATCCGCCGCCCCGGATCAGAAGGTTCTTTCTGCCATGGAGCGCGTGCTTAACGTTAAGCTCCGTGGTAGTGACATCGGCAAAGAAAGGTTCCCCAAGAAGAAATAAATAAACTCAGTCCTCGGCTGAGGCTTTTCATTTCTTGGGGATGAGACGCATTTTCTTTCTTCTTACTTGTTTTCTTTGTGATGAACGTCATGCCTTTCCCCTTCTTCTCTGATATGATGTCTACTTTTTTACCTCTTTGGGGGGTTCTTTTCTGCTGGTCGGATTAGCGCTGGCCTTGCATGGAATGGGCTTAGAGAAAATTCGGATAAAAATGTATAAATGAGATACCTCAATGATTGTGATCTATTCCAGTTTCTTTTGTGTCTGTTTACGTAGAGCCGTTGTCCTGAAAAAATCACTACTTGCTTTTTGATTCAGATCGGACAGGTGGTTGCATGCGTTATAACCTTGCCATGATCCCGTCCTCAACCCAACTCAAGTCTATAAGCTGAGGATCTAATTAGGGTTAATGAGACCCGCAAGCTAAGTATCGTATACTTGGTCTGAACTGAATGAAATTTTGCAAGGCTTCTGTATTGTCTATTTTGTGATATGTACGTCCCCTGGAAGTTCGAGCTGTTTGTCCACACGCTCTCCCCAGCAAGATAGACATATAACTCGAGAACTGAAAATGAAGCATGCCGTCTTTTATTAAACAAAAAACAAAAGCAAAAGGGTACCAACTCCGGTTGATCATGTAGGAATCAAGAAATGAGAAAACCGTGCCTCGAAAGGTCATCATCTCATCTCATATGCCGGACTCGAGGGCAAAATTAAAAACAAACGTCCCGAGTCTAGTTCGCATCGTAAACACATACACACAACTCTCCTCGACTCGAATCACCTATACTTTTTCGTAGCGTAGCGTTTCATCCCTTACTTCCGCAGCTGCTCCCGCTCAACCTCGTACATGAAGTCGAAGTAGCCCTTATCGAAGTGGTGGATACGGACGTAACCGTCCTCACCACCGGAGGCGTATGAGGTACCGGCGGGGTGAACGTCGATGGTGTTGAGGGGACCGAAGTGGCCACGGACACGGCCGATCTCGTCTTCGAAGATCTTGTGGTAGAAGCGGGCCTCGAATTTACCCTGGCGAGCGGAGGTGGTGGTGACATCCATGGCGGCCTGACCACCACCCAAAATCACGTAGTCCTTCTTGTTGGTGATGGAGGCGGAGTTGAGGGGAGTATCGGCGGGGTAGGTCTTGAGGATGGCGAGGTTGCGAGCGGAGATAAGCTGGAATGGGTTAGCCAGGCCATTCTGACTTGGATTTGTCTCATATGCCTACCTTGGCAGTCTTGTCTTTGGAGGCGGTGATGAAGTGGGTGCGGTCAGCGGAAAATTGGATGTCGTTGATCTGGTGGTCGAACTCGTGGGCCTGGATGTTCTCCAGCTGATCACCGGTCTAAGAAAGTCGATGTGAGCATTTCAAGTCTGGCATTGGATTCAAAACCGAATCTTGGCGGCCATACCTTAGGGTCATATTGGCTGACGGAGCCATCCTCGTGTGCAGCAATAATGTACTTGGCCATGTAACTCCATCCGGCAACAGTGGCCTTGCTCTCAGCGCAAGTGATGCGCAAGCTTGGCTCCTCTGCCTGGACATCCAGGTTGTTGCCCTCACCGTCACCGTAGGCAATATCGAGAACAGCGATCGAACCGAGGAAACCCATACGCTTCTCTGTCACTGCCAGCAGCTTGCTTCCATCCGGGGAGAATGCCACGCGCTTCACAGCTGTGGGGAACTCCCACACCTTGATGCAGTCGCCAGTCTTGATGTTCCATAGCCGGACGGTGTTGTCGGCTGATCCAGTCGCAAGGATCACAGTGTTGGGGCTCACGTCGACAGTCCAGATAGCACCCTGGTGACCGGCGTACGTTCCGAGACGCTCGCCGTTGGCAGTCCACCATGCGCACACATTCTTATCCTTTGAAACCGAGAAGAGGAGGTCGCCGTCCTTGTTGTAACGAATCTGGTTGAGGGACCGCTCCTATAAGTCGACTACGGTTAGTTTTCACTGTGGACCCGAGCTTTTGAGAAGAATCCCACGCACATGTCCCGACAGCAGAATAGGTCTCATCTTGGTGGATGCGACAGGAAAGGACCGATAATGAATGCACTGAGCTGATCGTCTCAGTGAGGTGGATGTATGGCGGGTATATCGGAGGAGGGGGGTCAATCTCGTCAACCGTCACTTTCTTTCACTAGTGAATTTCATCGCACACTCCTCCAGCGCCAAGACTGACAAACCGTATCGAATCGTGCTTTTCCGGCAGAACCATTAATCCGGTATCTACACGTGATATGCTACCCCTCAACCCTAAGCCCTATTCGGCCTGATCAGGAGCGAATGTCTACGGATTAACTAATGCTCCATCGGATCAATTTACTTTAGACAGTGACTCATCAACCCCGTTATCTTCGGACAGAGAGCAGTATCTTTGATGCCTCAGGCGCCAATTATCTTGTGACTTGTGTTCACCCTTTCGGATCCCGAAGTATCACAGCAACGAGAAAGGGAATTGCAGGAGAAACAGATGTGAGGGGAAAAGGTACTACATCTGAGGAGACATAAACTCTAGAGAATATCTCCATTGATGCCGAGTTTTTTCTCTAGCATAAGGGTGAAATGTTAAGCTTCCCCGTGATCCCGAACCGATAATCAGCTCCGAGGGTTCTCGCCCCTAAAGAAGCAATAATATTCATGCTGTTCCCCGCCGTACCCCGCGGTCCTCTTTCCCTCCAGGCGCGAGCGACTAATTTTTATCTCCGCACCTCTCTGCGCTTGTCTTCATACTATACCATATCCTCCGCACGAGGGGTAAGAGGTTCTGTCTTGTCAACCTTTACGACTCCACCTCAAAAGTCTGCTTCTTTGAACCCGTTGGTCGCTGCTTCGAATCGCACGTTCTGCAGCTCCGCAACCATGGCCGCTAAGATTGATGGCACGGCAATCGCCAAAGCCATTCGCCAGGGTCTCAAGACTGAGATTGAGGAGACTCAGCTTGCCAATCCTCGGTTCAAGCCTAACCTGATCATTTTCCAGGGTAAGCATCTTGTTCCATTCCCGAACGGAAAACTAGTAGCATGTGATTGACTAACACCACTTTGTGATATACAGTCGGCAACCGATCGGATTCCAGTTAGTTTCAAACCAAGGACATGTCGACAAATAGACACATAGAGCTAATCATAACCTAGGCACCTATGTGCGCATGAAGCTCAAGGCCGCCCAAGAGGTAAATCTGATCCAATGCCAAAATTTGAGATAGAATGCCTGCTGACTCACTTTTAGGCCAACATCCTCTGCACTCTGATCAATGTCCCCGAGACCAGCACCGAGTTGGAGCTCCTCCAGGAGATTACCAAGGCCAACAATGACCCCAACGTTCACGGTATTCTGGTTCAATTGCCCATCCCCGACCACATGTCCGAGCACACCATCACCTCTGCCGTCTCTGATGAGAAGGACGTGGATGGATTCGGTGCTATCAACATTGGTGAGCTGGCCAAGCGTGGTGGTCGCCCACACTTCACCCCGTGCACCCCGCTTGCAGTGATGGAGCTGCTCAAGGCCAGTGGTGTGGACCCCTCAGGCAAGCAGGCTGTTGTTCTGGGACGTAGCGACATTGTTGGCAGCCCTGTCAGCTTTTTGCTCCGTAATGCCCACGCCACCGTCACCGTCTGCCATTCTAAGAGTGCCGACATCCCAAACATCGTGAAGAACGCTGACATTGTCGTCGCCGCCATTGGAAAGACAGAGTATGTGAAGGGAGAATGGTTGAAGCCAGGTTGCGTTGTGATTGATGTTGGTATCAACTACAAGCCTGATGCGACCAGGAAGTCTGGTGAGCGTCTGGTCGGAGATGTGGAGTTTGAGTCTGCCTCCCAGGTGGCCTCACAAATCACTCCTGTCCCCGGTGGTGTTGGCCCCATGACCGTTGCCATGCTACTGAAGAATGTGGTTCACGCTGCCAAATCATACTTCGAGAAGCAGAAGGACCGTCACATTACTCCCCTGCCTATTCGTCTACAGACCCCCGTCCCGTCCGATATCGCCATCTCTCGCGCTCAATACCCCAAGCCCATTACTCAGGTTGCTGCTGAGGTTGGTGTTGCGCCTCACGAGCTGGAGCCCTACGGTCACACTAAGGCCAAGGTTGGACTTGAGGTCTTGGATCGTCTCTCTCACCGTCGCAATGGACGATACGTTCTGGTTGCTGGTATCACTCCTACCCCTCTTGGTGAGGGCAAGTCCACCACTACTCTTGGTCTTACCCAGGCTCTTGGAGCTCATCTGGGCCGCGTCACCTTTGCCAACGTCCGCCAGCCCAGTCAAGGCCCGACCTTTGGTATCAAGGGTGGTGCTGCTGGAGGTGGCTACAGTCAGGTCATTCCTATGGATGAGTTCAATCTTCACTTGACAGGTGACATTCACGCTATCACTGCCGCTAACAATCTTCTTGCTGCGGCCATCGAGACCCGTATGTTCCATGAGAGCACGCAGAAGGATGGCCCTCTCTACAGCCGTCTGGTGCCCGCCAAAAAGGGCAAGCGCGAGTTCCAGCCCATCATGTTCCGTCGCCTGAAGAAGTTGGGTATCGAGAAGACCAACCCCGATGACCTCACCGAGGATGAGATTCGCCGCTTTGCCCGTCTGGACATCGACCCTGAAACTATCACTTGGCGTCGCGTTCTTGATGTCAACGATCGTCACCTGCGTGGCATTACCGTTGGCCAGGCCCCCACTGAGAAGGGTCTTTCCCGCGAGACTGGCTTCGACATCTCCGTCGCTAGTGAGTGTATGGCTATCCTTGCTCTGAGCAACAGCTTGGCAGACATGCGTGAGCGCCTGGGCCGTATGGTGGTCGCTACCTCCCGTAGCGGCGACCCCGTCACCTGTGATGACATTGGCGCCGGCGGTGCTCTTGCTGCTTTAATGAAGGATGCTATCAAGCCCAACCTCATGCAGAGCTTGGAGGGAACTCCCGTTTTGGTCCATGCTGGTCCCTTCGCAAACATCAGTATCGGCGCTAGCTCCGTCATTGCTGATAAATTGGCCCTGAAGCTGGCCGGTACCGAGCCCGACGAGGATCACAATGCTAAGACTGGTTTCGTGGTGACTGAGGCTGGGTTCGACTTCACCATGGGCGGTGAGCGCTTCTTCAACATTAAGTGCCGATCATCGGGTCTTTCTCCCGATACCGTTGTAATTGTGGCCACCGTCCGCGCTTTGAAGGTGCACGGCGGCGGCCCTGACATTAAGCCCGGCGCTGCTCTGCACGAGGTTTACCGTACTGAGAACGTTGATATTCTCCGTAAGGGTTGTGTTAACCTGCGCAAGCACATCTCCAATGCCCGCAAATACGGCGTGCCCGTGGTCGTTGCCATCAACAAGTTTGAGACTGACACCGAGGCTGAAATTGCTGTCATTCGGGAGGAGGCGATCGCAGCGGGTGCCGAGGACGCCATCCCCGCCAACCACTGGGCTGAGGGTGGAGCCGGCGCCGTTGACCTAGCTAAGGGTGTTCTGGCCGCCAGCTCCAAGCCCAAAGACTTCAAGTTGCTCTACGACCTGAATGGCAGCATCCAGGAGCGCATTGAGCGCATTGGCAAGGAAATGTACGGTGCCGAGAAGGTGGAGTTCAGCGAGCTCGCACAGAAGAAGGTTGATACCTACACCCAGCAAGGATTTGCCAACCTGCCGATCTGTATTGCCAAGACACAGTACTCTCTCAGTCACGACCCTGCCCTGAAGGGCGCACCTACCGGATTCACTGTGCCGATTCGGGATGTCAGACTGGCCGTGGGCGCTGGTTACCTGTAAGCTTCTCTCCCCATTGTTTTTCCACTACGTCTACCCCCACAGTGACCCGCTTTTTTGTTGCTTTTTCATTTTACCATGTTGGATGCAAATTCTAATCTGACTCACAGCTACGCTCTGGCTGCCGACATCCAGACCATCCCTGGTCTGCCTACTGCACCCGGCTACCTTAATGTAGACATTGACCCAGAGACTGGTGAGATCGACGGTCTGTTCTAGATCATGCATGAAACTTTGTTTTAAGGTTCGGATTGGATAGAAAATGACTGGGTGTATATAACCGTGCATTGAGCACGGCTTGGGACTTTTTTTCAACACATACCACTTACAACGATAATCTGGCGTCCCATGGGAATATTTAGAGCGGAGAATTTCAACACCAGGTTCAATTAGCAGATGAATCAATCATAGTATTTCAGGAACTTATGAACAATCCTTCCTTTTCACCCTCTCTTCAGCCATAATCAAGGAAGTCAGCATCCAAGGTTCTTGTACCTGTAGATCGTGCTATTCGGGTGATCGTTCTCCGGTGCAAAAGTGGGTCCAGCACCTTCCTCGGTGAGCGCGGAGTAGTGCTCCGAGCTCCGGAGAACGCTACGTTTTGACTTCTTCCCCCAACCGTGTAGCGGGTCGGTGGATAGAGCTATGAGCCCGGTGACTCGATGAATGGAACATAAAAAGGGCTAGGACCAGGGGATTTAAAAGAAAGAAGCCAGACCTCCCCCATTTCTTACCTTTTAATTTCTAGTAGCATCCATCTGGTCCTCCATCAAGTGGTTACTTCTAAAGTAAGTCTCGTGACTGTCCGGCTTCGGCGCTTCTTGTAGCGGCAAACGGTTAGAAGAGGAGAGAACATTGGCTCATCCATTTGTTCCTTGCAGCAGAGTTTCCCCCCCGGACAAGGCTTTTTCCTCTTTTCCCTTTCGACCTTGCCATCACTCTACTCTCCGGTAATTCCCCCAATCCCCATTTGCCTTGCTGGACCCAGTTGCCCAATTACCCGGCCACTCCCGTTTTCCCCCGGGCTTTCGCTCCCCCAGACATTGCTCCCGGCAACTTTAGCTAGTGACGTGCGATCGGGTATAGGACTACTCCGACCCCACTGCCGCTTTTCCCTTCTGCCGAATATCGTTCCCTCGGTTGTTCTACACGGCGAATCCGCAAAACTGCCCCCCCCCGATACTGCCTCCGAACCAAACAGAAAGAGAGAAAGTCGCGCTGACGCTTTTCCGAGCATAGGCCCCAATTCTTGCCTGATTCCCACACCATGAACGCTCTTCGGTCTGGTTCCGCTTTCGCGCGCCGGTCCCTTGCGACCCCTCCTGTTGCCCCTCTCTCTTCTTCTTCTCGTCTTCTCTCTTCTTCCTTTACTTCCTTCTCTACTTCCCAGAGATCTCTTTCTTCTGCCTCCCTTCCTCGCACTCACAGAATCTCTGCGTCTTCCCGCTGGACCGGATCGACTCCTTCGTTGTACCTTACTCAAACCCGCACTATGGCTTCCGAAAGCAAGATCAAGGTTGTGAACCCGGTGGTGGAGCTGGATGGTGATGAGGTATGGAGCGAATCCCTTTCCTTTTATAATTTAGTACCCGAACTTTCCCTCGCGCGGGGTGTGTCACAAGCCTGCAATGTCTCATGCTTTGAGCGGTGCATTTTCGTCTTGTCAGTCATCGAACGCGGGGAAATACGGGGGAGCCAGGCTCGATACATGTGTCATTGGGCCAACCCCATTGCCAATGGACCGACCCGAGGCTCATTCGGCACCAATTGTGAACCTGGCTAACAAAGGATCTTCAATAGATGACCCGTATCATCTGGCAAGACATCCGTAACAAGGTAAGCCTCGGAACAACCTCATTGCCCCTCTACCCCTCATGCCGGCTCAACCTGCATGATCGGCTCTCGGCTGCAGACAGCTGCATGCAGTTGATGCATCAGACCGCCCCAGAAGTCTAGACCATGGCTAACATTACTTTCTTTTTAGTTGATTCTGCCGTAAGTGCTCAACCAAGCCGGGGTGATTGTTTCGTCCGTTTTACTAAATTCACCTCAGTTACCTCGACATTGACCTTAAGTACTACGACTTGGTAAGATTTTAAACCAATTCTTGACGTTGTGATGCAGTTCCGCTAACCAATTGAACAGGGTCTTGAGTACCGTGACCAGACCGATGACCAGGTCACCATTGATGCCGCTGAGGCCATCAAGAAGTACGGTGTCGGTGTCAAGTGTGCCACCATCACCCCCGATGAGGCCCGTGTTGAGGAATTCAAGCTGAAGAAGAGTGCGTCGTCGTCTTCCCTCAATTGTACGCTTGCGGTAACTAATATTTGACCTAGTGTGGCTGTCTCCCAACGGTACTATCCGTAACATCCTTGGCGGTACCGTTTTCCGTGAGCCCATCATCATTGAGAAGATCCCCCGTCTTGTGCCCGGCTGGAACAAGCCCATTGTCATTGGCCGTCACGCCTTCGGTGACCAGTACCGTGCTACCGACCGTGTTATCCCCGGCCCCGGTAAGCTCGAGCTGGTCTACACCCCTGCTGGTGGTGGTGAGCCCGAGGTTGCCCAGGTCTATGATTTCCAGGCTGGCGGTGTCGCTCAGGTTCAGTACAACACTGACGATTCCATCCGTGGATTCGCTCACGCCTCTTTCAAGATGGCCCTCCTCAAGGGTCTCCCTCTGTACATGAGCACCAAGAACACCATCCTCAAGCGCTACGACGGCCGCTTCAAGGACATCTTCCAGGAGATCTTCGACAAGGAGTACAAGGCTGAGTTTGACGCCAAGAAGATCTGGTACGAGCACCGTCTCATTGACGACATGGTTGCCCAGATGATCAAGTCTGAAGGTGGCTTCGTCATGGCCCTGAAGAACTACGACGGTGACGTCCAGTCCGACATCGTCGCCCAGGGCTTCGGTTCCCTCGGTCTCATGACCTCCACTCTCGTCACCCCCGATGGCCAGTCCTTCGAGGCCGAGGCTGCCCACGGTACCGTCACCCGTCACTACCGCGAGCACCAGAAGGGTAACGAGACCTCCACCAACCCCATTGCCTCCATCTTCGCCTGGACCCGTGGTCTCATCCAGCGTGGTCAGCTCGACAACACCCCCGACGTTGTCAAGTTCGCTGAGGAGCTCGAGCGTGCCTGTATCGAGGTTGTCAACGACGATGGTATCATGACCAAGGATCTTGCCCTTGCCACTGGCCGCAAGGACCGTGAGGCCTGGGTTACCACCTCCGAGTACATGGCCGCCGTTGAGCGCAAGCTCAAGGCCAACCTCAAGGCTCGTCTGTAGATCTTTTTACCTTTTTATGATGCCCATTTCTGCCTGCGCAATCTTTCTATATGATATCTCTTCCCCAAATAGATCTCGGGGGATTTTGATCTAGCTTCTGACATGTACAGTCGTCGGACAAATTAAAATCGAGTCGCTTTGCATGAACAATTCTTTCTATCTTCTCATAATAGTAGAATGTAACAGTAATGACACTAAAGTCCTTCATTCCCATCCTGCACTTGAGATGTCGTGTCTGTACGTGCAATGGGAGCATTGAAGCAACGCAGTGTCAATGATTTGTAAGTCAAGCACGCAGTGGTGCCTGAGGCCATTTTCAGGGTCCAGTTGCCAGTAGGATCCACCCCATCGCGTTTCGATGTGATGTGGAGCCTACCCAATCGTCCGAAGTACATAATTAATCGACACGAGATTCCCATGGGTTTACTTACCTGTGGGCAAGGGCCATGCAGCTGAAAGATTCGCAAAAAGTACGCGGGATCGTAATGAACATCCATAGGGGGTTCGAACTCAATTGACGCTAGTTCTGATAAATCTGAATGAGATTGAGACCCGATATCAGAAGAGGCGTTAAAGCTACAGTCGCTGGCGATTGGTCTTAAGCTTGTGACATGGTGCCTTTCCAAGTAAGCTCCATTAACGATGTACTGGGCTAGCTAGCATGTTGCTCCTTCTCATTGGTGTCATGGACATCTGGAAATTAGGAAGGCGCGAACCAATAGACAAAATCCCCAACATCACTAGCAATAACTCCGTCCTTCTTCCTCTTCCCATATCTTCGCGTTCATACTTACAAATCATAAACCATCGTTTGGAACAATACGTTCATTATCTCACACTCATTGTGCCGTCTCAACTATCTCGTTTACTGTCACTCACTCGTTTTTGACTCGTCTACCATCACCATGCAGTTCCAGCCTGTGTGCCCTGTCCATTTTATCCGCCCCCAGCAGCTGCATCCTAGATTTTGCATTTTCCGTCCCGGTGGTGTCCCCACGCCTCTCATCGCCATCGATGAGCTTCCATCATGGCTTCAAATTTCCAATCCATCTCCCGATACGTACATCGGCTTGCAGCCAGTCTCTCCCAGCTACATACCACGGGAAGGTGAATACGAGGTGACATGCATTAACTGCTCGAGCAGTGTGTCTTCTGTCAACCACAGCATGTCGGACCGGAATGAGGACGTTCAGTCGCCTCAGTCCTCTGCCAGTGCGAACAAGAGTTGTACTGGTACCTCTTGCAATGGTACGGGAGAGAATGCGGCGGCGATTACCATCTCCAAGTTTCCAATCGGGTTCAACATTGGAAATCCAGCTTTCGATGCAACGCGACAGAGCCCTGTTATTGGACTTTATAGTACCAGTAGGTCGCCATTGGCTCCTCAAAACATTCCTTTGCCGTCGTCAATTGTGTCGACTGCGTCGCAGCCATCGAGCTTTGGAGAATCGATCCTGGGTTCTGATGTAGAACCAAGCAAGTCCGACAGATCAGATACCCCAACGACATCTGCGGACTCATCCAAGGGAACAAGCATCGCTTCTACCCGATCCCTCGCTAGCGCTGTCGACCGGCCCAGGGAAAAGAAACGGCTGAAAGGGTCATCTGCGGACTCATCAAATGGAACAAGTATCGCCTCTACCCGGTCCCTTACTGCCGCGGTCGGAAGGCTCAGGCAAAAGATAAAGCTGAAGGGGTCATCTTGCCAAGCCAGCTTCCATCGCAAAGTTCACAAAGCAGCCCTGGCCGATTCCGATGCAGTTTGGCACAAAAGTTCCAAATACCACAGAGTGGACCCTGGATCACCCCGAATGACCAAACTCCCTCGCCGTCGTCGGACCAGACTCAAGCAGTCTAAGTCGACGCTCTCGAGTCCTGCCGGTGACGTGAAAGAAGAAGTCCTAAAGCTAGACGGTTGTTACAAAAATCCCAACTACCACAGAGTGCACTCTAAATCCCAGCGAACTGTCAGACTCCCTCGGATCAAACTCAAGGGAACGAAGTCGACGCTTTCGAGTTCTGTCATGACCAATTCGTCTACCAAGCGACGTGCTCGTCGTGAACGCCTGGCTGAGCGACTGCTTAATCACCATGACGTGGACCGCAAGAGCCGCTACTGGCACATGGCCAAGATTCCAAAGTGATGCATGACGGTACAGAAATGATAAGAACTTTGCTGATGGGTTGTTGACAGTCTGCTTTTGGCTTTTGTTCTGCTATTCTGATGGTCTGTGCTTAGTTCGTATCTCTCTGTACTTGACGTTCAATTTGACGTTCTGTCTATTGGTATTGGTGCTCTTCGCTCATCACCGGTGTACATTCTTGCTTTATATAGTTATACCGGGTTGGCGTTGAAATACACTTTCTTTGACCAGTGTCATGAATTTGCTCAATTGAAATAAATCGTGCCGCTAAAGTGGAGTTATTCGCGAGGGTCGTTATCATTTTCTTGCTAGAACCAAACGGGCAACTCGCCTCCCCCGCACCCTTATCTTCCGGTTCTACTCCGATTCAAGACCCTCACAACATAATGGCAAGCATCAAGAAGCCCCGAGGAATCCGACACGATCGACATTGCCACCGCTGTCGAGTCAAGGGTATCAAATGTGATCTTAACCGCCCTCGTTGTCAGCGCTGTCAGCAGAATGGATTGGCCTGTAGCTATCCCCAAAGAGTTGTCTGGATGGGTGACAAGAAAGCCACACCAGATATTACACGGCCAAAGTCAGCATCGTCCATAGAAACCAAGAGCGGAGAGCCAAGTTCAACCCAGTCACAAAGCAACAATATGCCTGTTAATCTATATGGGTTCATCGACCTTCTGTCGCACTTCTATCAAGAAATTCAATCAACCAAAGAGGAACTACCAGAAGAAGCTGTCAAACTCATTGCTCACACCCTGAGCTTCGCTCGGTTGCGCCTCCAGGGATCAAACAATAAGCAATCCATTCAGACGCATCTCGGCGCACTGACAAACTTGAGTAAAGTCATCGACTCCGGACACCCGATTGCACTATTTGGAATTGCAACTTTCGCCATCTTTGAAGTATGCTGTGGCTCGTTTGGCAAATGGCATCGCCATTTAAAAGGTGCACGCTCTCTTCTCGACCTTCACTGTCGGAACAAGGCCGAGCTCGATGGCCTTGCTGCCCGGGTTCCCGGTCTTGGGGATGTCTTAGCTTATCTAGTATGGTTCGATGTTACAGGTGCGCTGGTTCGAAATGGAGACCTATTATTCGATGATTGGCACCGCGGAATCCTATGCTCGAAATTCTTTGTTTCAGTGGGCTGCCCACCTGATACATTTGAGCTCTTCGCACATCTGGCAAAGCGGAACGCCAGTCCCGACATTCTGGATTTATGTTCCAGGGCGATGACCCAGATATTAAGTTTAGATAATAGCGATACGACAGACCGGGGACTGGCAGCCGCGGTGTACAGATGCACGGGCGCAATAGTGGCATCTGGTCGCGCAGGAGAAAATGGCAATAACGAACGCGTTGCTATCTCAAGTCCATATTTCGATGCATTATCAAAGATGGTTGACCGCACATGCGATGTTATCTCCAGGATCCCCACATCCTCAAGATTCTACGTGCACCTAGCCAGTCCAGCCTATTTAACCGGTATGCACGCGACCACTAAAAGACAATGTGAGATTCTGCGGGCCTATTGGAGGAATTGCCAGTTATGCGACTTCCCGCGCTATCCGGATGCACAGGAACAATGCGAGGAAAGATGGAGGCGGAGAATGATCTAAATACGAGTGGTAGATAGCCTTCCTAAAGCGGAAACCTATCTATCCGGTCCCCGCATCTCTTATCTCACATACATCCAACCATAAATGCCTTCATTTCCTTCCTCTACCTTAAAGAAATAATCTATTCATTGCAATCGCATAATGGCAACCGACACGCCAACTCCATCCTACCAAGAACTCGCTGCGCAGAAGCGCGAGCGCCAGCTCGACCTGATCCCTCCCGAGTGGCGCTTGGAACCAGTTCCCTCGGTTGATTCCGCACCCAACGCCCTGGTGTATATTCGTCAGACACTTAGTCCGACCGAACTTGCTCTTACGGAGGAAACTGATATCACGGTCTTACTGCGCAAGCTTTCTTCCGGAGAACTTTCATCTCTTGAGCTCACGCAGGCATTCGCTAAGCGCGCAGCGCTGGCACATCAATTAACGACATGTTGCACGGAGATATTCTTTGATGAAGCCTTCGCAGTAGCCAAGGAGATGGATGAACATCTTGCTAATACAGGCACAACACTGGGTCCTCTACACGGACTCCCGGTCTCTATTAAAGATTTGTTCTCTGTTAAAGGCGTGGATACATCCATCGGTATGTTCCATTCTAATCGCGCCCCATTAACCGGGCCATATACTTACCGTTATCAGGATGGGTCGGTCTCACAAATAACCCAGCCCAAAACGATAAGTCTGTCGCCAGAACCCTTCGCCGGCTAGGCGCTGTTCTCTACGTGAAGACCAATTTACCCCAGTCAATGATGATGTCCGACTCGTACAACCATGTCTGGGGCCAGTGCGTTAACCCCTTCAATCGAAATTTGATTTCGGGTGGCAGCTCCGGTGGTGAGGGATCTATTGTTGCGGCTAGAGGAAGTCCGCTTGGTATTGGGACTGATCTTGGTGGATCGATTCGTATCCCTGCTGGACTTTGTGGACTCTACGGGCTTTCGCCTAGTCCAGGAAGACATCCTTATGAGAGAGGAAAGTGAGTATTACTCTTCCTCTTTGGATGGTTTCGATTTCGTGTGAAGGATATCAGACTAATAAATCGGCTTCAATAGTCCTGGTCAGGATATTATTCGCTCGGTCGCTGGACCTATGAGTGTCAGCCTTGCCACTATTGAGCGGTATATGGAGGCTGTTCCATGTGCTTCGCCTTGGGAATTAGATCAGCATGTTGCTCCTGTGCCATGGAGGAGGAGTCTTGCTTCGCTGCGGCCTAAGCGGTTGAAGATCGGGTTTCTGGTTGATGATGGTGTTGTCAAATGCCAACCGCCTGCTGAACGTGGTGTTCGGGATGTTATTGAGGCTTTGAAGGCGGCAGGACACGAGGGTGAGTTAATGCAGGTTTGACAAGATGAAATCGTGCTAAACGTCGGTACAGTATTCGAATGGGACGCCTCGTCTCATGCATATGCATATGAGCTATGGGAGAAAGCCATCCTCTCCGATGGTGGTGAAGGATGCCGTCGGATGATTGAGATGACCGGTGAACCTCTGATTGAGGGTATGCTTGTCGGGAAAGAGCATAATATTTTGACGACTTCGGAAACACACCAGGTATGATTGATGTCTCCAGCCTATTAAAGCCCCTCGTAGTAACCGGTACATTTACTAATCTTTCACAGTTGAACGCGGCGAAATATAAATACGAAACTTCATACCTCGAGCGCTGGATCTCATCTGGCATCGATGCTTTGATCATGCCCAATACGCCCTGGGTCGGATATAAGCCCTGGACTTGGGTTAAATCTAATAACTATGTTGGATACACTAGTATCTGGAACTTAGTTGGATACGCAGCTTTGACCGTTCCTGTTACAACAGTCTCTAGGGACAAGGATCTGCCAAGTCAGGATTGGCTGGATCATGTCCCTAGGAATCCAGGCGACAAGTTCAACAAGGAACAATGTGAGTTTGCCATCTCCACTGCGTATGTGCGACTAATACTGACGATCATAGATGATATTGACCTAGTTGATGGTATGCCGGTGGGTGTGCAGGTTGTAGGAGGCAGATTTGGAGAGGAGAAATGCGTTGCTGTAGCTAAAGCGATTGAGCAGGCGATGAGGTGGAAGGATCTAGCTCGGCCAAGTCTTTAATAGACATCATGAACGCAATGCAGCTCAGGCTGTGCATAACATTTAGCATCCGTGGGCAGCACATATGAATAGTTCTCATGATCATAACAGCGCTTCGTGTATTTGCCTTATGTAGATGCTATATATATATGCCAAGCCATCCAACAAATAATATACAGAATATAAAGTGCCACCTGGGCGCTAGATAGGAGCATTCATCCTCTCCTTATAATCCGGGAACTCGAAATTTCCCAAATCCCACTCAATACTTGTATTCCAAGTCCCTTGGCCAGCGCCAGCACCAGCACCAGTACCTGCAGATCCGGCCCCAGACGCCGACGCAGAAACCTCACCCAGCTCAATATCTCTCTCGGCATCAGCAGCCAGAAGTCTCGGACTAAGCTTCGGACTAGGCATAACCGAATCCGAAACCATCCTCAACTCCCTCACGACCCTAATTCCATCTTGACCCTCACACTCATTCTCCTTCTCATCCTTCTCACTACCCCCCAGCTTCGATATACTAGCCGTATACCCACCGGGACCCGCATAGAAGAAATCATTCGAGAAGATCCCGCCTTCCGCACTGAGGCCGTGGTCGTATATAGATCGTTTCCGGGAATCAGCGACACATGTCGCGTTCGAGTGTGTTTTTGACCACGGTGTTGAGTGCAGTGGTTGGGGACGGAAGAAGTAGGAGAAGATGCTTGAGATGAAAGGGTGGAGGGGGGCCATGCAGGCGCAAATTATTGAGACGTTTGATTCGAGGCTGGACCAGACGGCTGCTGCGGCGTTTGTTTTTGTGAAGTCGCGGCCGTTTACCATGGTACTTAGTTCGTAGAGACGGGCGGAACTTGTTGCGATTACACTGATAGAGATAATGTGTTAGCTTGACGCTTCTTGTAAAGTCGAAGGGGACAGCAAGGGAGAAGACGTACAAGACCCCAACGCCGAATACCAACATAATCCCAATCTTCTGTGGTCGCGGTAATTGCAGTTTATACAATAGCGGCATAGGAAGAATGAGAATCACGACATCAGAAAAGATCTGCATCGCGGCGTTGGAAAACCAGACTGGTCCCTTTGGTAGACAGTGCTTGACGGCAACTGGTGGTGGAGCCAGCCAGAAATCTGAGACTGGGATGCAGAAGACGAAGCCGCTGATTACCATCCACAGGCCTGCTATGACGAGAAAGCCCATTGTAATGTATGTGGCGAGGATGAAGGGTTTTAAGCGGAAGATGCGGAGGAAAAGGAATAGGGCAGAGAGTTTGGAAAGGATTAGGGATAGGTTGTAAAATGGGACTGAGAACCAGAGATACTGTCGAGGCCCGTTAGTTACTGTTTCCTTTTGACTTCATGGAAGATTGGAGCTTGGTGGGTTGGACTGAACTTACGTGCATCTGGTTTGAGGCAACTTCATTAGATAATTGTTGTCTGGAGACTCCCAGGCCATAGTGTCGCTCTGTGTTGTTGTTAGTTTTTGATACAGGGATATATGCTCAGGGTGGATTGACATACCGGCTAGCATGAATCCGTAGAATGCAAATGAACATAGCTATTATCATTCAGGTTAGCACATCTGCATCGTGGAGGTAACATATTTGTCAATGCTTCCAGTACATACCAAAGCTGCAAAGATAAATAGATCATCCAACCCAGGACTCCGCACCAACTTGAATCGAGTCCAAAGCCGGATTGAGACAAAGAGAGTCGCAAGAATGGTAAAGATAGTAGTAATAGCGAGGACGCGCATCTTCACCGTGCTTCAAACGTTATAATATTTTCAAAGCCATCGGATGACCTTGACTGTGTAGACGTTGGTAGTTTTCAACACAAGCAGATATCACTTCATCTGGAAGGCAAAAAAACTAGAAAAGCGTCTGAACCCAATCTGAACGAAGGTTGACAGAGAACGAGTGAAGCTTCAATGAAATGCTCAATGATAGACAAGGCAATAATGTTGAGTTCATATGTTAAATATTCAAGGGTAGTTTTAAAGTGGGAAGATTCCAATATATATCAAAAGCCTGGGGGTGATCGACCACAACCCTAACGTGAGAACCTACGTTATCTTCAACCCAATTCTGCAGAAAGCCTCGCCCCGGGGCCGTTCATTTCCTTGTCACAGTTAAACTCACATCTGCCAAACCAGAGTCTTTTTCCATGGATCGTTGATCAATTGGTGGATCCGCCGTTCGACGTGCCGCATTAGGCAAAGCCCGCACGCCGATTGCGTCGACGACATCATGCATGTAGGCTAGACTTGTACATCAGCCTTGCATGATTGGATGATTGAATTTCTTGGTGGGGTCTGTCAATTGGTCTGTCAATTGGTCTGTCAATTGGTCTGTCAATTGGTCTGTCAATTGAGCGACATCTCTCCGAGGAGCCTCCAATGCTTGGATCTTTAGCTTCGTGCGAGTCGGGGGTGACCGGCGGCCGAGTCTGATCTGACTCGGAGATCTAGAGATCGCGATCTTTGTTAACTCTAGTGCTTCGTGGTCGTCTCGTTTTTTCGCTAGGCTGAAAAAACGGGTTTGTCAATCTGGGGATTTGGAATACCAGCTTTGTTGGCTAAATCCCTTTTATCCATTTTCACGCTGATCACCTCTATACTATATTGTCCATGAAGATCCGGGTAAAAGACCCAGTGAAATTCAACTCTATCAGAGGCTAACCAAAAGCCTGGACTGAAAATCTTCGCTCGGAAAATCCGAAAGTTGAAGATTATTCTTCCTTCTCTGTGGGGTTACAATCTCCGTGGGTGATAAGTGGCGGACTGACGATGCGACATTCTTGTTTTCGGACATCGCCGTAGTCTAGAGGGATTTTAGGTTTGCGAATCAATGGGCCGTGGGGGGAACTAAAAACTATAATTCTGCCGGGGAGGAAGTGGATCATGCAGATACAGCCTCAAGGTGGAACACATTCCTCCCCGTATATATAGCACCAAGATTTGGATCTGGACCGACAAAGATGCCACAAATAGGAGAGTGGGTTCGTCAAATCTCTTATCCGGTGCTAAAACCTGAATATACAGACTATCGCCACAAAATGGACTCAAAATTGCGACAGAAGATAGGGAACGCTAGATCTGAGATCCGAAAGGGACTCACGGAGCGAGTCCAGCCTCGCTTCGTTGCCCGGGTATTGAAAAGTAAATGCAAGAAAGTGATGCGCCGTATGAGTAGGTCAATCTTCTCCCCTGGTAAGGCGCTGGTTCCAATATTCCTCCTCTGGGTATTCTAAATCCCGCCAATGTCATGATTTGCCTTTTGTCTTTTTCTTCTGTTTCTAGTTGTAGAGAGCGTATGTAGATTTTTGGCATACTTTTCGTGCCGTCCTTGTCACCCGCGGTTCGTAGGCAATTCAGGAACCGACATACCACACCTCGACCCCTAAAATGTCGAACTTAATGCCCTCATCAGACAATGGCTCATTTCCGAATGTCTGACTAGGCGCGCTAACGCCCTTTTCCAGACCAGAGTCAACCCAGAGGCCATAGTGTCCATCACTATATTAGTTGTCAGTTCCTGAATAAATTGATGCCACACAATCCAAGTATGATAACTCACCCGCCACCGAGACTCAAAAACCCAGTCTCGCAGAACATCATATAGTCATTCACACCGCTGTACGGGAATGCCTTGAAACGAATGCGCTCGGGGGTGCTTGCCCCACTCCGAGTCGTATTAATCGACGATGGCGACGGGGGCGCAAGAGCTCCTCCACTAGCAGCAGCAATGCTAGTTTTAAGACTAAGGTTTAGATTATGCGCAGGAGACTCCGATCTCGATTTCGGTTCGTTGCGCAGCGTGCTCCATCGACCGGCGTGGGTAGTGTCAGCAGAAGGGGGAGGTGGCAGACCAGCGCGTTCGAGCGCTTCTTCAGACTGGGGACCGTCACTGGGGAACGTAAGACCCAAGCTCGATGGGGGAGGCAGCACACTGGCGCGCCAGAGGAAGCACTCGCCGGTGCCGAAGAACTGGGAGTCAGGGTGTGGCGCATCGGTCATGTAGGCGCCGAATACAGCGCTTGTCGGGGAAGAGTCGCGAATGACGAGGACGTAGCCCGCCCGCGGGCTACGATGGGAGAATTCTTCACAGTTGTCGTAGAGGGTGGACAGGGAGGCGCCATCGCGATCGAGACTGTAAGCGAGACGCCAGTTCTCGACGAGCTGGAGGCGCGGTGGTACGAGAAGGCGAATCTCCTCGGCCAGAACGCGGGTTAGAAGTTGCTGCTGGAGGAGGTCGGCGCTTTTGGGGACTGTGAGGGTGAGAGGGGTCAGAGGTGGTGGTTGGAAGGGTGACGCGGTTCGGCGGGGGGTGAAGACGTCGGGAGACGACCATGGGGATGTAGATGGCATGGCGGGGGCAGCGATGCTGGGGTCGGTGAAGCGTCGGTAGAGGCCTGAGACGACGTGGCTGACTGGGTAGGAGAAGTAGGAAGCGGCAGATTGGTAGGAATTGGCGTTCGCTGGATTTTGGGGCGTGTGAGATCCGGACCTGGAGGAACTGGTCGGGGTGTCGGAGGGGCGATCCCCCTGAGATGAGAACGACATACAGGCACGAGTCAATTGTGGAGAGAGAATCTGGGGAAAGTTGGCGGAGAGGTGTAGGACAAGATAAACCTCAGTCGAGGGGGAGTGGAGATGAAACAGACTTATCGCTTATCAGGTAGCGGTAGCTGCGCTCGTACACCATAAGCTTCCGAGCTTCAAAGTTAAATGAATTTGAAGGTTACAGTAACAAGCAAGGTTTCTATTCCTGCGAAATCAGAAATATACATGCAAGTTGATTAGTGTCGTCACCTCTAGGTAGTTCTAGGTGCATTGCAATCTAAGCCTCCTGTGGTATAGATCAAGCCATACTGTGGCATGACATCCACTGTCATCCAAATACAAGGTGGGAGGAATCTTCCAGAACTCTATCATCGTTGTCTTGGCTTGAAATCAAAAAAGCAAATAAAATTTATTGAGAAGCTAAAATACTAGATCTTATGTGTGTTCCCATACCTATCTAAAAACGGAAATATTGTACTGGCGAACGACGATAGCCTAGTGGCGTAGGTATGTACAATATTTCTTGGTCACTTGGGATCAATGGAGGGTGCCTCCCTAGGTTTAAGTGTTACTGACTAAATATCCATAAGCGCCGCATCGATTCTCGATGCATGCTGCCGGCCCAAATGTTTTCCCGACTATTATACGATAAACAGTGAACGAAGTAATAAGGTTAGGTGTGGCTCTTACCGCACGGCATGTCACACGACCTTCACCTTCACCTTGATGCCGTACCAACAGCCCCCTGGGTAGTGCCATCTGCTTTGATCTATGTCCTGGGAACACACCTCCGATTTGCCTCAATGACGGAAGAGTGGCGGATAGTAATAATATAAAACCCTCACACTTCAATATGCTACTATGAAAATACATTTTGCAACCCTCATTCTAAGAAAGTTTCCATTTGAAATTCTCATCTATCAAATAAGCCTGCACCGCAATAATGGCTACCAGGTTCCCTCCGTCCGACAGTTATCACGATGAAATCATCAATATGGAGGAGGGGAAGTATGGTACCCATCACCACCACCGTATCACCCACAATGAACCGGCATGGAATGATGTAAGTATAAGAGAGATGAGCGAGCAGTACCGCACTCAGTATGGTTCTATCGTATGGTCTGTTAGGTAGACGGTGGACAATGCCTGATGGAGAATATAGGGCCCAACGAGGGTTCCCCACCGGGACGGAGTTCGTCGCTCACCCACACCGTCGAATTACGCGCAGGAGAGTTCAGGTTCGGCGGCCAAAAGAATTAACGGCAAGAAACCGCATGCTCATAAGCATCCACATCCATAAGAATGATTTGACGATTTGACGTGGCAAAGGCGTGTGGTGTACACAGTGAATGACCATCAGAACCTAAAAGTTGATATGGAAAATGCAGATCGGAGGACTGTTTTGAACCTTCGCTGTTGTAGTGTAAGACTGAGGGTATCATATTCAGTGGAATAACATAAAGTAGAAACAGATGTTTAATTACGCGCATCTTTCGGACGTAGGTCCACAGTCTCATACTCTAGGCCGTTGACCTCAACGACATGACCGGGCCGCAATGCACCCGTGTATATGTTCTCTTGAGCATGGGGATGAAATAATCCCTTCTGAGTGCAATTGAGAACCGTCTTCAGACCAGGAGGATCGGTGAGTCGAAACACACCCCAATCCGGATTCTTGCTGGGCGCACAAACAATCGCAATACTTTCCGGGAGCATCACTTGATACCCGGAATGAGTGTGCAAGTCGCGCGAGCTCATAAAGCATGTCTGAGAGGGGTGAGTATGAATCCACCCCAGCATAATCAAGTCTTCGGAGTCGCAATACTCAAAGATTGCTGATTCATTGGTGGTCTCGCAGGTGTCGGAGGTGGATATTTGTTCTGGAATCACAAGCCTAGAGATGAAAAGCGCGTTCGATACTAATGTACCACAGAGTATACCACAGGTCTCCAAGTTCCGGCGGGTACTTGGAGCAGCCAGAGACAAGAATCGATCCCGAAGACTGGAGGGGAGAAATACAGAGCGCAGTGGACTACCGTTTTCCAGGTACGCTGAGGGCTTGAAGGTGTAACTTGCCGGGTTAAGGCTCGATGGCATAGAAGCACCACCATCAAAGGATTGCACCTTCTCAGGCAGGGTTGGAGTTGCAGAAACCTTTGATGGAAGCGGCGGAGGCTCCAGTGCAGGCGCTCCATCGATGAAAGATGCCCTGTGTGGCTCAGCATGTTCCTTCGGTGGTAGAATCGGAGGTGGCTGCCTTTCCGCATTCTTGTCATGGATGGCAATGTGGCCGGAGGAGATGGGTGGTCCTAAAGGCTGCTGACGAGGTACGGTAGGATAGTTGTATGCCGTCGTGGCGGAGGGAGTTTCGCGCAGAATCGGTTTCTGCCCACGCTGGGTCTGGCTGACAGGCTGCGTATGATCGATGTTGGACCTGATATCCTGAATGCGTTGACTCAAGTCCTTATCGGCAGACTGCTTGTCCGTTTTGAACGCGCTTTCCCAATCACCCCATACGCCCGCCGCTCGCCGATTGTCATCTTCGGTTCTGCGGACAGTAGCTCTACGACTGAGTTCTGATTGCGCCAGTCGAACGGCAAGATCTTGGTTCTCTCCAGCCTCCAGAGGTTTTGCAACGCCGCTCAATGCGGGATCCACAGGTCGTTCGCCTTTATCCGGAGTGATGTTGAACTCTAAAGACAGCTTCCTGGAGTCGCGCTCGCGCATCAACTGCATGTACCGCTCGTATCTTTTGTTGATTCTGGGCTTGAGAACTTCCAGTTTGGCCAAATTTTTCTGCACCTCCTTCTCAGCAGCCACCAGAGCCTTGCGATCTTTCTCATCTTTGGCGGCATCTGGGTGTTTTGACAGGTTTACCAGGACCAGCTGGGCATGTCGAAAAAGGAGTAGGTAGGCTTGCTCGTCATGCCCTTCTCGCTCGTAGATTTGGGCCTAGTAAGAGAGTCTTGTCAATAATATTGAAACGCGCAACTCGACCAGCGGGGATTGACCAACCTCTCTCATCAGTGTGGCCGCGGTCCGGAGCCAATATTTGAGTGGGACGGCTGCGTTGTACTGATAATCTTGGGCGATCTTGGTAATCTTGTTTACGGCCTGGGGAGGACTACCTCCCGCACTGGGGCCTGAAATGTGGGAAGCCATGGCGTGGTGTGTTAGGTGGAGTTTGGGAATCAAAGCAGATTGATTGAGATCGTGAGCCCCTCTTTCACGCAAAGCGGATCTGAATGGGCATTTTCAAAATAAATAGGGGGCGATGTCCGACAGCTGGCGCGAAGACCAGAAATACTCGGTGCAAAGGCAACCGCATTCAGGCGGTCCACGTTGAGCGCCGAGCAGGAATGAGACGAGGAAGAGGGATGCCTGAGATGTTGTGATGCCTAGTGGGGGAGATGCGGAACCCGCAAGGTCTCCGCTTCCAGAAAATAAATTACAATTCTTCTCCAACTCCAACTCCGACTGCAGCTCCGATCCACCACCACCCGACAATGCTTTCCATACAACACGCATGAAAGGACCGGTCACTGTATTGGAAGCCTTGCTCAGAATTGAGCATTGAAATATGGCAAGCGCGGCATGGGAGGTGAGCGCGCGTTTCCCGATCACTCGGAGCCTCCGCGAAATCTTCGCGAAAAAGGCCAGCCGGAAAAGGTCTGCTACGGCAGGGTACATAAGTGAAAAGCTGTGTGGTATGCTGATGGGATTGCTCATGGCTTTCAATAACCCGGACTAATCTGTATATTGGCTTAGATGATATGATCCACCGCTTGTCTCCCTACCTCCAACGAAATGCGCCCGTTGACATCCTTGACCTATGGCCTGGCTCTGGGGTATGGTCATCCAAAATGAACGAATTTCTTCGCCCCCGTCGTCATGTTCTGGTCGAGCCAAATATGAAGATATTCGGATCATACCTCAAGGAATTGGCCAAAAGTAAACCGTGTTACAAGCTCGCGTCTGGGGATATCTATGGAACCAACTGGAACACAGTCTACGAAAAGTATCTACCGGAACAGATTCGTCCCATGGATGTAGTGCCCGGCACTTTACCGAAGAATGACACTCTCTTGGTCCTTGCGAACCCACCAGAAACGGAATCGAAGAAAAACCATTTGACACCGGCACGGTGGTGGGCTTCGTTGATGGAAGACTGTATGAACCAAACCGGGCTCCACGCTTATGGCAGCGTGCGCATCCTGGCTGGTTTTTCTATCACGGAATTGCAAGTAGTGCTCCCCCGCAGCATTCACGAGCGCCGGCGACCAGCGATGTTGACAGAAAACGTGGCATTGCATCACTTTGAGATTGCCAGTGGATACGAGATAGAGCCGTGGTATACACTTAAGACTTGGGACTCTATTCAGCGCAATAATCAGCGAGTTGCTGAGAGGTCTGCCGCGTTAGGTGTGATCACTCCCCCCGGGCGTGAGCCCCTGCCCCTGCAGATGGCCCCCGAAGCCCCAACACCCGGGAAAGGGGGGCCAAAAGCCAAGCAAGAGGTACCGTATCTTCCCCGTGCTCGATCAGAAGGTCACCACCGGTTTGAGAGATCCATTCGGAGGGGAGAAAACCTGGCTAAAACCAAAGGCCGTGACTTCACGGCCAAGGAGGAAGCGGAAATTAGAAAGGAAGCACGGACAGCTCGGGCCGCCTTGAACTTTGATAACCGCTGTGCCTGGGCTCGAGCGGAAATTAGCAAGGATATATCTGCAATCGATGATCGTTCACGAGATCTGTCGCGTGCGGCTGCGGATCCGAAAGCGACCGCAGCCTCTCTGAAGGAGATTGATCGAGATATCGAGGCCAGAAAATCGGCCGTGAGCCAGAAAATGGCCGATACTCATTTCCGCCTTTCTCGCGGCTGGGAACGGGCCCTTGACGATTTACGAATTGAAGCATGCTCGAGCAAATTGGATGACTCCGTCCTACTGTGGGACCGGCGCCCATTTGAGCCACTGCTTATAGAGGCCGATGAGATCTTCCCTCGCGCCCATCAAACCCTGGTTTATTTTGAAGCGGACGAACATGCCATCTCAGCCCAACAACTCAGCAGGGTCCCTACCGAAGATCGTGAAGCAGTGATGCAACTTTTCGAAGCCATGACTCTCAGCTTCAGCAGCGGCAATCACATCAGCATCGCCGAGCTGGCTGATCGCTTCTTCCCTGGTCAAGCGGCTAATGACGTTGTCAAAACCATCCCCAGTCTTGCTAAATATGTGGGGAAACGGCTCAAGCCGAGCTGTGGTCCTATGCCGCTGGCCGATGATACGTTGGACCCGAATGAGTGCTTCCAGGAGAATATTGATTATGACCTAAGCGAGACTCGGGTGATCTCCCTGCCGATCCGTGTTATCTGGGATATTCTGTTAGAATATCACAAGCACGCGCAGGACCTGTCGCCGCTGCAGATAAACCGGCTCCTCGGCGGCACTATGACGTCCTACCGGACCGGCGAGTACCGATTGGATACTGCAGCAAAGAAACTGCATTAATACCCCGGATTGTGAATCATGTACACTACGTCAGTGCTTGAATGTAAATAGAAATGCAAGCATTAGAAACATAGATGGGGGCCACGGGGCCAAGGGATTGGTCAGGAGTTTAAGGGTTCAACAGCGTTATAATTGGATGAAAATATTAATTCTAACTTTTATATCATTTCAGGGTTTTTCTAACTTCCTGAGTCATCTGCCGTTCTGTGGAGATCATGCATTCGTCGGCGTTTGCTAGTAAATGTGCTTTGCGCCCCGGATTCATCTAAAGGTTCCCCTATCACAAACAATTGGCCCCAATCACAATCTCGTTTCTGCAGTTGATAGACGATTGGAGTTTCTCCGAAATTTCCCGGTTCGTAAGCTAATCTAAGTAATTTCCCAACACCCGCGCTAGACCATTATACTCCGGAGCTACCACAGCCCATTCCACGGTTACTACCGTGGTATCGAACTGGTTTGTCGATCTAGCCAATTTGCGACCTTGACACTTATCGGGTGAGGTTCGAGACCAGCTATCGCCCTGTGGAACTGGGGCCCTTTTTTTTTCTTTTTTCTTGGTTTAATTAGCACTGACCCCCATGACCCCCAATTCACTTTATGACTCTTTGTTCCTGTGACTGTGAAAATATAAATCAAAATCTTTTCTCTTTCCTTCGATTCCTACGAGTACGCCGTCTATCTTCGCACCGTTTTCGCATAGTCCGCATTCTGCATTCGTCACATTTTTGCCACCACGTCATACCCGTGCCCTAACCCGTGGATGATGCGCCTGGTATCACGCCGAGTCTAGATTATTTTGCCGGTGGCGCCGAGTGCGAAGCCTCTTTATCTGGCTTCAGTCTTTTCTCGCGACATCTACTGCCCAGTTTCACTTCGATTGTCGAAGAACTTGAACGTGGAGAGTATACCGAGTTACCCGCTGAGAAAAATGGTCGCAAATCGCGCCCCCGCCCCAACTACATTATCGCTGCAAACGAATCACGATGGGAAAGGACTCGGAATTCAAACACCGACTCCAACTTCGTCATCTCTTACACCCCCAGTGACTCCGATCGGGAAAGACGGCGAACACTCTATCCCTCCATTGGGCGCCACCTCCGCAGAATCAGCCCAGCGGCGCCATATCTCAACGCCGCTGCGCTTCACCAATGATCTAAAAGTAGATTACGTCGAGGATCGACCTGTTGAGTTCGGTCGCGGCGCATGGAGTATCGTCTACAAGGCGCGCTCAATACCAAGTGCACCAATACCTATTCATACTCCACCCAGTTCGCCTATCGCCGCAACCCGTGTCTACGCTGTTAAGGCTCCCCTGCGCAAAGATGCACGTCCAGTTCTGCAGGCTGAAGCGCTGACACTGACGCGCCTGAATCTGACACCGGGGTACGAGCGGTACATCATTCCGTTTCATGGGTACCACTCCGATACCGAGGCACTGGTCATGACGGCCGTTCCACTGGCATTATCAACATACATCGAAGACCAAGCGGATCTTATCCGGAAACAAGGGCCTTCAACGGCAACTATGTTCGATCCTGTTCAAGGACCAGATTCGTGGCGTGATCTTGCCCGTAAGCTTATCAGTGGTTTGGAATGGTTACACAAAAGCGCTGGTATTATTCATGGGGATATCAAGCCGCATAACATGCTTTTGCGACCCATCCCGGATGATGGTTCGGAAGGCGCAGCTGCCTTTCCATACGAGCCGCTTTTCGCTGACTTTTCCTCTGCACTGGATCTTTCGTTATGCGATAATACACAAGATGCGAGTCAAAGTTCCATGTCGGCGTTTACGCCGCCGTTCACCGCGCCGGAGCTTCTTTCGCTTAAGGCGTTGAAATCGGGGGAGGCTGTGCCTTCGCCCGCTTCGGATGTTTTCTCCCTTGCTGCGACGCTTGTTGCTGCTGCGACTGGTGATTTACTGTTGTATCCCGGTTCAAGTAGTATGCAGCGGTTAGCGATGGCAAGGGATGGACATCGGATTTTGGAGTTCACGAGGTGTGGTACGAACGGTTCGCGTGTTCCAAGGGCTGGGTTCGTGGAGAAGTTGCTGTTGCCTGCCGTTGCCAAGGACCCGATGGAACGGATCGACACCTCTGACTGGGTGAAGATGGCACATGCTTGAGTACGATCGGCATTTACCCTTGGTTTAGGTTGTTCTTATTAGGATTTTTTGCTTGTTCGGTTTGTTCGCGATATACTTGCATTTGGGCTCGGGGCAATTTTTTTTTTCTTTTCTTTTCTTTCGGCTGGTTTGGTTCAACACTGGCCTGGCATAAATGGGATACCCGGTTAGATGGAGTGGGAAGCATCAGCATCAATACAATATCAATGGGATGAATTACATCTTCAATCAAATGAAGCTTTTCAATATGGAACATATATGCATCATATTAGGCCTCGCATTTCGGTATCGCAGACTAAGCAGGGTAATCAAAAGCCCCAGATCAGATCATCAACCTACTGGCTCTCTTCGACGAATCTCTTCAAATCCTGAACCCACAACTCAAAGTTCGCCTCCAATCTCTTCCCATACATCCACTTAACAGCATAAACAAGCCACCCAATCTGATTCTCCCAGTTCCTAACCTCACATCCCCCCTCCACATCCTTAATCTCATGCTCCCTTTCCGCAGTCAACAGACTAGCCGAGAACCCGCCCGGCGCCTCAGAATCCGAAACCCAAACGATCCGACCAGGTGTATTCGTCTCGGGGTTCGGCGCCTCGAACTCGGTAATCTTGAGCTGTGTATCATTTGCTTTTTGAGGCTTGTCAGAGGTGGGGTCCATGCGGACGTGGAAGGTCATTTTTGTGCCCTTTTGTAGGATGGGTGAGAGCTCGGTGGTCGAGTCGTCCTTGTCTGGTTGGGAAGTGATGGTTACTCGGGGGATGAACTCGTTCCAGGAGGGCCAGGTTGAGGTGTCTGTTAGGGCGGCCCAGACTGCTGTTGAGGGGGCGCCGATAAAGATCGAGCTGCCTATGTGGAGAGTTGCCTTTGCGGCTTCAATTGTTGGGGTTGCGCGATCGGCATTTTGCGGGTCTGAGAGGGGTGTGGACATTTTTGCGATGATATTGCTAGCCCAGCAGTTTACTTTTGATGAGGCGTGCTGTGGTGTGGATGTTTGGTATTTGGTTGTTATGCGGAGAAAGCTGGGGGTTGGGTGATGACGGCGACTATTTTATCTCCGTGTGGAGTGATAACGGTCCGATAAGGTGGGCTGTTTACCCACTTATCATTGGCTATCATGATCCACATTGAAGATGTTGTACAGTAGCGCATTGAGGCAAAGTCATTTTCGATTTTCTTTTCTTAAGATATTGACTCCTCATTCGCCGACTTACTCAAGGCTGCATAGACATGTGAATTAAGCATTATCAATATGACATGGGCAAGAAAACTTCATCCACAAGAGCTAAAGCATGTCGAAGATCATGTTCGAAACATCATCGCAAGACAAAAAATCAAACCCCCTTCATCAATTCTGAACAAGTCCCAGTTTCAAGAGACTCTCTCCTGTGGCAACAACAGCATCGGCATTGGACCGGGGTGCCCATCCCAGCAAACTGGTAGCCTTTTCATTAGATGCTACAAAGGACTGGCTCAGCTGAGGAACCACCATGGCAATAGCCGGGTCAAATAGTCCCAGTAGCTTCATAATGAGATTTGGGATACCTCGCGTCGGGCACTTCTTCGCTTTGTCCCCCAATCTCTCCCGCAGAGCCAGTGACATCTCCTTAATGCTCATTGCCGGTGGTGCCATGCACAGGAAACGTTCCAGGTTGGCCTTGGGGTGCTCCATTGCGAGAAGATGCAGGTCAGCAACATCTCGAACATCCACAACGCCCCAACTCAGGTTGGGACAGCCTGGGACTGCGCCGTTCATCAGGCGGCTGATGACTTGAATGGACGTAGACGTGTCTGGAGCAAGAACAGGTCCCATGACCAGAGCAGGGTTGATAACAGACAACTGGAGGCCATCGCCCTCGCCGCGGATAAAGGCCCACGCAGCCTCCTCAGCTAAAGTTTTGCTCTTCTCGTAGGCACTGACCCCAGGTGCGTCGACATCGGTCCAGTCTTTCTCCGTGAAGACTTTGTTTAAGCTTGCCTTTGTCTGACCTGCATGGATGGCTGCGACTGAGGATGTGATGACGATGCGGAGGACCTTTGCGTCTCGGGCGGCGCGCAGCACGCGTAAGGTACCATCACGGGCGGGTTCTATCAGTTCATTCTCGTCCTTGGGTGTCGCATCAGGGAAAGGTGACGCGACGTGGAGGACATAAGTGCAATCACTGACGGCTTCGGCCCAGCCATCGTCTTTGTTGAGGTCGGCTTCGACGAATGACAGATCCTCGAGGTTGACTGCGTTCGCGGCGCGAAGTGTAGCTCGCACTTCCTCTTCTCGCTTCAGGGAGCGAACGGTCGTTCTGACCCGGTAGCCAGCTGCGAGGCATTTGAGGATGCAGTGACCTCCGATAAATCCAGATCCACCGGTGACGAGAACCAAATGCTTGATCGTAGACATGATATCACACTGAGGTGACAGATGAGAGATGAGAGATCAGATTTTGCACGATTGTGTTGTTTTGCCTAATAAGGGGGAGGGTCAAGCTGTATGATGGAAGCTGCAACGGAACAAGCGGACTTGCCACAGAATTGATTGTTGATATTCAGCTGTGATCCTATAAAAGGCTTGAGCAAGATAATACAAACGACACAAACGACGCAAATTCTACATGTCAGCGCTATTCCCGAATTGGCGACATGAAAGCGCAACCCACTAATATTTAGTCTCGCATTTTCGAACATTTTACAGCAACAGTATTTGGGTCAGAGCTGAGTCTGACGATTAGATTCACGTCAGTAACATACATCCAGGGTAGTATATCGCTGCACCTCTGGTTGGACACCAAAACCCGGAAGGGGACCCACAGGCGGTACACAGGCTGTGCCTAGTGGTGCGGGTTTCGGCAAGGCAAGCTGGAGGAACAATTGCCGGCCAAATGAGACGTCCCGCGACTCAAAATAGTTGTCCAGCCCCCGAATATATATGGGTACATACCCGGGAATGCACTCAGCACTCGCTACATTACAATGCACATGAATTACCTCATAATTTGAGCCGTGATATCTAGGCACTACGTAGTTCAGCGGTGTCGATCTTCGTATTATTTCCACCAATGAGTTGCGGAGCCCCATCCGCCGAAATAAAAGTCCATCCACACACGACACTTCAACAGCATTCTTCTCCGCATTGTGGGGAACAGTACTCTCCACAGTCTGGGGTATGGGGAGTTCACCTTTCAATAAACCCGGGTTCATTGCAAGGGCCGAGCGTATTCTACAACTATAAAAGGATGGGGTGTATCGGGGCTTCTATTATCAATCTATCAAAGAAAGCAGGTTTTCATCATGTTGTTTACAAGGGCATCAATATGCCTATATTTATCCTCCCTTGCATTGGGTGCTCCTAGCTCCAAACGCTCCACCGAACGCCCACATCGCTGCGTGATTACTTCCTCCAATGGCACAGCCAACGATTCCCCAGCCGTCGCTCAAGCTTTTGCCAAATGCGCTTCGGATTCTGTTATCGTCTTTCAAGAAGGTGTTGATTACAACATCTTCACTCCCATTGCCGCCACCAACCTCAGCAATGTCGAGATTAGAATGAACGGAAACCTACACCTACCTCAAAATATTACAGAAGTCCAACGCATCGTCAACGGAACAAGTAGTAGCCTTTACGTAGATGGCTCATACTGGTTCAAGTTCAAGGGTCCCAATATCGCTTACACTGGCTCGTCCAATGTCAACCATGGATGGATCAACTCTTACGGACAGGCCTGGTGGGATGCAAACCCAGTCAACGGAACGGGCATTGACTCCCGTCCCCATCTCATGAGCTTCCAAACTACGGATGGCTCTCTCAAGTACTTCAAATCTCGCAAGCCAATTGCCTGGAACGTCCAGTTGCAGGGAGACAATATCACCGTCAGCCACGCCTTTATTGACGCCGAGTCGACAGGGTCATTCCCCTTCAACACGGATGGGTTCGATGTCACAGCTACAAACGTACACATCTCGGACAGCGTCATCTACAACGGCGACGACGCCATTGCTGTCCAGTCCGGATCCCACAACGTGGTCTTCGAAAGGAATACCATTGGATACCAAAGCCACGGCATGAGCATCGGATCGCTAGGCCAAACCCAATCCGAATTCGCCAACGTCTCCAACATTCACTTCGAAGATGTCACAGTCATTGATGCCGTCTATGGCTCTCGTTTCAAGTCCTGGATGGGTGGTCAGGGCATCGCGAAGAACATTACCTGGAAGAACATCCGCGTGTACAATGTTACTTTCCCAATCTTCGTCACCCAGAGCTATACCAATCAGGGCTCCTCGCAGACACAGCTTGGAAACGGTGTGACTTCTGGACGTGTTAACAATGCCTCCGTCATGATGGAGGACTTCGTTTGGTCTGACTTTACTGGTACCGTTAACTCATGGCGCCCGGGTGATGGATCTTGTGTAACTGATCCTTGCTGGTATGATGTTGGTCTGCCGGATCTCAAGCATACTGAAGCTGTCATTATCGAGTGCAATACGAACTCGTCTTGCAAGAACTTTGAGTTGAAGAACATTGAGATTATTCCGCAGACTATGGCTGAGCCGACAGTTGTCTGTATCAATGCGACGGCGACATTGAATCCAGACCTTGGATTTGACTGTCGGAATGGTACATTCAGTCCCAACTGATCACCTGAGAGATTGGTGCTTTGATTTATCGACTGGTTAAAGGGTGTACCTTGATGAATTACTTGGGTTCAAAATCGTAAAAGACTGGACGCCCTCACAAGCCTCTTCGCTGAAATATGCGTGGATGATCTCCATCTAGACGGACTTAGCTAGTGGGTAAAACGATTTCTTTTACAGCTTACTCTGGAATAGCCAGCATTGCTTCATGCACGTACGCTTACGGTCAACCAAGCTAATAAACTGACTTTTGGGAATCAACAATGCTTTTTCTTTCTTTCTTTCTTTCTTTCTTTCTTTCTTTTTTTATGGTTTCTTATGGTAAATACCACTTTGAAGACAGACTAATCAGTTTGCCTGTCCTTGGTGATAGATTGGACGTGCTCATTATACTGAGACTCGGTGAGACCTTCTTCCCTCGGATAGTTACGGTAGCATGAAGCGAAGAGAAGAGACTATAACGTGATGAACAAAGGAAGACCTCCTCTTTCTCAGTTACTGAATAATGTCCGTCTGTGTAGATCACCCGGCCAGGGCGTTCCATTCCCCAGTCACCCCATGCCTGCTCTTCGGTCCTGCGATCTGCACAAGACAGAGCGAAGTTGAAGAGCCAATTCAGACAGACTCTGACAGATCCAGCATAATGCTCCGAACATTCGTTTTCGGGGTCATTAGGATCATACTGAAAGGCGCAGTCAATTACATTGACGTACCCGACCATGCCAGGTTTATCAGGCTCCGAGCTTGCTAGAATCGACCGTACAGAGCGGGCATCCAACGCGAGGCAATAGTCAAACCGAGGAGTACCCGACCCAAGAGTAAACCCTCGCTCTTTGGCCCATTGAATGTGTCGTTTTCGAATAACGTCCGCCGAGGCCCCTTCCAAGCTGGGATCTTGAACAATCACATTTCGATACCCCTCACGGACAAGTTCAACGATATTGGCTTGGAATTTAAATTCTTCTAAGTCTCCGGATTTGTGCACTGCGGCGGTACAGTATCGATCAAGCATTTCGATCGCAGCCGCCCAGTCTTGATCAGATGTCTCTTGAAATGTCGTCCGATAAATGACATAACCCCATGGCCACCTTGCAGACGAACCAGCTTGCATTTTGAAGAATCTAGGGACCTCAGCGTTCCAACCCTTGACCGTCAATGACCATCCTGGCTTTTTGTTGAATCGCCGCCGTCTCTCTTGCGAAGTCTCCCTTGGTGGAAACTCGGATGATCGCCATGGTTCACCCCATGATTCATCGTGGAAGACATTTAGTTCTTCAGGCATTGTTATTGTACTGGTAGCAGACCGCACAGGACTGTGCAAGCAAGTACCACCTCGCTTAATATATACTTTGGTCAGATGTGAATGTCTCAGTCATAAAATCACGCTATTTCACTGGCGTCTTGGCGAGTGCATCCAAGCGACACTTGCCAAGCACCTGTCGGGAATGCAACAAAATCCGTGAAATGCATTACCGAAACAGACCTGTATCACAACCTGTCCTGACGAGTTGGGGGAAAGAATGATATAAAGTAAAGTGACAAAACAGGTGATGGCTTGGGCCTGAACTGATGGGGATTGGATCGGGATTCCCTCGTTTTGAGAGGTGGAATTCCTTCCTTGGAACATTCCACACACTTTCCGCCGGACGATGAGGTTCAGAATCTTTGTTTTCTATATTGATGCCTGAGAAACGGGGAGCTGACACGTGATCAGGTCGCGGATGAAGTCAGATTCGAAATGAGATAAAAGTGAAAGCAAATACAAATACACACAACATAGAATCAGTCTATACCCTCATTTTGGTCATTGCACACTAACCAGCCCAGTTGATCGTGTATATCTATCCTACAAGTGCAGGTGTGGTCATTTTTCTCTTACCGAATTCATCCGCCCGTTCCGGGCAGCTTCTTGCACCCCTCTCCACTAGAGGTACTGCTGCTTTATGACGTCCTCACGAGCAGAAGAGGTCAACAAGAATTTCGCACGGGAGAAACAAAAAAAAGAAAGAAAGTTGAGCCAGATATGGCGTAAGGGACTGGCTGGAGGGTTGGCAGGGTGTGCTGTAAGTGATTGAATGGTCAAGGAAAGATTCCCAAACATTAACATCAACGCAGGCTAAAACTGTTGTCGCACCTCTAGAGCGGGTGAAAATCCTGTTCCAAACGGCGCACTTTGGGTTCGTGCGGCATACAACGCACTGGCTCGGCTTTGTTCATGCCATTCAAGCAATCAGGCAAAATCATGGGAACCAAGCACTATTCCAAGGCCACTCGGTCACATTGCTACGGACCTTTCCATACGCTGCTATAAATTTCCTCGCCTATGACCAGATTCGAGCCACTCTCATCACATCTCCTAATCATGAGACGCCCTTTCGTCGCTTGATCTCTGGCAGTCTAGCGGGTGCTATATCAACATCATGCACATATCCCTTTGAACTTATCCGAGTGCATTTGGCGGTCCAGACCAAAGGCATATCCTTGATTGCAGCCTGCCGAGAAATTTACCATGATGGTGGATTTGCCAGCTTTTACCGGGGGTATGCTCCCACATTATTAGGAATCTTGCCTTATGCGGGCACTTCCTTTTTCACCCACGACTTCATTGGCGACTGGTTTCGTTCCCCAAAACTGGCCCCATATACGGCGCTTGACCCATCTAAACAGACACAGAGTGGGAACAAGCGTGTGCAGTTGACTGCAGTTGCAGAGCTGACTTCTGGAGCTCTGGCTGGCTTGGTGGCTCAGACAGTCTCTTACCCCCTTGAGAGTATACGTCGGCGCATGCAGGTAAACAGGAGGGACTCGCAAAATGGCCGTCGAGCAAGTATTTTTCAAACGGCTCGGACTATATACTTGGAAAGAGGTCTGCGAGGCTTCTACCTGGGCCTGACGATTGGCTATATTAAGATCATGCCCATGGTAGCGACAAGCTTTTTTGTTTATGACCGCCTGAAAGGTTATCTGGGCGTGTACTAGTACAATTGCATTCGTAATAATTCATTTTCTTTTCCAGGCATGCATCATGAAATCGAAAGAATCCGGCAAATAATGCCACGTTGGGAGCCGTTGATTCAGCTGCATACTTTCCATGATTTGCTTGCACAATTTTCTCAAGGGATAAATAAAAAGTTAAACTTGAGTCTACTGGTTTCGGCTACCTGCTCATATGTTAGTCATGAGAATTCAATATCCCAATTTTCTCGCCTTTCAGGTAGAGAACAACGCCTCTGACTATGTGTGAAATACACCGATGAAATTCTTACAGTGACAATGGAATGATATACGGAGTAGTTAGAATTTGTGGGTTATCTTCTTGTCAGATTGCCAGGCGCAATTCAGCAAGTCAATTAAGGACGCAATCGTCATACGCACATGACGGGTACTTTGCCCTGTATTTCCACTATGGGGTTATAGCGACCACTCCCTTACTAGTGCTACAACAGGAGCCTTGTAGTGAAATACAAGCATTTGAAGTATGTCTCCTTAGGTCCTTCGCCTGGCATCTTAGACTTGAAGCACCTGCTCGTCATCCAGTGCTACTTGTTCGTCTTCCTCTAGCATATAACCCGTTGCTTGCGGTAAATGCGCCCCGGAACGATTATACTGCTGCTTGCTGCTTAAGGACTGGCTGGAGTGCCCACAACTTTGTTGATAATATGTATAATATCGGGTTGCATATACTAGTGAGAGTGAATACTAACTATCAGATCCACATATCTTGTGTCTCTTCACGGCCGGGATAGGAATGGAAGCTATCTAGCTCATTGCGACCACTCTTTTTATCACTCAGAGCATAAAGCTTCAGAGAACAATGAGAAACAATGTGAGAAAAACAAGTCATTTACAGGTCCCCATCTATCTGAAACTCAGGGCACGTTGCACTTACTTAGAACAGGAATCTGGGGAAGACAAAGAGGGGATGTATTCAAGACACATATGTGACAAGTAGTCGTTATCCTTCAGATATCATTGATATTACAGGTCATTCTCATCCTCATCATCTTCATAATTTTCATCATCAACCTCATCCTTACCCTCATCCTGAGACTCAGAGTCAAAGTCAGGGTCACTGTCGGTGTCAGTGCCCGCCACAGCAACCAGATCACGGTCCGTGATTACTCCACCAAATACATCTCCGTGTGCGTCCTCCATGTGCTGATAAATCGAAGCTTTGTCATAAGCTTGTCCACAGAAGTAGCACCAATCAATCCCACATGCACCCACAATGCAGTGCAAATGGCCACATTCGAAGGGTCGCTGGGTTAGAACCCCACAGCCAGGACAGGGCTTGATGCCCATTGTTCCACCCTCAATCGAATCAAACACACGGCTTTGGTGTTCTTCTGCCTTCACTTGCTTGACAGGGTCACCGGACAGTTGTGCTTGCGTGATTGCATCTGCGGTCCATCGTATTTCAGCGATCTCCAGCTCGGGCTTCCTTGAAATGTCGCAGTCCATGCATACCCATTCGGGAAAAAGTTTGAAGTCCTTACGTGAACAACTGCGTTCGACGAGGGGTCGAGGCTCCTGACACTTGCAGCACCATGCATACATGATATCGTAATCATAGAATCTGTCAGCAAGATATTTCACAGCGTTCGCTGCATCATTGCCGAAGTTGTGGATTGCGTCGCTAGTTGGAATGCACGAGCAATACGGGCAGCAGAGTCGTCGGACATAGATCACATTTCCGGGGAGATTGAATGCGTACCATTTACGGCCACAACTCTTGCACATGGTCGCAGAGCAGTCACCGCATGCTGGGAGTAACTCAGGTGATGGGAGGCTACCATAGCAGATAAGGCAATCCTTGAAGTTGTCGTTGTCTCTTGGAGGTTCATTCGATGATGGTGGGGTCTTTTGGTCGGAAGACATAGTGTATCTCGTGAGGGTGTAGTGCGCACGTGATGGAAGGGACACGAAGGTAAGAGCTTAAGTCTGAAAAGCGGAATGACAGCAAGAAGAATGCCTCACTCCTGCTGACGCCTATATCAGGACTGGTGGTAGCTTTCTATCCTGGACTCAGGCTTCACTTTCCGTAGATCATCTTCTTCTTTCCTACTGCACCTCCAAAATATTATATACTACGTATCCATGTGCCTTGTCTTCTGCCTTTGCACTTCTGCTAGTACAGTATCGATTATATAAGGTTGAAGATACGGACAGAAACTGAAGTTGAAGAGTAACCTTGGAAGGCACTGAGCACTAGCGAGTCTTGAATTGTGGGAGAGCAGCTGATTTTGAGGGGCATCAATTATTTATCACATAGAACTGTATCCATCCTGTATATGGAAGTTTGGCTTAGGACCACAGCTTTAATGCAAGTTATGACCCAGTAGCCCAGTCTGGGCTGATACAGGGATACTCGGCAGGCGAGCCAGTATCAGAAATAGCGGATTGGAAGCAGCACATAGGGCGGCTACCACTACCGGGACCATTAGCAGCGCAGCTCTTCGTGAAGTCGACACAATCAGTTGCATTCGGGGCTGTTGTTCAATATAGGTCAGCAAGGTTGGTTTTTGAAAAGTTCCTTGTGGTGAACAAAGGGTTATCTTACCGGCAGTGCAGGTCAAGAAAGGCGGCGCATCACCCCATCTATTCTATCTGCAGCATGCAGGAGCATCGGTATCCGGAATTGGACAGAAATTGCTTGTGCGTTCGACGAGAGAAGTAGGGTGGGCTAAGGCAACGCCAGCGGAGGTGGCAGTAAGAAAAAGGGAGGTCTTCATTTTTGATATTTAGTTATTGTTGGAACGTGGATCAGAAATTTGTTCGAACAGCAGGTGCGAGTCAAGGATATTCATACGCGATATTTGCATCTTGCCGATCCAATGCTTTGATTATCGTAACGAATTTCCAAGTACGTAAGGCGGAGGTCATTTCGTAACCTCGAAAAAGATTATCGATATAGTGGATATGCAATGTGGATCACTTTGGTAGTCCTCGGTAATCTGAATTGCCTCCAGTCAATAGACGCAAAGGGCTATCGTCTAGTCGAATATCACACCTGAAGCAATGCTATATCTGTTATTTAACATTGGCGTGGGGCCATCCAAGCATACCAAGTAGGTACAGCTATTTGAATATTCTATGGACATTAATACAAGAGTATCAAGCACGGCTCGGCGTGGGGCGAGAGTATTCCATGGCAAATAAAGCGTGCGAAAAATCTGTAGCTTCAAAGTTTTTTCTGGAACTCAAAGCAAAAGCTCCGGAGAGCGTATACTATGAGGCCTTATGGCAATGATATCTGCACTAAGCAGCAAGCAACCTCCCAGCCTTCCAAAGCAAAACCAAGCAACTCATATTCCCCCACCACCAACACAAGCCCCTCAATTGACTCCACTTTGGATGGTCAATCAGAATATACACCGCTCCGTAACAGATCCTCGCAATAGTATAAGACAATCCAGCCGCATTAATAATCTTCGCCGAAACACCGGCATGGCTAGCGAACAGCAAACTCGCGACCAAAAGCGAGAAATTCTCTACCGAGTTCGCATGGGCCGACTCATTCCGCTTCAGCATGTCGAGTTGTTTGCGTGTGATCTTCCCCTCACGCACGGCTGCCTCGCCATACTTTGCGAGATCTTCTCGTGATGAGGCGTTGTGATCGATGCCGTACCATTGTTTCAGGGTTCGAGAGGAGAGGATGCCGTAAGCGTAGAGGAAGTGGAAGCCTACGAATGCGGGGGCGTAGTTCGGAATGGCTGTGGCGGGAGCGCCGCGGAGTCCGAGAGTTGTGAGAAGGGAGCTCATCATTGGGGACTTTAAGCGACTATTTTTCGAGAGACCTGAGATTTGAAAGTGAGGCTCTTGAAAGAAGTCCAGCTGGGCGTTTGGCCCCCACTTGAAGCTAAACCTTTCCTGGGTGGACTCTACGGAGCAGTCCTCTTAAGAAAGCAAGATGACGATACCGACTGCCATGGATGTCTTCTAGATTTCTCAAATGGTAAGCAACAGTCAATAGGATGACGCCCAGCCTTTCCAATTCTGGGACTGTTCAGGGTGGAATTGACTTGCCACGTCAACAATTGACATCGATGCTTGCGAGCGTTGTCAAGGCCATTATTGTGCGCATCATATGTCTTTATAAGATAATTCTTTGTGAAGTAGAGCTTTCGACTTATTAAGAATGTACTAAAACTGGCCTTTGAATAGAGAAGCCTCGTTGACGACAATTGCTAGGCTGCCGCTCTGGCGAAAGAGGGAACGGCTCTTCGGAATAAAGCATGGAAAATCTCTACTACAGATATCGTTACGCTTCCACAATAGCATTTAATGGGGAACAAATACACCTGACTGTCTTGGAAAGTCGCTCATGAGTGGCATGCACGTTCATCTGCGCATCCGATTCGTCGATTGCACAGTTTGGCCAGCTCGCATGTTAAGAGAAGATGATACATCTCTTACTGATGATTTCCGTGATTGAGTTATCGAGAGCGAATGTGCGGCTCAAAAAATCGGCTAGACTTTGGATTTACTTGTACCGAGACTCCATGCTTATGTTCTCAAAAATAGATTAAATAATGAAGTTGGGAAGTGACGAACTCCGGGATGCCACTCCTGATTTAAGGTCCATTGGAAGGGTAATGAGCCATAGTGTACCGCCAATCGATGAATTTCCTGCTATATCTACCCGAGCATCTATTGTAAAACGCTGGGGCTTTTACATTACAGAAGAATGGCCCGATCGAGGAAGGTCCTGTTATCGCCCGGGATTCTGAAGACTCAAACTAGCCAGAGTATCGGTGTCATTATTTATCCTATTCCACCATCTGGGTCGACTCTGCATCTGTGATTCAAAAGTCTGTAGCCCATGAGAATCAAAAGAGATTGGGCACGTCCATTGAAACTGTGACTGTGGTCTCGAGCTAGCACGGGTGTGGGGAATTGCGAGCCAATGAGGTCTCTACCCTTCCCAGTCGTTCCGACTTTGGGTGTTTAATTGAGGTAAGAAGGCTCTCTGCGCCTCATCGTGGCCCCCTTCATTTCCTTCCTCTTCGTCCTGCACCACCGGATGCGTGATTCGCTGATAATCAGGCCTCGTGCTGCCAGATTGTGTACTCATCCAACTCGTTCGTTGGGCAAGAATCTGAGCGAAAGCGATCTGTAGCAAGTGGTAAGGTATTAGCCATTATATTATAAGTCTCAGCGTGGTAGTAAACCCACCTTTGCCACCAAAACAAAGATGGCTGCAGCAAACACCATCCAAGATGTCTGCTGCTGGTGCTCTCTCCAAGGAGCGAAACAGCTCCGCTGATATCCCAGCTGCAACTCGCACGCGTTGTCCCCGTGGTTTCGGTCTTTGAAGGGCCATGCCCTGTCATGAATACTTCTAAGACCACAGCAACGGAACTCATCTTGGATTGAGCGGATAGCTTGGGAGTTCTTGGAACGGAAGAAATCCTGCCATTGTTGATCTAAGTTGCAGGAGAGGATCCTGTCGGGGAAGAGGTAGGCAAGTGCTACTGTGGCCACGATGGTCAATATGATGGTTTGGATCTGGTTGAGTATGTTGGATATCGTGCCCCATCGACTATTTTGAGATGTTTCATTGTTCGAGGGTCGAAAGAAATATCGCGTGGCCATCATTGTGAGTATTGTGACAGGTGATATGAGTGTCGCGATAGCTGGAACCCATGTTGGCAAAGGCAGAAACACTGCGGCCGTACGAGCCCACGAAAATCTGTTCCACGAAAGGAGTGTTAATTGCTATCTTCATCAAAGAAGCTCTCGCTGTAGATATCATAAAGAATGACTCACGCTCCAAGGACCAAGGATATGAGTCCTCCCTAATGGCGAAGTTCGTCAACAAAAGTCATCACTCTGGTGAATCTCCAGCATCTTACCAAAATGAAAACAACATAGAGGAGAACAGCGGTATTGATCTTGGCGGGCATCATTCAGATAGCGAGATCTCTTCCTAGAAATGTATTATTGAATGCTCGTTGAAGAAGCACGAATACTGAATTCGTGAATGTGATAGCACTGCTAGGCGCTAAGTCGGTCTGTATTAGAACTTAGCGGGGTTGCATCTCTTGGCGTTATTACACGTAAATTGGACGTGGTATGTTGATCATCACGTTACGGTAGGCATTATGTCACCATAATAGCATTTTCCAGTCCAGATGACTACTGTTGATAATTTTCTGCCTCGTATGTAGGCAAACATGCAACTTCCGACCATGTTTTAAGTGATGAAGAGTGTCTGGTCAGCTTATGCCTCCTTTGATAGTTTCGGCTTTTTGTTTGTTGGCGGTGCGGGGAAGTTTTACATACTTTTGTTGTGAATATATCTTTCCAGTCCCATAATTTGGCCGCAAATCATTGGTTAATCGGAGACCAATTGACCAGTCAAGTAATTTGGGGGCCAAATGTCCCGGATGATCCCATTTCCACTTAACCGTGGAATCAGCCAGTGGCATTTTGTACATCGAGTATGTCATTGGTCACATTAATCTCAGCTCGCTCGAGGCCTTACTGCAGTGGGGCTTGGGTTTCTTTGTTTGAGCTTGTGCAGGCTACTGCAGGCCCACCACAGGACCCGAGCACTTGACCCCTACCTCTACGTCACATTGTGACTAGAGGGGCCCAGCTCACAGTTAGACTTAAAACATGTCCGCGACCCCTGAAAACACGGGAGAACTTCTTTTTTCCTTAGTCTGCACCACCAATTGATTTCTGCCGCCTTGGTACACCATGGCCATTCTTAATACGCTGGTCAAATTGGCCATACCGCCGATATTGACAGCTCTCGGCTATGGGCTGCATTGTGCCTATCAACATCGTTGCAAGATTAACGAGCTACGCAAGCAAGGCGTAGTAAGTGGACAGCCAATTTTCGTATACGTGTAAAATGAGACTTGACTCACCTGTTCTCTCTAGCCAATGCCAAAATGGAATTGGTTCACCGGTCATCTTCTCGTCCTCCAAGAATATGTTGAGCGATTACCACCCGACGCAAATGTTCAGCTGGCCATGCAAACCTTGGCCTTGGAAAAATGGGGACACACCGAAGTTTTTCTGATGGACTTTTGGCCCATCTACCCTACATTTTACATGGTCTTTGACCCGCAGACGGCGTATCAGGTCTCGAACAAATATAACCTGCCTAAACTTCCCCTGCATCTCAAATTCATGCATCCGATCGTGGGAGGACCGAGCCTGCACGGCATGAACCATGACGAGTGGAAATATTGGCGGTCCATCTTCAATCCCGGGTTTAGTGGTGGCAGTATGATGGATCTGGTGCCCGCGGTGGTTGATTCAGTTCAGGTATTCTGCGATATTCTAAAGGAGAAGGTTGGGTCAAAGGAACCAATCCAGCTGAGCACTTTAACAACTCGATTGACAATGGAGATCATTATGAAAGTTACTTTGTGAGTGTGGGTTTCCTTATTTACCAAAAAGCCCACCTAACCATCTGCGTCTAGGGACATGGACTCCAATAACCAGCGTGTTGAGCATCCGGTCTCAATCTCACTACAGAAGATTTTAGCTTGGCACTCCTTTTGGGATCCGCGGATCCTGATCAATCCTCTTCGACCGTTCATTCAAAAGTATCATAGCAATCTCATCAATACGTCTATCAGGAAAGAGCTTGAGAAAAGATTCATCGAAATGAAACAGAGCGAGGGGCAAGTGAAGCCACAAACAGGATCTAAAAGAGGAAAATCTGTTATTGCGCTTGCCCTTGAGGCTTATCTCGCTAATCCCGACCTTGGTGAGGAGAAAGATGTCAGCGAGACAGCCGTGCTGGATGAGCATTTTGCGCAATATGCTTCGTACCAGATCCGCCTCTTCTTATTTGCAGGCAGCGACACAACTTCAAGCACAATCACCTACGTCTACCATCTTCTCTTCAAGCACCCTGAAATTCTGAAACAAGTACGAGAGGAGCATGATCGCGTTTTCGGAAGCGACCCCTCTGACGCAGGCCAACTCATCAAGTCAGACCCGGCCCTCCTGAATAGTTGTCCCCTTACACTCGCGGTGATTAAAGAGACCTTGCGAATTTTCCCTCCCGCTTCAACTAGTCGGGGAGAGTTAGCAGGCACACACGAGGCTTTAACTGACCGACACGGCAACTTGTACCCCATTGACTATGTTGGAGCCAATATTCTTCACCAAGCATGCCACTTCAATCCTCGTGTATGGCCACGTGCGGATGAATTCCTTCCAGAACGTTGGCTTGTGGAAGAAGGGCATGAACTATATCCAGTCCCCGGTGCTTGGCGTCCATTTGAGCAGGGTCCGCGGAACTGCATTGGTCAGACGCTTGTCTACAATGAGATACGCGTACTTCTCGCGATGAGCTTGAGATCATTCGAAATTTCGCCGGCATATGACGAGTGGGATGCGCTCAAATTACAGAACGAAGGGTTGGTCAGTAGGTTGACTCGGCGGTTTGGCAAGGCGGTACCCAATACCGTCAATGGAGAGAGAGCCTACCAAACCGAGAAAGCCGCTTATCCGGTAGATGATTACCCGTGTCGCGTAAAAGTCCGGGAATAGTTGGTTGATCCAAATCCCTCGAAATGTTATGGAGATAGGTTATCGAACGAAGAAAGCCAGGGTCGTCACCCGTGGACTGAATAGACGGGATGTAGACAGTATTAGACAGTAATGCCACCAAATGCCAAACTTCGATGTCGTCACAATCTAATATATAACTACTGATACAGTACATGACTTCTCCCTAACCCACTTGAAACAACTAGACCGGTGGAGGCCGAGACGCTCCTTATTTTCGGCCGCATGGAGGTTGTGATGAGCCCAGAAAAATCTCTGTCGTCGAGCTAGCCTACATCAAGTGCAAAACATACAACAATTTACGACCTTTTAAATGTCCCTCTGGGGGTATGTTATGTATTAGTGCTCCACATGGCGTGCATAAAATATCAACCGCTTTTTGTGGAACATCGAGATCGGAGCGGGCCGTTTTTGGAGACATGGGTCTGGACCATGTGGGGGCCGTGTATTAAGTTTTACAAGTCTGTGTAACGTAGATAACACAGAGCGCTTACCAGGATCAATTAAGTAAAGGCGCGTGCCGATCAACCAGATCGGCGTTTTCTAGGCTAAAACAAGAAAAACTGGCCCCCACTGTCGAGGCGTCCTATCTGTAAGCCCCGAGCACTGATATCTACTATGTAGGTGGCTCGTCGTTTTGATGTGACGTACCTCTCGGCCGCTTTTCGCATTCCTAAGTGGCCAGTGCATCCATGCAGGAAGTCAAAAGTGCAAGGTACATGATTGACGAGAAACAAAAATAGACTTACAGGGATACTTGTCCGGTTGGCTATTTCTCTTGCCACCACGCAGTCGTCAACGTTGGTTCAATTGGGCATTGCGTGTAGAATAAACTTTTTGTCAGTCCGCGAAGACCCCACTGTGGGCCTATCTATGCACTACTTGGTGGAAAAGGAGGAGCAAGTTGCAAGTTATATCTTATCGAAACTGTAGAATGAATTCCAGGCATCCTGCCCCCACCAAGAGATCCAGCTTAGCCCCTTGCGATTACGCTTGCCCAATGTAATTGACACTTCTCATTTGGTATTTGCATGTTCAGCTGAATAAATTACGGACCCCATTCTGTGGGAAAGTTCGTGGCAAGATCTCGGAATAGTTGACTTGCGTTGCATTTCCAGTACTCCCAGTCTCCTTTTACCCGATGCGACACGTCATTGTGATAGGATTAGACGCGATTTCCAAACACTGTCTGGTCATCATAGCGAAGAACACAGTACCCCGAGTGTTTTGTACTCATGGCAAGGCTTATCGAACACATTGTGGTACCATACTCTACTTCACTAGTCTTAAGGAGTGACTTATTCGTGGTATCAATTAATTCGCTAACACTAACCCAGGTTTATTTAGACTGGCTTTGTGGAACATGCTGAGGTCAATGCCTTGGTAAATCTTCGAAATAATATATGCAAGTTGAATTTTAAGAAAATGAATAGTACGTGTTTGGTTCCTTGGAAAGCGACCAGGAAAGAGAAGGTTAAGTAAAGTCTGGTAAGCCATCGAAATGTGACCACCATCACCCCATCGATTATAGTTCTTGTTGCAGGCGATACTTGGACACGTCTTATCTTCTATGTCGTTGATTTGAAAAAGAGAGAGATTTGAACGGAAGTGCCATTCTCAATGTGAGCGTTGCGAATATTGATTTGGGCTGTAGGCTGTGGTTGAAGAGCCCATCGATTCCATCATATCCCGGGAGACCGGGGACTTGGGGCTGGCTACGGTTGCCACAGGCGGTGGAGACTTCAGAAAAGCGTGATAATCTGAAAATTCGTCGTCGAGTGAAGCTGTGGTGGGGAGAGTGGCACCATGATTGCTCTTAAGTCCAAATCGTGTTTTAACGCCTGAGAAGGTTGCCAACCCTCTAGAAAGACGGGGCAATCCAAAGAAGCCACTCTGAGGGGGGGCGTTTTCTGGAGCTTTGTCCGTTGTCCCCTCTGCAGTACTTCGCTTCAACGATCTCTTAAATTTTTCCAGGTATGCTTGAAAGCGACCAGAAACCTCATTCGATCCAATCAAAGTCGATCGGTAAGCAGTGATGGAGCCCATCAGCACTGCAATGCACGCCTCAATGTGGAGCCAGAAATTTTGCCATGGGTAGTCAAGAGATCCGTGGTAATATGTCCCTGCAGCACGAGTGATTGCGCAGGCTGACATGAAGACGGACAGGCATACAAAGCACCCAATACCAATCTTTGTCATGGCATCCAACTGTACACGTCGAAGGAGAAGTATAGGAATGCTGACAACTAGTAACAGTCAGCATTGTCTGGTAGGGGAAATCAAAAGCCAATCAAGCACTCACTAATGACATCAACCATCACATCGAGAACAGGCCAAAACCAAAACGTGACCATTAATGAGGTATGCGAAGCCGGCAAGGTTGGAAAGCATTTCTCTATAGTTCACTTAGTTTCATATCAATACCAAAGGATTGTGGTTTCAATACATACCACCAGCCTCTGCACCCAAATATGGGCACGTAATGAGCTGTTCGGCTACGCAGATCGTAATCCAGCAGGCGACCGAAAGAAAAATACCGACACGGTAGTACCATGTGAATCGAGTGGACATATTTCGAAGCAATGGGCAAAAGAATGCGAAGTAACACCATTTGACGGCGAATATGGCTGTCCAGCACAGAACCAGCCATGCGACCTCCCAAGTATTCTGCGCAACTAGGTTCTCCATATCCTCATAAGCAAGTGAATAAGCGGCTTTGAGCCCACTCAAAACTGCAAACTCAAGATACACAACTCGCAAACGCTTGAACATGATGCCACTAGCACCGCATAAACATGCGAAGGCGAAGAAAAGCAATCCATCGTCAAGGTATAATCGGCGACGTGTAATCAGACGCAGAGATATACGGGCAATGAAACTGGCACAAGCAAGAGCAAACACGACTCCAAGTGCAACCTGTTATGCTTAAGTTAGATTTAGTCTCGAAAAGCCGGGTGGGGAATTTTGCCTTGAATTGCTCATAAGTGATAAGTCCAGTGTGGTCAATCTCTTGCACAATGGCTGCGCGCTCACTGGCGGTCAAATTCAATTTGACACCTGATGCCTCAAGCGCTGCTGCGTCCATAGTGAATGAGGTTTTAGTAATGGACTGAGCGGACTAGAATGTTTCAGGTCCTCCGGACGTAAAGAGTGGACCTGAGGGGGAAAACAATTGTTTTAAGCGTGTGGGGGTAGAAACTAGACTCCACCCAAATATAAGTCAGTTCTTTTGTGAAGGATACGATTGGGGAATGATTTGTCCCGCGATCATGCAGGAAAAACGTCATGCACGCTTTAAAGGATCTGGTGGCTTGTAACTCCACGGTATTTTATCTGTCTGCATTACCCATATTCATTTTGACGTTCGTTAACGAGATGGTGGGGGGCCAAACTCTTCTATTGTAGGAACGTGTCCAATCAGTTTGTATCTGAATGTTGGCCCCCAATGTTCAGGCGGTGACTATACCTCTTATGTGCTTTCATACAGGACAATGTACCGATGTGTGTTCAATAGGGCTATTTCTCCGGCGGCTGACGATCGCTTGGGAGCGAAAAGCTAATAGGTCCCGTCTGGTTGGATCAAACTATCATCAATGCCACAGATGATATCTCAAAGAGTGAAGTATGAGGCGCCTTGGTTTTGCCTCTCATTGGGGCTGCAAGATGTATGTGTGGAGACATGAACACATTTAGATACCCTTGGGATGTCAGCCATAAGAAAATATAAGTCTCGACGGAAAAGCCCGGATTTTCGAGCTCCGTGTTGCCAACATTGCAATCAGTCTCGTCCTTGATTTCAAAACGGATTTCAACATGTTGTCAGAAGTTGTATCGCGCCTGACCGCTTCTTTCGATGACTTGAGCCCATGGAAAAGTCTGGCTTGTTCGGTTGGACTATTATTACTATTTCTCTCCATATTTCAATATGCAATCACTGCCGCTCGATTCCCTTTATATGCCGATGCACCAGGTCAAGAGAAAAGGCCTCCGCTCGTGCCACATATTGCTCCATTTCTGGGAACCTTGCCTTTGACATTCCTATGGGATCCAATGCAATTTGTCATATCATCAAAGTATGTAAAATATACATTCGAGACTTCAGAGAGAAAGGAAGACAAAACAGACTAATTTTTTTTGCTCAAGATTGCTTTTTTGGAGCCCTCATCCAGTCCGAGTAAAGTTCATGGGCCTAGAATGCTATATCGTATCAGGCGCAGCGAACATCAAGTCTCTTTTCAAAGCCCCCTCAGTGACTGCCTTTGGCTTCCATGGATCTTTCCTTCGAAAGGCGTTCGGCATGTCCGAAAAAGCAGCAGTACGATATAGTGAAGATGACTCGGGTGAAAACCCAGAGCCTGCACCGAATAGCAACGTGGAACCCAAGAATCGGATGAATTATTTAACCCATGAGTTTTTCAAGCGGTTCTTGAGTGGACCTACCCTTCAGACATTAGAAAAGGAACTGGAGAACCATCTCACAAGGCATCTCCTGTCTCTCAATGTGGCTACAGACAGTGGTTGGACACACATACACGACTTCATGAGTATTTTCAAAACTCAAGTTACCTCCGCTGTAGTAGACACTATATGTGGACCTAATCTGATTAGACAGAACCCTGGGTTTCCAGATGATCTTTGGACTGTTGATTGCGGAGTTGGAAAGCTTATGAGTGGGTTACCCTCCTTTCTGGTTTCTAAGCCTCGAAGTTGTCGAGCGCGTGCAATCCAATCAATCAAACGCTGGCGTGCTTGGGCAGAGGAAAATTCCGACCCTGCACAAGTCGGCCCTGGTGGTGAAACTCCTTATTGGGGAACGGAGATGTTCCACTCATTATTGGAGATATACAGTAATATGGATGGTTTTGACGATGAGAGTGTTGCAACTGAGGTTTTGGCATTTATTTGGGCGTAAGTTCAGTCATCTTGTTTCTAAATCAAGGACCATCGGCTAATCCTTCACCATAGCACCACTACAAATTCGGTTCCTTCAGCTTTCTGGGCATGCATGGACGTGTTCCGTGATCCCGAATTACTTGCACAGGTCCGAAGTGAAGTCGAATCTTGTCTGCTTAGACAAAGATCACCAACAGATGAGATCAGGTTCGATATTGAGCGCCTGACTCGACAGCCTACACTGCAAGCTGTGTTTGCAGAGACTCTCCGTTTGCGCGTTCACGGCTTTCTCATGCGCTTTCCATCAAAGGAGAATGTAATCATCAACCATGACTGGAGTATTCCAAGAGATAGTATGATCTTGATGAGTTCAACTCCTGGTCATATGAACCCAGATATCTGGGCCAGCGGATCGTGCGAATCTCATCCTGTTGATCAATTTCACCCGGGACGTTTCTTGCAGTACTCCGAAAAGACTAAGTCACTGGCATTCTCCATGGCCAGGGCTAAAGGCCATTGGACGCCTTTTGGTGGAGGTCACCACCCTTGTCCAGGTCGGCACTTTTCCAGGCTGGAGATTCTGTTAACCATTGCTCTGCTCGTAACGAGCTACGACTGTGAGATACTCGCAAGTGAGAAGAGCATGGCCATGAGTTCCCAAAACTTTGGATTTGGAGTATTAGATCCATGTGGTGAGATTCCAGTCAGGATTCGTCGCCGGAGTATGGTATAGCTTACATTTTGTAACATTCGAGCGTTTTCTTTTTTTTTTTTTTTTGTCTCAGCCCTTTTATGAATGTATGCTTATTCCCTCTCTCCATGCCTTCGGTTTTGTGTAGATTTATAGATTTTTAAGAATCAATTCCATATCGCTCGACATTGCTTCTAAATGTCTATCTACTATTAGGAGAATTATGACGGTATAAATTTCATGAGAATAGAGCTGCTCCGAGTGATACCCCCAGGATCAATAGCAGTGCATGATACAAAGCCATCATCTGGATGCTTGCCTGCGCCCAAGTAGTATGCCCGGGTGAGAACACTTCATGACCAGCGAGTAATATTTGTTGACAGGCAAAACAATAATCTCGGATTCTTCTTCGTGCTATCAGTGGGGGCTGAAATTGGGGGCCGGATTTCTGAAGTAATGGCGTTGGCCACGTTGACCCGTGGCGCAAGGGGCGTTCCACAAAAACTTTCCACCTCGATTCAATGTCTATCTTTTGACCCCATGTTTCAGCCCCAAATGCGATAGGATCTGAGATCCATAAACGTTGACCATACTAAACTAGTACGTACATAATAACGTGGGGCCAAAAAGAACGCCACGGGAGCCACAAAGTGGGCGATCTGCAAAGACAGCACTCAGGCCCACATTTTGTCATTGAAATACGGACCTCAAGCTGACGCCCTCGAGGCTTTTTTTTTAGATCCGTATCTCGAACCCCGCACGTTGACGCCCAGTAGTTCCAGCTATGTGCAGCTTGAGCGTAGCAGTACCCAACACCTGAATAAATCCCTCAAAACGGCCCCTGCAGGTTGCATGGGGTTTGAACGGTGGACCTGCCTATCTGAGTTGGCGGGAGGACAGTTTGGTGCACGATGACGTACATCGCGGTAATTCTAAATAGATCAATACACCTAGATATGGGAATACTTCGGTGCCATACAAGGTTCTCGTGTCAACGATCACATATAATACTGTACTATCTTCCCCTCTACCTCCATCTTCTCACCTGTCTTTCAAAGTACATACACCTTCGGATTCGATCATTGGCAAGTATTTTCACTTTTCAAAGGTCTGCCTTTGCTCTGTCATCTACATACTTGGCTCTCGAACTCAACAACATCATGGAGCCCCCAAAGTCGATCAGTCGTAAGTGTGAAGTGTTGATAATTATGATCTCATGGCATATCGCAAGATCTAACTGTGACAATGTAGAAACCTCAGTGGCTCAGAGTGCCCCGCCTCCCATGCGATCCCGACGTCCCAGTGACAGTCCTGGTGGATTTGCCCAATTTCTGTTGATGATCATGGGATACGAAGTTCTGATTCAGCATCGCTCTATGGGAGCAGGGATGGCCGGGAAGGAAGAGTAGCGGTACGACTACTACGGTTCACATCGGGATGTGATTTGAGGATTTAACTTTCAATTTTTGAATATTGGGGTTCAACTGAGCAATAGACTCTGGAGACGATCTGTCCATATGGGAAGACATTGGAGTATTTCAAGGCGTTTACATTATCACGAGACACGAATGAATCAGCAACTCTTAAGTCAATCCTTAATGTCTTTCGAGGTTCTCTGTATTTTACAGCCCTAGGATGGAAGTTCTAACGTTGGCTAGATCACAATTTTCTCATCTGATACTCAGGAGGTAAATTTGGCAAGTCTCAAATGCTTTGATTCTGAAATTGGTTTCTGTGTTTGTTCAAGGCTAGCTACACTACCTAGAGAAATGTCAAACTCAAGCTTGCACGGCCCAAGAAACATACCCGCGGTGAAAAACAACCGTGGGTAGCAAAGCTCAACTGGCCGATATTCGAGAAGAGAAAAGAAATTGAAACCAACAGAAAGGGAAGAAAGGACATCAGCAACAGGGGGTATGGGTAATGGTACAAAGCAAGGGAAAAGGTGGAGAATTAAAGCAGGAACAACCGGCAAAAGGAGGATAAAAAGAGACAGCACGAATGTTTAAAACTAATAGGGAGAGTTCACAATGTCGTTGCGGCCAAGATGGCTGCTAAATCTGCCCTTTCGAGCACGACTGGGGGTAACGGGTGGGGCAATACTCTCGCGAGAGACCTTCTGGAAGGTACGCTTGGCGACCATGTTGACCTCGTTGGGAAGAGCAACAATAACATTCTTGTCAGAGTCAAAGCGGAAATTATCAGCCATAACATCCTCGGCGTAACGCTTGATGGTGTACGGATCCTTGCGGCCGGCGATAATCTTCTTCAGGGACCAAGTAATAATAAATGGACCGGTAGCGGTGATGATAGAAGTTTCCTCTTTATCGACACCAGTGTTGAAACGAGCAGTTGTGAATGAGAGTGGCTGCTTAGTCTCGTGTTGGAATTGGGCGACGTGTGCAGGCTGCAAGCCCAGACGACGGGGCTGGGGCTTTGAGTCCTTGGCGAACGCCTTCTCGAAGCCAAGCTTGCCCTCGTTCTTTCCTTCCTTTTGTAAGGAGTCAATCAGAAGGAGATAGGTACGGCATGTAGCAAGCACCCAGCGTCCATCAGCCGACACATCAAGACCGATGATGGGTTCACCAAGAGCCGGGATATGGGTCTTAGCATTGATGCCCAAACGGTCGAACATGCGAATGTCACCCTTGTTGGACGCGACAGCGAGGTAGCCTTTTTCAGTGGTGGCCATTGCTGAGAAGTCATTCTTGCTAGCATACTGCTTCAAATCGGAATCGACAAGCTTGGTACCAGCAAGACGTGGGTCAATTCGGAAGAGGGCATTTTTGGAAGCACCAACAAACGGCTGGGCGGAGGTCATTTGGGAGAATTTCTGCAGAAATCGGTTAGCCAATGATAACTAGAGCTCATCTTGGTAGTATGTACTCACATTCTCATGAGCGAAAGTCTCGACGGGAATGTCTTCGTGGATCTTCCACTCGTCAACAACCTTGCCGTACTCCAAATCCATGCGGTAGAGGGAGTTTGGATCCTCGTTATTCTGAAGGATCATGTTTGAATCTTCGGCATGAAGCATGACCTTCTTAGGACTGAACAGCTTGCCACCAGGAGTTGCGACCTTCGAGATGGTAGTTGAGAACTCGAGATTGTTGTTGTCTGTGTGCTTGAAAACACCAATTTTAGAGCCGCGAACCACAAAGGACCGATCATGCTTGTAGCCGACCGCCAGTTGGGAGTTCACATTTCCATCCTCATCACGAGTGACAACATCCTCCTCTTCTTCGTCGCTGTCGTAGTGTTCGCTGCGCTGTCCATCATCTTGATCGGTTTCTTCGTCCTCCTCTTCCTCTTCCTCCTCTTCTTCAGGTTTGTCTTCAGGGTCCTCCATGGTAAGATCTTGGAATGCATCCAGGACGTAATCCCGCTCGTTCTCCTTGACCTTGGTCCACTTCATTTCGTTAAGCTGTTCCCACAGAGCCTGCATCAGACCTTCTTGGAAGCGCTCCTCTGCGGGCTGATCTTTGAATCGAAGCAGCCATGAGAAAGCTGCACCATCCTCAGCATAGTGGTTGAAGATGAAGGACAGGTACTCGAAGTTGAAGACCGGGTTGATGTCTCCCACAACAGCCTGGCCCAGCCACTCCTTCTCCTTGCCGGTGATCTGTAGCCAGTATTGCCAGTTCCCAATTTCTGACACAACAGCGGTCACCTCGGTGTCTTGCAACACGAATGTTCCAGTGGAGAAGTCGAACAAATGCAGTTCGGCTTTTTCCTTTGTAAGAATTTCCTTCACCTCGGGTTGAGCGGCAGAAGCTGGCGCTGTGGTAACTTCCTCATCGACACTAGCTGACTTAACTTGGCCCTTAGACTGGGCATATTTCACGTCTTTCGCCATCTCGGCAGCGGTTTCTTCGGCGGTCAAAGAACGGTCGCGAGAATGGGAAGTGGGCGAAGTGATAGGACTGGCTGACGGAATGGGCTTCTCCTCCGTGTACGCAAATTCCTGTAGGTCCTGCTCGCTAGCCTTTTGAGCACTGCAGCGGAACTTTCGCTCGTATTGGCACTGCAGAGCGGCTAACTCAAAGGTGGCAACTTTCTCGGACGGAACCGAAGCGTCGCAAATAAATTCGTAAAGGTCACCCTCGTCACCACTCAGATCGTCCCAAGCCAAGATCTTGCTTGCTCCGTCACGAACTTCGGAGCGGAAGTGAAGAGTCTGGTCTAGCAGGAAAACCTTCTCGTCTTTGTCTAGGCTGTCGGCCGCACCCTGTTCGTCCTCGTCGTCCGCAAGTTCCTCTTCTCCTTCCTCGTAGGCTCTCTGGATGACAAGCTGATATTGGAAGTCTTGCCCAGTGCGTCGGATAGTAGCTGCCGCGTCCTTGAAGATGAGTTCGGAGTAACCCTTGGGAGACAAAGGTCGAACCAGATACAGCTGGCCCTGAGGGATTTCGATAATGGATTCTTTCGAAGTGTCACCGAAAATGAATTTGCTCACTAGAGAGTCGATTGAGATTAGTACGTTCCAAAACAATCGTGGTGTTCGATATGAATGTTGGTAAGGAGGGGTTTGGCGGGGCAGGCGCGCGTTGCTTACCGTTGCGGAGCATAAACATGGTTGCGAGGGGCAGCTGCTACTAAGCAACAACAAAACAACGGATGGAAGTAGAGAGGGTGACAGGCAGGGGGATTCCGGCAAGTGAAGCAATAAATAGGGAGGAAAGCGAAAGAAACAAAGAGAGTTAGGGCCACCGGAACAGGAGTGAGGCTTGAGAGAGACAAAAAAGAAAAAAGAAGGAAAGATAAGTGCCATCACCAGAGAAATAATCGCCTCCGTCATCGAATTGTGGCGTTGTGGCTGAGGGATTATGTCATCACCCCGCGCCCATGACACCTGAGAAGCAGGGCATCAATTTACGTTCAGTTCTTGGAAATTGCATCGCTATTGGTCAGATGACAAACCTTAGGTCCATGTTTGGTTTACATTGAAATTTGAATACATGCATGGTACACCTACTGTGGGATCTGTATGTAGGTATTTCCATAATTGAAAAACGTTCAATTTCAGCATTCCAAGAGTAAATTTACCGCTGTACTCGGTACCGGTATTTAATCACATCGCAGGATATATATAGATATCATTCACATTCGCAACACAATCAAACCAGCACTCGGGCTAACCATGACCCAAGGGTGCCCAGTATATTTGAACCCTGGGTGAATTATTAAAGAGATAATCCCCAAGCCAGAGCTCCAATGCCTATAAATCATCATTTACGCTTGAGGGGCAAAACCAAGCTGAGGACCGCTAGCATCAAACACAACATACTGGCTCTTCAGAAAGATATCACCAAAGATAGAGAAGCCAATACCGGAGTTAGACTGGATACCACCAATGCAAGAGCCACCACCAACAGACGCATAGTTGATCAGGCTGCCAGAGACGGTGGCGGTGTAACTGCCAATGGTGACGCTGAAATCCGGAAGATCAGCGGAGCAGTCAAAGACATAGCCGCCCTCGGAGCTGCTGTACGAAGCACCGGAAACCTGATCGTAGTATGAGGACACAGTTTCATCGGCAAGGAGGAGAAGAGTAGTGCCGGTGTCGGCAATACCGGAGAAACCGGCACCAGAAGCACTACCAGCGCTCCAGCCATCAACCGAGAAGCCCCAGTAGCCTTCCGAGTCATCAACATCAGTGTAGGTAAGAGACCCAGTGTACTTGGAGGAGTCCGTGAAACCAAAGTCGAAGACACCGGGTTCGCCGTGCTTCAGAGCAACACCGAAGAGGGGCTCAGCTAGTTGTGACTGGGCGTTGGAGAACCAGGTCTTCTGAGCCTTGGGCTCGACAGTGTTGATTGAGTCGAAACCCAGACCCAGGAGGCCATCGCTGGTATCTTGAATAAATTCGGAGCTGATTTTCTTAGCGGCTTCGACGGCCTGACTAGAGACAGTGACACCACCGACAATGACTTTGTCCTTGTACACATTGCCACTAGCAGAGCTACCGTCACCGTAAGAAATGTCCCAAGTATAGCCGGACAACTGAGTGGCACTCGAGCCTGGGGTGTAGTAAGAGTGACCGGACCGTTCAGAAGAAGGCAGCTCAGAAGAGAAGACCCAGCTATAAATGATTAAGCTTGTATCCTTTTGAAGATAAGATCACAAGACAGATTGGTACTTACAGATCAGATGATCCGGTATCGAAGTCAAGCTGCAGGGTAGTGCCTCCCACATTGACGGGCGTCAGGTACTCCTCATCATCAGTGGAGGGAGTGTTTGTAGCCACACCGCTGGCAACAGCGGCGGCCTGGACATTGGATGGCACAGTTGCGCCAAACTTCGTGAGAGCACGAGCATACTGAGACGCAAAGTTGGTGGTCTTAGTAGCAGGACGGGCAACCTGCTTGACGGAGTATTTTCCCGCGGTGGGAGCAGCGCAGGCAATGGAAGCCAGGCCTGCAAGAGCCGGGATGACCTTGTTGACAATGACCATGGTGGCGACTTGAAGAGAATTGAATGGAAGAATGATGTGATCGTGGATGGAGTGAAAGGACTTCGATGTCTGGCGACAAAGCCCCTTTTATAACTTTACTGTATACCTCAGGACTTGTACTCCTTACTATCAAGATGCATGAGGGATCCAAGCCCCCAATGGCGCCAGCGAAGTTCGCTATCACCCGATTCACGGACGATGTAACTTATCCTAACCCGAATCCTCTAGATGCAGATTGGGAACCATATGTTACGCCATCTTCACGGAGTCCATCGGCCAAGTTCACACTAGAGAAATATACCAGGCACCCGTGTTGGAAGGGAACCAAAGAGAGCGAAGCACGCAAGACCAAAGGGTCTGGTTGAGCTGGTGGCGCACCATCAGGGACCAGAGTGGAACTGCGCTAGCATCTTAGGCATGCGGAGAACTCGCTAGGACATAAAGGGTGCAACTAGAAAGACTAATGTCAAGGCGGCCTTTCTTATCCGCTTCTTATCAAGGCACATTAGGTATTACTCAATTTTGGTCACAGGCGGAGTTATCCGAAGTCTTTAATCTTGCACGAGATCAATAAAGAAAGCTTGGAGAAAGCTTAATGGTCAACCCCGAATTCGACGGCGTTCATACAACCATAATAGTGGAGAAAGAACAATACTATTACCTATTTCTTTCAAAATAATCAGATAGAAAATCCCACTCACGTGAATTCTAGAGCATTCGACGGCCTTGCCCCATAATGCAAGTTTCTTTGTTTCCGGGCGTAAATTCAGGGTGGTGAGAATAATTTAGGGCACAAAAGAGACTGCCGACGGAGCTCCGAGACAAATCCAATTTACAACGTTCCGGTGTGGACCCTGCATCATCCTAATCCATCTAGCTCTGGGACTAATATATATCCGCTGGCAATATACGAAATCCACATTTAATGTGACCCTGAACTAAATAAGCCACCCCCGCTCTTATCGTCCAATTAACCGAATAGATTGCATCCACGAGATTCTTCAGCGGCCAACTCATCTTAGCCTTGCAAACTTTATAACAGAAATTACATTGATAAGCACTTTGCCCGGTGGAAGTGGGCTTTTAATCGGAATGGCGATCACTACAAATCTGGAAGATTGACCCGGGAAACGCAGATCTTCCATCCTTTTGGTACTGAGCCCCGTGCGCTCCGGAATACTACATTGTAATATACATAATAACAACTGGGTTTAAGAAATCAGGATCATAAGCTCCGTAAATCTAGCCATACATAGAAGCAGACAAGAAATTCAATGAGGACTATTCAGGATTCATAATTTGCATTGTTCTATTTCTCTGGTACATTAGTGGCTTTGGAACAGATTACGAAGTACATTGTGCAGTTCGTGCCAAGGCGCTTAGGATTGACATTTGTATGGCTGGTTTGCCCGCTGTAGGTCCTCTATCAAGTTAGATCAATAAGCATGAAACGATTAGTTGTATGTCACGCGTATTTGTTACCTGAAGATGCGATTGGGTAGAAGTGGTGAGGCTGAACACAGGCGGCAGGGTGGAAGGTGGAATTGTCACTTCCATCTGTCCCTCACCTAGCTAGACTGATGGTTCCACCTGAAATTAGTTCTCATGTCAGACCCGAATGACTATACTGTAGGCTGGATATGCGCGATCACGTGCGAGTACGTTGCGGCCCAAGCCTTCCTCGACGAAGAACATGACGCGCCCGCGTTCTTATCCCCGCACAACAAAAATGATTACACCTTGGGAAAGATTGGGAAACACAATGTCGTCATCTCTGTACTCCCTATGGGCTCCTACGGGCTTGCCTCGGCGGCCAGAGTGGCCGAGGATATGCTCCATAGCTTCCCGAATGTTCGCATCGGCTTGATGGTAGGAATTGGTGGAGGTGCACCAAGTCCAAAACATGACATCCGTCTTGGCGATATAGTTGTCAGCATTCCTTGCAATGGTCAAAGTGGGGTACTTCAGTACGATTTTGGCAAGACTATTCAAGAGCAAAGCTTCCAAATCACTAGCGTGCTAGACCAACCACCAACGATACTACGCGCCGCAGTGAATGGGCTTCAGGCTCGGTATGAGAGCGAGGGTCATGGAATCAAAGAAACAGTTGATCGAATTTTTGCGAAAAAGCCGCGACTCAGAAGGAAATATCAAAAGCCCGGTGAGACGACCGATCGATTGTATCGAAGTCAGGTTGTCCATCCTCTTAATGACGACGTCTGCGATGGTAGCTGCGGAAATGACCCTTCCCTGTTGGTTTCACGAGACCCACGTGGTGAGGATGACGATAGCCCAGCTATCTACTATGGCTTGATTGCATCGGCCAATCAGCTCATGAAGGACGCATTGACTCGTGACAAGCTGGCTGCGGAAAAAGAGGCACTTTGTTTCGAAACGGAGGCTGCTGGTCTGATGAATGGCTTCCCTTGTCTTGTCATCAGAGGAATATGTGATTACAGTGACTCACATAGAAACAAAGCCTGGCAAGGTTATGCAGCAATGACTGCTGCGGCCTATGCAAAGGATCTTTTGAGACGTATTGCTCCCCAGCATGTTGAAAGGGAGGCGCGGATATCATACTCACTCCAATCATTGATCATCAATACTGCTCAAATTGTGAACCGCGTCGACGAAGATATGGGTATAAACAAGTTACCAGCTGCCGATGGAGCTGAGTTTGATTCTTACGTGGATCAACATGAACCTTATTGTCTGCCAGGCACAAGAATCGAGCTTCTTGCTGGTATTCGCCAATGGGCTACCTCAGAAAACGGGAAGTGCATTTTCTGGCTCAACGGTATGGCCGGTACTGGAAAGTCAACAATATCACGAACATTGGCAAGAGATTTAAAACAACTGAATCTGTTAGGAGCAAGCTTTTTCTTCAAAAAGGGAGAGAAAGATCGAGGCAGTGCGAGGTTATTGATACCTACAATCACAAGACAATTGATGCGAAAAGTGCCCGCTTTGAAAGCAAAGGTATTAGAAGCAATCCAGAGAGACCCGGATCTAGAGGCAAGAGGGCTGACGGAGCAGTTTGAGAAATTACTCCTGCAGCCCATGCTTGGCCTGAGTGACCAAGAAAACTCGCCTATGGTGGTAGTAATTGACGCATTGGATGAGTGTGAAGTTGAAAATGATATTCGAATTATAATTCGGCTACTGCCACGCATTGGGCAATCAAAATACTTGAGTTTCCGGATATTTTTGACGAGCCGACCAGAAATCCCGATTCGTTTGGGGTTTTCGGAGTTGAAATCAGAATACCAGGAGTTAGTGCTCCACCAAATCCCCGAGCAGGTCACTGCACGGGATATACTTTTATTCTTGAGACATGAGATGGGTATCATCAGAGCAGAACGGAGACTCTCTTCTGATTGGCCAACTGAATTAGAGCTTGAAGGTCTGGTGAAATTATCGATGCCACTTTTCATTTATGCTGCCACCGTCTGCCGCATTTGTCAGGATCCTCAGTTGGATCCTATGAGAAGCCTCTTTGAGATCCTTACCTATGGAAGTGAGGGATCTCAGCTAGACAGGACATACCTTCCTGTGTTGAGTCGCATTTTAAGCACCACAAGGAGTAAAAGGCGAGTTGCCCAGGAGTTTCAAGATGTAGTGGGTGCAATCATCCTCCTGGAAAGCCCCCTTTCACTCCCGTCGATTTCTCGGCTCCTTAATGTGCCCGAGAGAGTAGTCGACACGACTCTTATCTCATTGCACTCGGTAATGTGCATACCCGATGATAGGGACACACCGGTGCGACTCTTTCACCTCTCGTTTCGGGATTTCCTTCTTGATCAAGAGACAAAAGACAAAAGTTCACTGTGCATAGACGAGAAACATGCCCACCGCAATTTGGCCTTGAGATGTCTTTCCATGTCTGAAGAATTGAAAAGAATTATTCTTTCAATGTATCAGCATGGAGATCTACTAGAGGAAATTGATCTACAGGCCATTATTGGTAGCATTCGTCCGGAGCTGAAATATTCTTGTCGATTTTGGGCGCATCACCTCCTTAAAAGTACAGACCCACAAGAATTGATACCTGCAGCATCGTCATTTTTACAAGAGAACTTCCTGTACTGGCTAGAAGCAATGAATCTGCTTGGCCGTGGATCTGAAACAGTTGAGATGATTACTCTACTACAATCCATTGAATGGGTGAGTCATTTTCGAAAGCTTAGCTGTTAAGTTTCAAGAATTAATTCGCACAGAATGTCAATGAGGTAAAGCTTTGTGATTTCAGTCAGGAGGCAAGGCGTTTCAAAGCCAGACGCGATAGTGTTGAAGTTTTGATTAGGACCAGTGCCGAACGTCTGTATTTTGGATACGCTTGAATAACGAGCTCCCAACCTGGGTCATACGTGCCCCAGAGGCTGGTGACGGTTGGGGCGCAGAAGTTCACACCTCTAGACGGATATTCGGACTTGGTTGAAGCACTGGAATCCCTGCCACATAGTAATATAATAGCCTCCAGTGAGTATGATGGAACTATCTGACGTTGCATCTTCAAGATCAGAGATTATCCCATAAAGTTTCATTCGCAGAGTGGAAGGCCTCGGGTCTTTCGATCTGCAAGTACAATCAAAGCAAAACGAGCCCAGTAAAAGCTCGCTTTTCATCATCGACTAGAATAGATTTGTCCGTTCCATGCAAGTCACAATGATAAATGCGACCGCCCAGGTCTGTCACGTAAATTGAGTTGCTCTTTTCATCAATCTTCAGCCCGATAGCTTCATTGAAGTGACGATACAAAACCTCGTATTTCTTAGTCGACGAGATCTCAACTATTCGACCAGATGAATTGAGTTGGGCGCGATTCACCGAATTACCAAATGGGATTTCACCACGATCTGTCCAGTAAAGCGACTTTGAGACCTCTGAAATTTCAAGGTCAATAGGCTCTGGGAGTCCGTCGAGAACACACTCCACATCACTTCTGTTGATACCAGATTCACCCAATGGTGTCGACATGTTGGCAGAGAATATACGCCCTTGTCCGCCTTTAGACGGGCCCTTTTGGGACCAGTAGAACTTCCCCAGGTCTGCGTCCACAGCGATACCAACGCACCAATTGTGAATGTTCTTCTTTGGGTCTGTATCCTCAAGGTCACACGTCCACACGAGGGTCTCCAATTCAGAGCCATTGAAGTTACAGCGGTACACGCGGCACCCTTCCCGGTCACAGAAATACAATTTCTTTGCCACCTTGTCCAAAGTCAGTTGTTTTGGAGTGTTGATGGTACCAGGGGCAACAATAGTCTTTATCTCCGTCGTGTGCAGGTTAATTGAAAGCACAGTGCCGTCTTGCTTTCCTGGTACTCCCATATTGGTCCAAAATGCGAGGCCACTGCTGGTGTCAACTGCCAGACCATCTGGAAGAGCCTGGTTGACAGCCAGAGCTCGTTTGATTTGACCAGTAGCCGAGTATTCCAGGATAGAACCAGAAGACATTGTTGGCGAGACAGAGGAAAGACCAAGGTCCAAGACAAGGATCCTAGGGGCTTGTGCTGCAGCATCTTTGGCCACTGCGGGAGGGTAAAGACCACCATGTTGACTCTTTGTGCCCAATCTCCCATCTTTGATGTATCTGGCATTCAAGAAATCCACAGTTTTTTCAGGACAGAGATCACGCTCCTTGACATAGTGAGATTCGATCAAGGCGACGGTATCCAGGCCCACGTCTAGATCTGTTAGAACTGAACATAAATCATTGGGAAAATGAGATAAAAATCACCATCCATTGTCTTGCAAGGGGTTGCACCTCCCTTCACGAACATTTGGTCCCACAAAGAGTCAATCTCTTCAGGGGTAGAGACATCCTCTGCTAGGATAGTCAAGATCTCTCTCTTGATGGCAGCCCAAAGGCGATTGAAGATGAGACCCGTCGACTCTTTCCGAGCAACGAAGGGTAATGTCCCTCCTTCTTTGCATCGGTCAACCATAAAGGGGAAAATTGCCTGCTCAGTATGACCGTCTGTCATGAGCTCAACGACCATGTTACGTGGTGGCATGTAATAATGCATGTTCAGGATCCGTGACCGGGTGGCATCAGATACTCTGTCCAGCATATCGGAGGACTTGTAAGAGGATGAGTTGGAGGCCAGGATGCAGTCACTGGGTGCAAGTGCTTCCAGATGAGCGAAGGTGTCAATTTTGAGCTGAAGAACCTCCGGAACAGCTTCAATGACGAGCCAGGCTCCAGTGAGCGCTTCTTCAAGTCTCTCCAACGATTCCAAAGTACCCGGCATTTTGCACGTCTTCTGAGTATACAGGGCGATGTTTTCGTCAAAGTACGCAACACTTTCGTTTCGCTGCAGGAGGCTAGGGTCGCGGATCCGGACATTGTAACCAGCCGAGGCCCATACACAAGCTAATGTATGTAATTAACAAATCGCTAAGAGAATATGTTGTTGAAAACTGACCTATTCGTCGTCCGAGCACACCGCCACCTAGAACTACGACTGCCCTGTTTCGGTGATCCCTCGGGGGTTGCCAAGTGCTTGCCATCGCAAAGGTCCTGTATTTCAGGGAGTGGGATAGGATCGGAATAGGATGAAGAATTGACGCACCACGAATGATGAATCTTGCAGACAAGTAGGTCATGATGTGCGATTATATAGGCTCGAATGGTAAATCAGCGTAGCGTATTCCGGATCCCTTCGGTATTGTACCACATATCAATGGCGCTAGGAATGCCTTGGGAGCTCCGTTTCAGCCGCGGAAGTAATGACAGATGGCCCACCGTGTAGCGAGGTTTAGTGTTCCCGCGGAAGCATTCTTTGCTACCTCGGCAAGATATTGCAAGTTGGACCCACGAAAGTGCCAAAAGGTCTGACCCAACTAAGTCACGCATATATCTCATGGTTGCACGCTAGTTAACGGTTTCAGTCTGGGATATCCAGAATGTCAAGAATCAGTGTCTGTGCCGTTCAACGCAAACTACCAGCTCGTTCCAAAAACATTGGAAAACCCGAGCCATTATGTGCCCCCGGTCAATACGTCAAAGATAAAACTAGAGCCAGATGGCCGGTATTCCCTTCTTATTTGCCTTAAGAGGAGTACAGCAGCAAAGAACTAAGCATTAAGCAGAGGGATAAGCATTCAAATTCTAGGATTTGAAATGTATCTATCATATATGAATTTTCATTTGGTAACGCAACGTGCAATCTAGACACTCTATGGCAAGTAAAAAGACCATGTAATCAGTCGGGAACAACGACGAATGATACAAAGAAGGGATTGAGGATAGGCGCAAAGAAATTGGAATAGGAGATGAAGACAATCCATCACTCAGAAGCAAAATATCTGATCGGTCACCTTAGGCGCTGGGCCAGGGGCTTCAAAGCCAAGCTGGACTAAAGCCTTTTTACAGGCATTGATCATTCCCGGTGGCCCGCAGAGCATGATTCTCGTATCTGTAGCTGGACCTGGCAATTTGTCGCTAATGACCTGAGGCGTAACAAATCCTTTTCCGTAAGTCCAATTCTGAGAGGGTCGATCCAGCATGTACCAGATCTTGAGGTTGTTGTATCTTCGTGCAAACCTCTCCAGCTCATTGCGAAGGAGAATATCCTCCTCGGACTGGTTGGCATATATAAGACTAATCTCCGTAGTATCACGCTCATTCTCACAGATAGCACGGATGAGTTGGTACAATGGAGTAATGCCGGTTCCACCAGCGATCATGCCGATGCGTCGACAGAGACCAGGATGGTATTTCATCGCACCCTTGGGGCCTCTGAAAGGCACTTTGTCACCGACAGTGAGATTCGCAAGGTATTTTCCAGTAAGTAGACCATCCGGATAGCACTTGATAACCAGTTGCAGAATACCAAGATCCAGGTTGTTCGATGTTGGTGTATACGATCTGCAAACTGATTGTCCATTCACCGTTGCTTTGATAGCCACATGTTGTCCAATTGGAAGGCCAACAACATCTTGCGGTCTTGGGAGCTGGAAAGTGAAGAGGAAAACGCCCGGTGAAAGCATTGTTTTAGCGATAAGCGGAAGCTCTTTGAAATCCTTGGGCGAGAGAAATCCCTTGACCTCGTGAGGGTTGATCTCCGATCTTTCCCTGGCCTCGATGTACGGAGGGTACTGAGTGAATCCAGATTCAATTTCAGTGAATCGAGACAGCTTGACACCAATGAAACCTCCAGCACTTCCGAAAAAGGCAATGCTAGAGAGTAGTCCATTCAGAAACCCATTTCGTGCCAGATTCAAATTCGGCACTGGGAGGCTGTGTACCCAAGCTGGCGCTAGCTGTGGTAGCAGTGACCACAATCTATCCAGGGGCAAATGACAACTTTTGTAGAGGTAAAGCAGCGCTGCCAACCCCGCGATTGAGCCACTAGCGATCGAGATACTTCTAATAGTACTTCTACTTGTACCACTAGCAGGACTGCGATCACTTGTGCTTGGCGGGGTGCTGATAGTCGCTTGCGGTAGCTCTTCTTGACTGGGAAGAGCAGACTTCGGACCAGTAACATCTTGCGTACCCTCTAACCTACCGACGAGGTAGGCCTTCAATATGTCGTCGGCCTCTTCGGAGTGGCCGATCTCGTCGTACGCTTCCGTTGCATCGGTTCCTGCCACATCACAAAGAACATCCGGTCCGCCAGGATGATCGCGCACGTACTCGGTAACATTATAGACTATGCAATTGTTAGAATGAGTAACTTCTTTCGCCATCTAGATTGTGTGGGTTTTACCATTTCCGTGTACTATGATCCATAGGTCCTTCTTGGTCTTGTGTTCCGCAACTTCAGTAGAAGTGTACTCGCTCAGGGACGTCATTCTGTCACGAGATTCAGTTCGTTGGAATGTTTTCCAGAAAACGATTCAAAAGAGTTGTTGAGATGGACGAGTGGGGGTTCGACACGGGAGGCACAGTGCTCTACAAAGAGTGTTTCAGAAAGGTAAAACTGTGTCGTATTGCGGTGGAAATATAGACTCTTAATCCAACGGTTTTCGGCCGCACATCCAAAATTTCTATTCATTTGCAAGTCACAAACATCGTTTTCGATGCAACGTTTTTAATTGCTCCGAGGTAATTTCAGCGTTTGGCCAACCGGAAAGCTTTATTTGGCCCACTATTATTTAGACTCCCGAGGTATCGACGTCTCCGGGTTCCGAAAAAGGTCCCACAGCACCGCGTTCCGTGGCTTGATTTCGGCATGCCGAACAATATACACAATTACGACAGAATGATCTTCATTCTTAAATACCCAGGATGACTCAACGAGATATCTATTCAGTGCACAAACAATTATTTGCATTTTTTTTATCATACCACCATGGCTGTACAGCAATTTCATCTTTTAGGAGACCCTCTCTCTTCCGTGAGAAACATTGAAGTCAAGGAACAGTTGAACATTGATGATCTCAAACTTTTGACTGCAAATCAGTTCTCTATCGTGAGACCCAAGGGTTAGCTACACGTTTCGAATCCGTTTCACAGATACAATTTGGCACGGCAGACTGCTGACTGATTCAAACTAGGCATCGGTTTCCAAAGCAAAGACAGCAACCCCCTTCTCGATGTCTCCGATGTGATTGCTGCAGATGGGCCTGTCCAAATCACAATTGACGGACATGGGGTGCGTGATCCACCAACGCCTAGCTCGTTGCCATATGTTGGCAATTACTTTGAAATTTACCCCGACCATCTCGGCAATCACCAACGTCTCTTCGAGAAGCTTGGACCATTGATCAAGACCACTACTCTGGGAAGAACCATCTATCAAACAAATGACCCAGAGATGGCAGCTATTGCTTTCGCTGAATCTGACTTCTTTACAAAGAAAATCAATTCCGCACACCCCCTTTCTGGGATCAAAACACCAGCTGCTGGGGTTTTTTTGGGAGACACCGATACGCCGGAGTGGAAGATCGCGCACAAGTTTCTACCTCCTGCGCTTGGTCCAAAAGCCGTTCGTCACTATGCTCCCACAATGCAGAAAACAGTCGAGGATGCCTTTCCAGTATTTGATGGATTTGACGAGCAAGGTAAGGCTTGGAACGTCTATCAATATATGCTTAAACTTGGCTCTCAGGCGGTCGGCAAGCTCACTCTCGGTTTGGACTTTCAGCACTTCTCTTCCCCTGATGCTCCGATGCATGAAATGGTCCATCTGATAGCTGAGAATCTTGCTTTGAACAAGAAGGTCACCTCACGAGGCAATTGGTATCGAATGCTACCTTTTGGAGACCCGCAGAAATTGAGGAGATGTATGACCCGCGTGGAAGAGCTTGTCGATGAATCCATCAAACATGCTGCACGGGGAGGCATGGAAGACTTGCCCCTTCAGGATGCTGCGCTTAAAGCGTCGAATATGGTTGGTGAGTATCGCATGAGGGGATGTTTATTAAGATATGTGATTGACATATAATCTTTAGATTACGCGATTCGCGCAACGGATAATAAGGGTGAAAAATTGCCCAAGTCCAGTCTCGTATGGTCTCTCGTGGTGGCGACTGGGGCCGGCTTTACCACGACCAGTTCCCTTCTGTCTTGGTTGATCTACGGACTCGTGACCTACCCCGGAATGCAAGAAAGATTGCTTCAAGAGCTGATTGACAACGGCATTGACGAGAGTACTGAAATGACTTCCGAACTGACGGAGAGCCTCGAATTCCTCGACAAGTTCATAAAAGAAACACAACGCCGCCATAATCCGTCGTTCCAACCGGGTCGCACAGCCAAGAAAGATCTGATTCTGCCAGGTGGCTATCGGCTACCCAAGGACGCCGTCCTCATCGCGTCATTGCATCATATCCACAACAATCCCGACCTCTGGGACAATCCAAACAAGTTTGATCCTGACCGATGGGACACGGATGCAGTCAAGTCCAGGCACAAGGCAGCCTATATCCCCTTTGCAGTTGGCCCCCGAATGTGCATTGGATTCAATTTCGCCCTTCAAGAGGTCAAGGTTTTCCTTCCGAAGCTGATTTATCGGTACAAATTTCATCGTGAAGGAGAATATCCTATCGAGTATGATCCGGTGTTTCAGCTGATTAGACCGAACAATCTCTATGTTCGTGCTGAGAGGCGGGTCAAATGGCCACCAAAGACAGAGCAGGAATAGGAACGTGGTGTTATCATTAAGTTGTACCATGTATTCTACAATTCATATATAGATCACTTGTTAGCTAAATTCAGTCGCCATGCCAACTATTGAAAAGAAGTCCATAACTAATCTTGGATTAATTTCCTCAGATATACAGCGCCATGCCGTAGCTGAAGCATTTATAATATGAAGTCGACCGTTCCAATCACAAGACGGAGCCAAATTCAATCTTCAGCTTCCGTTCGCAGAGGCTTGCAGATGGCATCAATTTAATACCCTTGCAATGCTGATATCGTGGCTCTCGACACTCCACCTGCCCCTTTTAACTCAATGTTAGTATGGAGATTACTGCGGAAATGATATCAGATTGTATGGGCCAGTCATATGTACAGGGAAAACCTTCGGCACAGGCAAACCTTACCCCGAAACCCCTATCAGTCTTCCGGGGTCTGTAAGAAATTTGGAAATTGGCAGTCAAGAATGTGACATTTTGGTAGCCTTTCTCGATTCATTGAGTCAGACTTTTACCTTGATATTCGGCCGCAATGTTCTCAGTATAATAATACCGCAATTGATGACAACCTCTTGTATGGATATCGGACTCAGATGCTGATCGCGACGGCGAGGTAGGCAGGCGGAGATTGGTCAGAAGAACAGAATGTGGCTCATGGCTTATTTTTTGGAGGGACCAATGTCATAGAAGCGAGAGACAAGGAGTGGAGCGCCATCTGACATCTCACGTCCCGTGACACGAAAAAGGAGGATCTAGCCCAAGATAAGGCTGAAGGGCGAGTCTTACTATTCTGATGAAGTTTAGTAGACTTTCCATAATTAGAAGATACACGAGGGATTTTTCACCTCGGTCAGGTCGTGCTAACTTTGTCATTGTATCCGACGGTTGCCGATCGAAGTCGCCACCCCCGGACCCTTTGACCCAGAACCTCCCGAGGTCGGCAGCTCTTCAAAGTCCAGATACTCCCCAGATCTTCTTAATCGAGTTTCGAAACGGGAGATACATTATTTGCCGAAATTATGCCTCCGGCTGAAAAAGCCACTCACACGCGCCGTTACAGATCCGCAGTCGCATGTCAGGCCTGCCGCCAACGAAAGGTTCGATGCAGCTGGTCTATTACCGGTGTGCCTTGCGCAGGATGTGCACAGGATGGCTCCCAATGTATCGTGGATAAAAAAACCAAAAGGTGAGCGACTCCAAGATACTTGCCGTATTGCATCAGTATTGAGATCGCCATCAGTGCCAAGACCGGAAGTCAAATATCAACTCATCATGAAGAGCATTCTTCTGTCTCTGCTCCCTTGGATTCAACAACGGGGATCGACTATGACCCTGCCGGTGATACTGTGAATGGAAGTCAAATCGACTTTATGAGGATTGACTTTGGACAGTCCGCCCCTGACTTCAGCAACATAGATCATGACGAAGGCGACCGCTCCGATAGGACAGCCAAAGCCTTGGGTCAACAACGGAGGATTGGTGAAACTTACTTTTATACCGGTAAGAAAAATATTGTCTCCGTCATTCAGTGTTAGTCTCATGAGCCCTCAAAGATAATCGAACCGATCCCACCTCCGTCCTCCATACTTGCTATACAGAGCAATCAGTACCGAAGTCCTTTCTGACCCCAACAGCCTTGACAGAGCTATCCGATGAGGATCACGACTTTCTTGCCAGAAAGGGGGTGTATAGCTTACCAAAAAGGGAAACATGTGATGCCCTTGTTGCAGCATATTGTCTCTACGTTCATCCCATCGTGCCCGCCATTGAAGTAGATGACTTTCTGGTACATCACCAAGCTGGAAAGCTCCATGAATACAATCTTTGTCTTCTGTGGAGCATTTTTTCAGCGGCAACAAATGTATTCTCTCCCCACAGTTCACTGTTCATCGCTCGTTTGGAAAGGCTAACCCAGTCAGTTCATTTCGAATGACGCTTTTCAAGCAGAGGGTTATGCATCCAGAATGGCTATGAAGAATTCGTTCTATTCGCGCGCGAAAGTAAGGAAGTCATGAGATCCGGAATGTATAATCGGGATCATCGAGGTCAACTCATGCCGTTGTTGGGCGCTAACATGACTGCAGTGCATGTACAGGAATGGTAACGAAAGAAGCAAAATCGTTCTTTTGCAATCATCTCTACTTCTGGGATTATACCACGCAGATGTTAACGAATATAATCAACCTTGGTATTGGACAGGCGTTGCAATAAGCTCCTGTCAAATTCTAGGTCTGGATCATAACAGCTCGTCTTCAAAGAATAGCCTATCCATAACCGACCGGCAAAGGTCTTTCTGGCGCCGGCTTTGGTGGAGCTGCTTCTTCCGAGATCGATGGCTTAGCCTTGCTATGGGCACGCATGCTCGAATTAAGCTTGAGAGCTGTGACACCCCATTTCCGTTATCGGATGATCTACTTTACGATGTTGTTGGTCTGCAGGAAGATACTGCTAGTGCTTATATGCCCGGTGACATGAAGAGATTAGCCAAGTATTGGGTAATGCTTATTTCACTGACTCGCCAATTGGGTGACGTGCTGGATATTAAGCACCAAAATCTTCGTCCCCGGCTATCCTGTCAAGAGATCAATGCATTCGAGAAGCGATTAAGACAATGCGATCTCCCCGATCAATATGAAGCAGGCTTAACGCGGGCCTCAAGATTTTATTCAAACCACGTCCACCTACACTACCAGTTCGTTCACCTGGCCTTCGATTTGAATCTGGCATAGTGCTCACAAAAAGCTCAGGGCTTTGATTATCACATTTTATTGTTCTTTCAGCACCCAGTACCCTCTCGGTCTTCAACTGACGGAAAATGGAGATTGGCAACAGCGCATGAGGCTTAAAGCCAACGCTGCTGCCTGTCGGACAAATGAGATCTTGAGTACCCTTGTTCAGGAGAGGTTACTCCAATTTGCTGGGGCTATGACGTGAGCAAACTCTCACTAGAGTTTCATTGTCAAAAAGCTAATTGTCTTTTCAAAGCGCTTCACTTCTGATTCCAGCCATGCAAACATACTTGCAGCAATGCAAAATTGGTAACGATCTTTCAAAGAGGATGGGAATCAACAAACTTGAAGTCTGCATGCTTGTTATGGATGAGCTTCAGGAAGTCTATCCGGTCGCCTCAATGTATCGCCATCTTTTCGCGAAAGCAATAGACCAGATATACCCAGGATATTTGGCTCCAACAACGAAGTTAGACACGGCTGACATCACCATTGTCCAGGAAGACTTTGTGCGAGGACATGGCTCTAACGATGGTGTACTTTTTAGTGATGGAGAAGCCTTGGATTCGGATAGTGGTAATTTGATAAATCCACTAATGGAAGAAGTCTTGTTCAGGGGCTTCTGGGCGAATACAGAGTAGCATTGGAGGGACTTCCAGCTCCAAAAGATTACTAGTTCTACTGTTTGTACATACTCAGGGCAATTCAGACACCCCCACATATTAGATATTCTCTTGTAACTTCTAATATTCCCATGTACACATCAACACCAACAACCATTCGAGATTTGGGAAGACCATGTGCTGCAGCCAACATAGACAGATTTCTGACAAGAGACATGGGAGCTGGAGTTAGGTTTAATACCGATTCAGGAGCTTTCCTAACGTATTAGGTCCCAACCACTTAGGTGAAGTCATATTTAGTTTTCAATCTTGCTCACAAGGGGCCAAGCCACGGTTTTTTTGCGACAGGAAAGGTGGGATATGCCGCAGCCTCTTCTCTTCTCGTGCAAATTCACAGCAGAGAGTTATACAGAATGACTATCATTTGTATTCGGAGGTACGAGCAGGAATGCAAGGGCACAATACGAGGCACAAGTAGTACGTATGGCTGATTGTAGAGAGTGTGATGAGGAAGAAGGTTTTAAAATCTACGAGAGATGAAACATCAGGATTGTAAGGCTGGAATCTATTGTTTCTATCATGCGCATCAACCGACATTCACATGCGCGGTCACTGAACAATCTCAAATGGTGTCATCTAGTGAAGCACGAATCCCACTTATCGAAAAAAAATAGTACAGAAGTTCTGTGGATGCACGATGACTTAAAACCGAGCAGTTAATTGACCAGGATTTTAAACCCACGAGGTGTTTCGAGGATAATGACAAAGCGGAACAGATGGCGTAGTCCAACGAGGAGTCACGGAGTCCTTTGCCAGCCTGACCACTGGGCTGAGGAATTGTAAATTGCCCCAATGACTATTTTCAAAGGCTGTCATGATGGATGATCCATCGGCAAAATAATCCGGAAAGACCCTCTTCCAACCGTTCAAAACGACCATGAGCAACTCCGAAACATATTGAGAAGGTTCCATGACTTCCCACTTGAAGACCTCATTGGTCTCGCGCACCACATCCGGCGAATAGAGTCCAATCTCAGAGCGAAGCAAAATTGCATCAGCGGCGACTAGGGAGCTGAGCACGCGGTATGAACCTCCGCTCAATGTACGGTCTCGAAGAGCCATAAGAGCCCCAAGGGCCCCAACTAGACCCGTGGTCATATCCGAGATTGGAAGGGGTGGTAGGACACTTGTTCCATCGGTATGGCCAAGCGACCTTCCAGTTACGAAGGAGGCGCCGGAGGCCGCATCTCCAATTTGCTGCCAGCCAGGTCTCTCGTGATAAGGTCCATCTGGCCCATAGGCATTTTCTTCCACATAGACAATGCCCTTCCCTCTCTTGCCAGCTGTTTCCAAGAGGCTGTCTAGACCGAAGCCTTTTCTTTCCAGAGAACCCGGCCGGAAGCCCTGAATGAAGATGTCCACGTCTTGAACAAGCTCATGCAGTCGCGCTACATCTTCATCATTCGTAAGGTCGAGATCGATGGTCCGGACTCCGGCGTTCAATGTCAACTGCAAAGCCTATCGGGACAGGGAGATCAGCTTGTGTTATATCATCCTGGTCGGGACACTTACGTTGAGATCAGGAAGTTTGCTGCAGTTGACGCGAATGACATCAGCCCCAAGTGCAGCCAAGGTAGTACCAATTACTGGACCAGCAATGATTCGAACAAGCTCCAGAACTTTGATACCAGCTAACGGGCGTTTGTCATCTCGAACGACCGGCAACGCGCTCACAGGTGTTCGAACAGCATGGGACTGAAGGGAATAGTTCACCAAGGGGTGGCTCTGGAGCCGCTTCCCCATCAGGGTCTTGCCCCATCCCGCTGGAGTGTGACAAATGCTTCCACAAAATCCATTTTTGACCATGATCATCTCCAGCTCATCAGCTGAGAACTTCTCAGTTTGCTCGCGAATGATGCTATAGGCCTCAGCTGGAGACTTGCATTTTGTCGTAGGATCAACTCCGATTGCCTGGAGGACGGTATCCGCATGGAGTGACCCATGCAGCTGATACCAAACGCCAGGAGTCTTGGTTGGATAGATGGCAGTCGTTCGGAGTCGGAGAGGGCTATTGAAAACGCCCTTTTGGAAATCATGGTCGAAAATAGAAGAGGTTTCGCCCTCGTGGAGGCGCTCGCTCAAGTCGGATCCATTCAATTTAACAGTGAGAATAGACCCCAGCCAAATTGCGGCATGGTCGGTATTAACAGTGACGCCTTGGTCTGCCAAATCTACACCATCGCGTGCAGCTAACAGCTCATTGGCGACAACGCCGCACATAGCGTGAAGTGCAGCGGCCACGACTGGGGCCTTGAGAGGCCCAGGAATCATAGGCTTGTCATGGCCCTCAAACTTGATTGAGTCCCACACACGCGAGCTTTTCGTGAAGTTCGGCGTTGCATTTGCAAGGATTTCAAAGACACGGCGAGCGTCATCGGGGACAGCAAGAAAGCTCTTGTCAACGAAGGTGCCCGGTCCGTAGATCTCCGGACTTGGAATAGAATCATGGATGGCAGGCATGTTGGCATGAATTCGTCTTATCAGAATTGAATGGAAGGAAAAGTAGTACACGGTTTATCAATCGATGTGTTGATCGATATAAATACACCCACAGCAGAAAACGCCCTGGGAAATGACGTCTGCCTGTTTTACCGAATGGGAAGACTGCCGAGGATGCTCTTCCATCATTTCAAGTGGCCGCGTGAGTGACACTCACCCGGTGAAATAATGTCTCATAACAGCAAGGCTAAACTTTCGGCTTGCCGATGTGATAGGTCGGCAAATTCGGCGTTTCGACGCGTTTGCTAACAAGTGTTACATTGGCACGGCAAACGGCAGGAAATCAGGTGAGGCTGTGAGACGATCGCCGTCCCACGCCGAGGATCCCGAATCATTATTCCAATGAATTCAACAATGTTGTTTACCCTTCGCTGGTCGCATACCGGACGATTTAGTTCTACCTCGGGATTGCAAAGGTTAGTCAGCGAGGGTTTCCGAGGTTCTGTCGGGAAGACCTCGGAATGGCGACAAACTCGCATCGGCCTGGCCTTGGGAATTTGCAACCGCAAAAAATCATTATCGACCTAGGCACAATAGTCCAACACTGTTGGACCCAAAGGGCTGTATGCAGCTACACCGGAATGGGCTAAACAAGCTTTCACGCGGCTTCCAGGATTCCAGAGTTGATAATCTTGCTCCAATATATGTCTAGAGTGGAGGATGGAGACTGTCACAATGCAAACAACATCAATTCTACAGCACAAATTTATCTACCATTTAGGAACGTTGACCTTTCTGAATGTAGTGTCAAACCCAGTCTACTGTACTGCAGTTCTGGCTATTCGTCCACGTCAAGGCCGGGGACGGAGTTTCAACATACTCGATATTCGGCCCTAGGGCTTCTCGTGGAACACTCCTCGCACGGTACCAAAGTAAAACATAATAAGGTACCGCGGAAAATCCTCAGTTGGGAATATGGAAACCGCATCGGCGGGGACGATCATTTGTGAACCCGAGGTATGGGTTTATGCTTCTAGCAGACCGGCATCTACTTCCGAAGGGACACTAAACCTATATATCTGCTCAAATGCAGGTATTTGAGCATCTGTGAACCACAAAAGCTCTCAATAACCTCCTCAATTAAAAATGACACGCAATATTAAGACTGTTGGGGTCGTGGGTACTGGAGTCATTGGAGCTAGTTGGACTGCTTTGTTCCTCGCACATGGACTTCGCGTTCTAGTTTCCGACCCTGCCCCTAATGCGGAAGAACACCTAGCTGGCTATTTGAGAGGTGTATGGCCTTCTCTTGAGCGGCTAGGTCTACATCCAGAGGCATCGCTATCCAACTGCACGTTCGTCGGCAAATATTTCGATGATCATTGTGGAAAGGTTGATTTCATTCAAGAGGTAACATCTCCACCTGTCAAAACTGATGTGCACCTTACCTGAATGAAGATTGACAACCATATCAGAACGCACCAGAGAAATTAGAGTTAAAGCGTCAGCTTTTTGCAGACTTGGATGCAAAGACGAAAAAGGGCGTGATCATTGCCTCATCTTCGTCAGGGATTCCCTCCTCTCAATTTATCACTGGCTGCAAGAACCCTGAGCGTATCCTCATCGGCCATCCTTTCAATCCTCCACATCTGGTATTAAACACTTGATACGGCATAGAATCTTGGAACTTGCTAAGAGAGACTAGATGCCTCTCGTCGAGGTTGTTCCTCACCCTCGTACCAGTCCTACGGTCATCACAACGGCGATCGAATTCTACAAGTCTCTTGGAAGATCACCTGTTCAAATTCATCAGGAAACCCCCGGCTTTGTTGCCAATCGCTTGCAAGTAGCCCTGGACAATGAGGCCTATAGCCTCGTGCAGAGAGGGATCATCTCTGCCGAGGACTGCGGTATGCATACCCTACCTTGGGCATTACTAGATTTCCATCGCTAACATTAGCTGCAAGATTTGTGTGTAACGACCGGCCCTGGACTTCGATGGGCATTTACAGGCCCTTACATGACTAAGGTTCTTGGTGGTGGTGGAGGTGCAGGGGGATTCCGTCACCTTGTTACCCATTTGGGACCAGGTGCGCAGAAGTGGCTTGAAGATATGAAGGAGCATGCATACGTCCGAACTGATGCCAATATTGACAAGCTTGACAAGAGTGTGCAGGAGATGTTAGTCAACAACCACCCCGAAGAAGTGGAACAGCAGCGAGATGAGGGTCTCATTGAGGTCATCAAGCACAAGCGTGACACCGTTCCCGATTCATTCTGGAGAGTAGTTTGAAGTATCATTCACATTAGAACAGTCCAATATCATTTAGATTCTATACTTGTATTTCGCTCCAGTTGATCTAAATCGTAAACAACGAAACGTAAGATCGGTCACAAGACATCTTATAACCAAGGTACATCAATAGAATTAAATGAATGCCATTTTCACGACTCATGCGATTTTGAGTGGCGGATATGCGAGATGTATTTTGGCCCATTGCTTCTAGATGGACACATCACTAGTCAAGGACAAAACGGTCCAAGAATTTGAAAGTGTGAAGGCCATCTTGAACACCGGTCACAAAGTCATCGGTAATTGAGCTTGCAGTATAGACGCCATCTCGTTCAGTCGGGATACGTGCAGCAAGCAGAGCAGCGGATGCATCACCGAGTGCACCAACAGTCTTGCCGAACCGGAACGCATCATTGAGAATATCCAACGGTCGACCTGCCGGGTAGAGGGAAGTTCCAGTTGCAGCCGGTTTAAACAAAGCCTCAGCACCATCGGCGATTATGACAGCGTCAAAATTTACCGCATCCGAGCTGGAGTAAGTCTGATTCACGCCATTTGCCTTCCGCTCGCCTACCACCACAACATCAACCCCAACAGACGCAAGCTGACTTTGTAATTGCGCACCCTGCGCAATTGACGATGTATCATGGACCGAGGCAAGCAGACCCACCTTCAAACCTTCTAACTTAAGCAGTTTCTGACCAAAGGCTCCGATATTGGCCGTGGTATTATCGTGGTAGTAGGTAGAGTCAGGCTCAGGAGCGGCAACTCCAATCGCCTCGGCGACACGCTTAGCAAGGTCATTACTGACCCGGTTTAGCTCGGAGATCACGTTGCTTCGTATGACGGAGCTATCTACGTTCGCATTCTCGAAGCGCATAGCGTCCACGACGAATTGCTTCTCGGCAGGAATGAGGGAGTTCCAGAAGAGTCGGGGTTGCGACCAAACATCGGAAAATGTGGGACTGACATTGCGAACGAGCTTTCCGCTGACAGTGCGAATGGGAGCTGTAAAAAAGCCCTTACCGACGGTTTGGTTGGCTTGCATAGGAGAGCCATTGTTGGGAGTGTTCGGCGTGTAAGCGTCCTTGTTTAACGGAATAAACATTTGCCCTAAGAGAAAATTTCATTAGGAATCAGAACTAGTATGAAGATATTCAAATAAGGGTAGATACCGGCTCCATCTCTGTTGTTGTTATGAATCGGCACGCGAGGCCGGTTGATTGGCAGCTGTTCAAAGTTGGGGCCACCATGGCGGTTCAACTGAGTGTCTAGGTAAGAGAAGAGGCGACCCTGAAGCAGAGGATCGTCCGTGAAGTCGATTCCGCGTACAATATGCCCAGGTTGAAACTTAAATTGTTAACAAGAGTACACCAATAAAGAGTTGGAACTTTGACTAACCATAACCTGTTCAGTCTCCGCAAAGTAATTTCTGGGATTCCTATTGAGCTGCATCTTCCCAAGCTTGGTGACTGGGACGTATTCTTCTGGTACAAATTTAGTCGGGTCAAGTAGATCGAATCCGAATCTAAGTTGATCTTCCTCGTCCATGATTTGAACACCGAGCTATTGATGGTCAGCTTGGCAACATCAACCATGAATGTCCTCAATCTTACCTCCCACTCAGGAAAACGGCCTGCCTCGATAGCGTCGAATAGGTCTTCGCGGATATAATCCGTGTTCTTGCCAGAAATCTGCTGCGCCTCCTCCCATACGAAACTAGCCCTTCCTTGCAAACTCTTCCAATGGAATTTAACAAGCTTACTCTTGCCAGATTCAGTTACCAGACGATACGTGTGGACACCAAATCCATCAACATGGCGGAATGATCGAGGAATACCGTGTCCTGCCATGGCCCATAGAAGAGTATGTAATGAACTTGGCTGCCGGCTAAAGAAATCCCAAGCCGAGTCATGGGCTGTAGCAGCCTGAGGGATTTCATTGTCACCTCGGGGTTTGACAGCATGTATTAAATCCGGGAAGAGAATAGCATCCTGAATGAAGAAAACGGGTATGTTGTTGCCGACAATATCTATCGTTGCGTTAGCTACGGGTCTATAAAATGAGATGAGTGTCTTGCATATACCGAAATTGCCTTCATCAGTGTAAAAGCGGGTCGAAAAACCATGCACGTCACGAGCTGTATCGGAACTTCCACGACTGCCTGCCACAGTAGAGAACCGCACAAACATGGGAGTCTCTTTGTTCTCGGCGGACAAGAAAGAGGCAGCCGTGAGGTTTGACCAATCACCGTAAGACGTGAAGACTCCATGCGCACCCACACCGCGTGCGTGCACAGCGCGTTCGGGAACCTGTGAATAGGCCGCGTAAGCAAGTACAAATCCAACGATGTCAGTTAGGTCATCTACATGCCCTTTCATGATCAAACCGCTGGATCTTCTGGCGGAAGATAAAATCTTCGAGAAGGCTAGGGCCACGTTCTCCCACGCTCAAACTGTTCTGATCTGCGATAGGGCCTCCGACATCCGAGGTCATATAGGCATTTCGATCATTCAGATAGAAATCTGACAAGAACTCTTCCGTATGCGCTGTAGCATCGCCTTCCTCTCGACTGCTTGGTCCTGACATTTCGCCTGTCATATAGGGACAGGCAGCCTTGGCAATGCCCACGAGAAATATGAAGAAAGCTAGACAACTCATCTTGTCACGAGGTGCTTGGATTTGAGGTTCAATGAAAAGATGTATGAATCAAAAACGGCAATGCAGGAAGTCATTTATAGGTATAGACGAAACCTTGAGCAGACGGAATTGCTCCTGATGTCACCTTTCTTCACACCACTAGCCGGCATTTTGGGATGAAAGCGACAACTCATAGACCCGGCATATACATCCGAGATGCAGGAACTAGGCACTATCCAATCAATGAATTTCGATTATTACTGTTACCGGGACCTGGAAATGAGTGGCATGACTCGCATACAATCTATGGTTGCCGAGTGGGCCTTCACCCTAGTTGTCTAGACTAGAGTATCATTGTATGATTTGTCCCTATCCGGAAGGTCTGTAGACTATTTATGGGTGATTGGTCTTCCAATAGATTCCATAGTCCACAGATACGAGTCCTCGTTTCCAGGCTAGAAAACCGGATATTCTGCTAAGGGTATGATATTAAGGCATCTAGCCATGGGGTCATTCGTGCTGTAGCTGGAGGTAAACAATAATTTTGTAGCTATTGACAAGGATACCCTTCTCCGGCAGTGACTTCATAAACTATCAAAATAAAGGAAAATAGCATATGCGTGCTGAAGGTTTTAATAGTATTGATCCATGGATGTTGCAGCATGTCTTAAAGGGTACCCGGATCTATTGATAATAAGACAAGGCTTGAGATATATCCGATTCAGTTTCAGAACTTATCCAATGCGATTGTCTAGGCTTTGTAAGCTTGGATAATCTGGCGACTTTCAACATTAGATTACGTGAGCTTAGGGCACATAGCCGGCTAAATTCCACCGTGGGCCAGGGGAGCAGAAGCTTTTCGCAAGATTACAAATCTGCTATTCAAAGATGGTTGCCTCACTCAGAATCAAGAAGGGGCGTTCAAAAAGTTCGTATCATTCATTATCTGATTCGCCTCCGCGGAGGAGATACCTGAGATTTAGGAGCCTAGATAATTTGAACTCATGGCATACTAGGCTACCGTAAAGCCAGCTAAGAGCCCATTTTGACAGGTTAGTTACACTATGAGCCTATTCGAACTATTGCCTTATGTCGAACAACTATGTTCAATACCAGCCAGCTTGTCTAAACTCCAATTATAGAGTCGGCAATTGTAACAGCTTTGTCATCAGTCTTTGAGACTAGAAATGCCACGGCTGCTTAAACCAAGATTCCTTTCGATATTTTCGGTCTCGCCACAGATCCTAAAGACTCTCATCTGACTTTAAATTGCCACTATCTCCTCGTATCCAACCGGATGACCAGACATAAAAGAATGAAACTAATCTATTTTGACATGCAAAAAAGTCAATTTCAGTAAGACTAACGAGCCTAGAGCGATTTCGCACATCGCGAGCCCACCGACAATTAAGGATACCTGGCGGCCAGCCCACCAAAACAGGGTGCAGGAGACAATAGGGCCTTCTGCACGTTCGGCCTGGCCTAAGCCTCGGAGGCGGCCCATTACTGCGCCCCTATCAGTCTCACCATCCTGCAAGCTGCAAAGGCCATAAAGACCGGTAACCACTCTAGCACTAGCGATGGCCAGTAAGCCGCCTACGGGGTAGAGTCCTGAGAATGATGGTATGTGTGCAAGGCCGAAGGAAGCTAGTGCACAGGCAATGATATATGCTCTCGCCATAAACAGAGGTGAAAGCTGCCGCAAAACAGTTCCTTGAAGGAGAAATGAGGTCAAGCCTACTAAGGGCAAAAGGCGGTCATTTGAAGCAGCGGGACTCGTGAGTATCGGGCCGGTAAGTAGGGTTGCGACCAGGAAAGGTAGGGAAAATTCCAGCCTGGACAGAGGCAATAGAATAGAGGAAGTATATGTTACTGATAATGGCAGGATTGTTGGTACTTTTGGGAGGAGTGGAGCGCACCGGCCTCCATATTCGTCTTGGACTTTGCCTCCTCCACATGTTCCAGTGTAGTGAACCTTGATGAGTCTCAGGCAAGTAAGCCCAAAGGTAAATTGTCTTCAAAAGATTTAGGACGAACGAGACCAGATCTGCCGTAACGAAGGGGTTTGCGGTAACGATTGCCACCGAGTTCAGCGCGACACCGAGCATACGGCCGAAAGTGAAAACAATGCCGAAGCGATCCACGACAAGAGCCATCGATGAGCTGCGACTTGTCCCATCTGTGGTGTCTACAACAATGGATTTCGCCCGCTGTACATTGGCTTAGCTGAGGCGGCCAATGACCCGGATAGCCAAGAATGTGCAGAAGTCCGTCGCAGGGACCCAAAGGGCGACACTGAGTATGTTATCGACCATTGCAGTCAACGACACGCGAAGGCGACCGTGAGGGTTGGACGGTTAGCCAATTATAGAGGCGAATCCAGCTTGAAGAAGGGAGAAGAGTGAGCCGAGGGCCCCGCGGAGCAGAACAATGTCATAATGTGAGTTCATAGGACGAGCAAACAAATTTTTGTACGCGTCGAGGTAGTGGACAATGCAATTCAGAAGGAAGTCTGGCGATAATTCTTGCGCGCGGTTCAAGGATAGGAGAGATGGGAAAAGCGGGAGAATGAAGGTAAAAGGAATCTGGCTTCTTTGATTAAGACAACATTAGCTAGTCAGCTTGTACATCGTTGACGGAGTTCTTCAGACGCACCAGATGTAAGGGCAGCGAGCTAAACAACACTTTGGAGACCTGCTTACGCAGAACGCGATCGACATCCATGTTGTTATAACTCTTGTTGTCGGGACTTGATTGGCAAAAGACGGAAAGGAAAAAAAAGAATAGATAAATATTTGTTCAACAGGCCACGCGTATAACAGGCATTATTGATGGCAAGTGTCATTGGAATGACCGAGGAACTAAATTTTACAGGGATTCAAGTAAATTTGGAGTCCGACAGTCTCAGGGTGACTACGTATTGTTATACCCTGGTGGCGTACAATTGAACATATTCCTACTATTCCCGGGGCCATCTCCATTTGGCAATGACTTACTTAGCCAGTTCTGGTTCGTGTAGGTAGTCAAGAAGCGACTCTGTAATCCCACTTGATGTCCCTCATCTTGAAGGGAAAACTTGTATCATTTATCGAGTGTATTCTGCATATTCAATTTTGGAAAGCGGTTTGTTTATGGGCCTTGCAACTCATATCCATAGCAGTGAAAAGATGTCATTTTTCGCAAGGACAAAAATGGGACATGATACTATAAGCTGGAGAAATCAACTGCTCAAAGGCAAGCAGTAGTACTAAGCAAATGGCGCGATGATTATCAAGTTTAGTATATATTTTAGCGAAGCATAGGTCCAGTCAGCCATAAAACGCCAGTCAACAGCATTATATTGTATTACCGGACCAATATCCACCCCTTCATTATAAATATGGTTTAGAACAACTATTTCGATCTCACATTAGATTGTTGGCCGGAATTAAACAACTCCCGATCCATGGATTATAGCGCCTTAAGATCCGAGTTGTACCATGATTCAATTACCAAGTGGGATCCATCCGAAAAATGCCGTGGCGGCCGAGCTTCGCATCGCGGAGACTCACGATTCAGGTCCTGGGACAAAATAGCATTTTGTGGTTTTCTTGCCACTGTCCGTCATCTTTCAGCCACTGACTACGTTAGTTCTGTTGACGTTATGTTTAAAAAAAAATCATAGGTGGTCCCGGGTGGTACGGTACCGTGGTACTACTTACTGCCTGACAAGCGGAATCAATGCGCACTGGAGAACTTCCCCTTCAGCCTAAATTTGAAATTTCTTTCCGGATATCTATAAGGACCTTCTCAATTAGATATAAATTTTCAAGTGGAAAGCAGCTCGGAGCCCCTTAGCCTGTGATATGATCAGCCAACGCCTGTCCGGATAAGAAGGCCATTGCTCGTAGGACAAATCATTTCGGCCCAACTTAGAAACAGGACTACTCGCCAGCATGAGACAATTGAAACTCAAATTTTGATAATATGGCGTGTTTTGGAAATCTAGAAAAATCAATTCACACAAACCTTCATTCCGAAAGCAGCTTACGCCCCATTCCTTCTCAAACTCAAAGGCGTTGTGCCCGTCACGCATAAAGCAGTACACCTTCAGAAAATATTTCCGCTAAATATGACGTTGCTAGCTTTTCCGCGGCTAGCCGGAGTGTTGTTGATGACTATGTAGATGTGTCTAGACTTAAGGCTATGACATGGGGCTCCAAGCTTGTAGTTTTGATAATTCCATGGAGCATTATCCAATCTTATTGACTGGAGTATTTAGTCTTGCCATAGGCCGTTGCTGATTCTCTTCGTCGGCTCCGACAATCGGCCGGACTGTGCACTATCGATATAATTTCGAGCGCTAAGCAATGGTCGCATACTAATAATACTTTAGTAAAGCCGACGCTAACAAGTACGACTCTTAGGGCAAGGTGTTCATTATTGTCTTTGTATATTACCCTAGTTAGCAATAGTCACAAACAATAGATAATATGCAGATATTAAACTCCAAAGTGTGATGCACTTATATGTGCATTGATCACACGGCTTCCGCGCATCCTAGCCCATATACGATATGGCTCTGACCCAGCTCGCCCTTAAATAACAACACAATATTATCAACGGCCGATAGGAACTTCAAATATGATATAACAGCTATACAGTAGCGGCGGTAGTCGCTATCTCTGACTAGTGTAGTACTGAGGTCTGTAACGTGCCTATTTGAACCAGCAAATGTTGCGGTACGCAGGGTTGGCACACGTTCCGGCAGAGGGTCCCCGGTCTTAAGTGCCTGATCGATAACTCGCAAAACAAGCATAATCGCATTGATCTTTTCCTCTTCCTGTATGCCAACTGTGCGGGCAAGGCGATCTTGCAAGGTGAGAGGAAGAGTGCCTTGGAGATTCAGCAGGCTCGCGAAGCTCTGATTAATGTCCTGACACAGCTCCTGTGTAAGTTTAAGCGCCTGTGGACTAAATGGCCCCATCCTAGGCTCCAGCTTCAGCATGCCTATCGGTCCCTGCAGAGACAACAGGCTCTCTGTAATCTGTAACGATATCTGATTTGTCTTTGAATTGGCCCACTCAGACTCCTCTCGATTCCAGCATGAAAGTAGAACTGCATAATTGTCAGACAATGTGCGTACAGAGCCTGATAAAGATTTGCGGACATGCTGGCTAGCCGAAGGCGGGTGTGGAAGTATTTGAACGATCAGCGCAGCCAATATTCCAAGCAGGACTGTTACTACTCTTTTGTAGAAGGCTTCGTATCCGTACCCAGGCAGGCCGTATGTTTCTATATGCGTGGCATCGTAGCTGAAACCCACGACCAACACAAAAGATACGCCGCTCATCACGGCCGTCCCTACTAGGGAGTGTGGGAAGAAGATCCGACACCACACTAACACTATTGTGATGACAGCAGTGATAGCTGATAGGCCGTACGGATTGCCAGGACCACTGCCTGAGCCAATGTACCAGGCTACCATGCCCAACACTCCCCCAATTATGGTTCCGGCAACACGACCGCAAAGTGAGAACACAAAGTCAGCCATATAGACGAGGACGCAAATTTGGGCTGTGATGACACCCCAAAGGCCTTTCTCGCGATAAAAGAAACCAGCGGTATGTGGCAAGGAGCCTGGAATAGCTGTGGCAATGGTGACCACTACCATTCGCAATGCATAAATACCAGCTGGATCCGTTAGCCAATGATAGCTATTACGGATAATCCGAGTAGTTAGTCCGAATCGCGGATGATCTGTACGGCCGATACTCGCTGTTTCTGGATTCTGATCAGTCCCAAAAAAGGACATCGACATGGGGATATCTCGGACTCCATCAAGGAGCCACGATAGAGTATAACGTGGCCCATCAGGAAACCAAATTCGCTCCACCGGGCGGTCTCTGGATAATTGTAGAGTTTTTGTGAGAAGCTCTTCTCCGGCTTCGACGCATTGAAGAATACGTTCCTCGATTACCATAGCCAGTGCAAGACTACGAAGGGAGCGAGGATAAACGAATTCAAGAGACTTGAGAGACCCTTCTTCGTTAAACATATCCGCATGGCATTCAATCAATAAGTCGGCGGTCTCATTGACTGTTTCGCTTTTTGCGGAATTGAGTCGATTGAGTAGTGATTCTCCCTGAGTGAAAATCTTGTCAGGTTGTTCTGAAGAGGTTGAAAGGCGCCAACGATGAGTGTTGATGAATTGAAAAGTCTCCTCGATAGTGCAAAGACACTCTGAGTACATCGGCAATATCCTTGCCATAGACCTATTGAGTGACTCTTTGGTTTGCGAGCGTAACAAGCCCAATTCAGGCGCCTCCCATGCAAGTGTCAGATCTTCGCCTTCTCGTAGTTGGTAATTATTTGATGCAATTTTCTCCGAGATATCTCCGTTTGTCGTCTGTTTTGACTGCGACTCATTGATTCTTTGCTCGAAATTTGCTCGAGCGATATGAAAATCAAGCAGGGCCACATGGGCTGCCATAAACTGCCGCATAGGCTCATATAGACTTCGTATATCTTCTGTGTTCCAGCGACAGCGAGAGATATCGACTGGTAAGAACGAGAGCATGGGTTGTATTGCTTTCAAGGCAGCGATGTTCTTCGCTTTGGTAGAATATAGCTGGGCAAGCTGTACAGACCCTCCCGCCAGTAAAGTCCGCGTGAACTGAAGCGACGTCTGACACGTCTCAACGATTTCCTCCATTTTTGACAATATGGAATAGGACGTGGATCGTGGGAAGAATAACAGGCAAGACGCGGCACCCAGGCCAATTCCTATCGCACCAGGCAAAACTAGGACTTTACCTAGTTCTCCAGTGAAGGAAGGCAATGTTGGCCCGTACAGAAGGAAGAGATCCATGACAATATTCCCGAAAACCTCTCCAGGGGCAAACTTCGGATTGGCAACTCGTAATCGGGCCATTGTGTAGACAAAGATGCAACTCATCACATAAAACACCATGGTTACCCGAGCATCCAGCATGAACCCTTCATGGATCAATTTGTCCGTTATCCATGACACACTCTTATCTGACCCCTGGGACTCCAACATTACTTGATGGTTCAATTTTTCGATCATAGCTCGAGTTTGTGAAGAGGGTCGAGCTGCCAAGGCTGCTTTCATTGTGAGAAGCCCCCACGCCCAGGCCAAGCACATGCCAAGCAGCAAGAAAAAGGTATTCACAAGGTATGCGGCAAGGACTCCAGTGGGTGGTATGAGATATAGCATTAACGGGCCGAAAAAGGTGGCTACGCCGATGCTGTTCAATGACGGTTGGATGAACATCAAAATCGACGATACCCAGATGGCAACCCAACAGCGCAGGACAATCTTCAGATCTTCAATATTGAAATGATCCAGCCATGCTGGCAAGGCGAGCCGTCGATGAGAGGATGAAATCCCAGGCTCAGCATCACCATGAGTGGTTTCTGAGTGGTCCCTGGTCATTTTAGAAAGAAATTCATGGGCAAAGCGACTTTGAAATCAGAGATGATCACGGACTGAAATGATTACTATTATATGGAATCTCTTATGCAAAGCGTTGCAGTTTCCCGTAAGGGTGAAGATATCGGCTCTCGGTCGGGGTCGATCCCATCCCGAGGAAGAGGCGAACCGCGGCAGCTTTGAATTATTCGCCACTTCTTAGCGCTGTAACTTTGAAACGACTTGACAAGAACAGCATCTTAGAATTAGGTCAGTAGAACGACACATCTTGGATCAGAATCTTTCCTAGCTTCTTGGCGTTACCTAGCCAAATTACAATTTCAAAAAGCTGACTGTACAGAAGCTAGCGGAGGAGGTAGTAATTAATGTTGGGCCTAGGTCCATCCACGTTTCTACACAAATACCGTGGATAACTCTCTGCAAGTACATAAACAGCTTAATGTATTTAGCGTTAATTCTAGGACGATGAGAGAAGCAAGCACCGACTACCTAAGTCTGATCACCGCCCATCACCTTTATCCCTTCTTCCCTTTATAACTTTTCTATTTCTTCCACTGGGGGTGGCTTCCTATCTTTTGGAAGGACATGTCTTGCTCCCTGACTTCAAATTCAGCTCTAGGGTGTATCATCATTTGATGATATGATCTACTCCTTTATACGAGGATATTTCGATGCGCATGACGGCGAAATATTAGCCCACAGAGGTGAAGAGAAATGAACATGGTTGGATTTATGAGAAGCTACTCGACTATATTTACAATTAGTGGGTCAAGAAATGAACAATAGCTCTGGGACTCTCTTAATCTCTTTCAATATTCTTCCCAATTGAAGTTGACGACTATCCGCCCTGCCACCTGGCCTTTGCGTAGCTTTTCAACAGCCTCCGGGAGTCGATTAATCGGATAAACCTCACTGACCTGCTTAAGCAGACCACGTTGCGCAAAATCCAATGCCGCTGCCGTATCTTTACGGCTTCCCACCAGGGACCCCTTAATGGTCAAATTTTTGAAAATGTATTCCTGGGGTTCAACGCCGAATATCATCGATCCTTTCGCAGGTATCCCGATGCACATGATGACAGCTCCCACTCGCTGACCAACAAGTGAAAATGCTGTCTTATAGGCAGCAGGAGCAGTGATGAAAACCCCGTGGGCGCCAATATTATCAGCCACCTCAATCACATCCGCTGCGGGGTCTTTTGTGTCTCTGAAGTCAATGAATGCTTCTGCTCCCATTTTGAGAGACAAGGCTCGCTTGTCACTACCCGTGTCCACAACGATGGGCCGCATTCCCATGGCCTTAGCTAGCTGTACGCCTTGTATTCCAACGCCGCCTGCGCCACCTGGGAAGACCACCCAGGAGCCCGCTTTCAGATTGGAGTCAACGAGGGAGCGATACATGGTGCTGGCGCTACACATGATAGGTGCGGCAATCTCATCTGGGACGCCATCAGGGATCGGTGTCACATATCGTGCAGGAGAGACCAGATACTGCTGGTATGTACCTAAAAATATAACTCCAATTAGCGCATCTCGGCTGCCAGGTGACTACTGGACATACCAGCTGTCATCAAACCCGTGTGAGTTGCCATTTTGCAATAGGTCTCTTTGTTATCCCAGCACAGTTGACATGACCCACACGTATCCATTAGTGGCTTAATGCCGGCTCGGTCTCCTGGCTTCAGATTCTTCACATTGGCACCAATTTTGACGACAATCCCCGCACCCTCATGACCGGGGGACCGAACACCAAACTTTGACATAGGTGGCATGCCTATGTCCCCTTTCATCACATGGATATCAGATGAGCATATCCCAGTGAAGTTCAGTCGAATCAATACATCTTCAGGGCCTAAAAGTAGAGGATAGATATTCAGTAATGATTTTTTAAATCAACAAGTCACCTTGAAGAGCCTCTCTACGTAGTCATACCTGGTTCGGGCACTGGTACCATCTGGACCTCGACACGGAAATCCGGGCCCTCGTTAACGACGACACCAGCTTTGCAATGCGAGGGTATTTTGAATCGCGGCTCTTCGCGCACTGGATTCATGATGAACTCTATAGAGGCCATTGATGGCTATCAATAGGATACTACAAACTGGTTGCTCTTCCACGGCTTATAGATCTTTCGAATTGCAGAGACTTTGTCATGGTGGCAACCAACTGCGGAAATCAGCCGCTTAGAATCAGAGCTCTCTTCCCGTCTTGAAAGATAATACCTGCCTTCCAGTAGCATGAAGTGGCATGATTGCGCTGAAAGGAATGGGTACCTCTGCTAAGCCACAATCGACGATTGGTCCTGCTGTATCTAAGGTATGACCTTTAGCCGAATATCCGCGCTATTGCCGAGCTGTCGTATTAGCTGTTATCTACTCATGCTAGTGCCTAAACAATCCTAAGCATTTCTCATATATCTTGTGGTCAGTGTCTTTCGCAAACCCTTCCTTTGGCCAAGATTGTCTAACATTTTTGTTGGTGCACCTAAATATATTCTTCTATATATCGTCCCGCCACCACAATCTTGTTCCTCCTATTCTTCTATTGAGAGATACTGCTATCCGAATTTTTATACTAAGAATTCCAAATAGGGAAGGCCGATTGACCCAATTTGCCCCTAATACGACATTGTGAACCCTGATCAATAGAGTTGAAGTGGATTAACCGGGACCTCGGAGAATAATCAATTAAAGTTCAATTGTATGCCGATCCCATTCCTTGGTTGTTCGTTCCAAGGTTTTAAAGTCCACTAGGACATTCTGGCCTTATACCGCTTCTGGATATATATTGTGATATGGTATTCTGATTGGCCCAGACTTCGAGACCTGGTCTGATGTAGAGTAAATGGCCCGCGGTGTCAGTGACTCTGGCAAGGTCCCTTCCAAAGTTGAGATATTAAATTCTTGCGCGGAACAGATCCGCCTACTAGGTATATCATCATTATCAGGCAACTCATAGTCATTGGATTATGGTCATAGACATTTGGCCCTATAAAAGGAGCTCTCGCAATTTCCACAAATTGAAGGGTATCAGACCATCGAACATTCGACTAGTGTACGCTCAAGCACTTGAGAACTTCAGTCAATCCTTTTCAATTTGTACCAATGTCGAAATCATTGACAGTTCTTGGAGCTCAGGGACGGCCTGTGACAGGTGAACACTTCTCTATTTTTACACTGAAACGGAGCTAATCATCCACAGTGCCGACTGGGCTGTTCATTCACAATGAGTTCGTGAATTCTTTAACGGGACTGACGGTGTCGGTCGAGAATCCTTCCACGGGCGATCAACTGGGGACCGTCTCAGCCGCCGGACCTGAGGATATCGACAAGGCTGTCGAATCTGCCAAAGCCGGGCTTGTAGCCTGGACAAAAGTGTCAGCACCTATGAGGGGTCGACTTCTTTTGAAATTGGCAGCCTTGATCGAGCGCGATTCGTATGAATTGGCGACTTTAGAAGCCGTCGACGCAGGCATCCTCTTCACTGATTCGATGGTCTTCAACATCCCGCAAGCTATAGGCTGTCTTCGTTACTATGCGGGCTGGTCCGATAAAGTGGATGGCAAAGTCTTGGATATGGAAAATGGCATTGCCTACACACACAGAGAACCTCTTGGTGTTTGTGGCGCCATCGTGCCCTGGAATGCGCCTCTGTGAGTTTTCCTATTGGAAGTTGCTTTTGATTAGTAGCTTACAAGGGGTAGAATGATCACGATTTGGAAGCTAGCTCCAGCATTGGCCACAGGAAACACGCTTGTTATCAAACCTTCAGAGTTGTCTCCACTCTACGCACAGCGACTAGCTGAGCTAGTCAGGGAGGCCGGTTTCCCTGCTGGAGTGGTGAACATCGTGACCGGTGAGGGTTCCAAAGCAGGTCAACGCCTATCTGAACATCCAGATGTTCAGAAGATCGCATTTACGGGCGGTGATATTGCCGGACGAAAGATTCTCGAAGCGTCATCTCGAACAAATTTGAAAAAAGTCAGTTTGGAGCTAGGTGGCAAAGGGCCATCCATTGTTTTTGATGACTGCGATCTCGATAACGCCCTGTACTGGACGCGGATTGGCATTACAACAAACAATGGCCAGATATGTGCCGCCGGATCCCGGATCTATGTTCATGCTTTGATTTATGATAAATTCATCGAAGCGTTCAAGAAGCACGCGTTGGACACTTCTACAATCGCTGGAGATCCGCTTGAAACTACCACCACCAAGGGTCCCTTGGTCAGTAAAGCTCAGCACCAAAGGGTGCTAGACTTTATTAAGCATGGGCGAAAATCAGGAGCTAAACTGCTGTTTGGTGGCGAGAAGATTGGTGATAAGGGTTACTTCGTTCAAGATACTGCATTCGCTGACGTTGACGACAACGCAAAGATTATGCGTGAAGAGATTTTTGGTCCCGTTGCGGTTCGTATCCTCTTTCCCTGTTTCTTTCTTCTTCCTTTTCAGCCCTTGAATCATGCAAACTAACCCTGTGTCTACATCAATAGAGTATTGCGAAGTTTCATACCGAGGAGGAAGTGATTTTCAAAGCCAATGATAGCAATCATGGCTTGAGTGCTGCAATCTTCACCAATGATATCAACCGTGCACACCGGGTTACTAGGGCTCTCAAATCAGGCCAAGTGACTGTGAACGCATGGGCGATGCTGAGTCCTAATGTTCCCTATGGTGGTGTCAAGGAAAGTGGGTTCGGAAGAGATATGGGCGAAGAGGCTCTTGAGGGATGGACCAGTGTGAAAGCGATCAAGTATCACATTTTCTCTTCCTGAGTTTACTGTATTATATTGTACCAAAAAAGACAACGAAAAGGAAAAAGAAGAAAAAGAGGAGTGTCTGATTAGTTTCTTTTACAAAACTCAAAAAGTGAAACTGCGGTTAATGAGAATGGGACCAAACAGTACCATATTGCTTCTTATGCCGCCCATGCTACCTTTAATTCGTAGGAAACAAGTCCATGTTGTATCTCTGGCCCTTGCACAGGCTTGCCTCGAACTTTGAGTGAAGATAGTCGAGTCAGTCTCATCTCCATCATACTATCGAAATAACTCATGCTGGTCTGTATCTATGAAGATCTCCCGCCTGGGCAGTGTCTAAGCTAGGACTTTGCCTGGAAGAGATAAACTTGTAACTGGCGGAGAGTGGGGTGATTCAGGTTACCATCATGGCTCGGCAAGGCATCGTGGGCAAGGGTGGGAGACTTTTAAAGCCACAAAATGGAAGAGGTATATTTCTATGGTTATGACTTTAAATAATAATTGGTCAGGCGAAGGTGGAAAATATCTCAAAGACGAAATAGATTCGAAAACTAAAGGTCGAACTGCAACCACGGGTGTGGATATGCTGACTAAAGCGATCTGCAGGGCGCTAAACCCCTATGGTGGTTTCCCTTTTACGCCTGTTGGTCCCATTCGATCCATCTGAGCGTCTTCTGAATGCCCGTTCTGTACTCGTCTTGGAAGGTAATCGTATGGCTAGCTAGATGGTCTCTTATCCCGTGAAGAGACCCCGGTTGGCGCTGAGCTGCCTTGTGTGCAGTCGCCGAAAGGTGCGCTGCGGACGGGAGCAACCACAATGCAGCAATTGCAAGCGTCTTGGGGAAACATGCGTATATAATACAGGCTCCCGGGATCCAAGTACAGGTCGGGTCTTGCGAGGGGAGGAGATCAAAGAGAGAAATAGTGGCGAGGGATCACTGCCAACCACACAAAAGCTAGCAGATGATCAAGCTTCCCTCGATGTCGTCTTCAACCCCCTGGAGCAGAACGCTCTACATGGCACCCTTGCTCTTTCTCCAAATTATCTCAATGTACAGAAGTCTCAATTCCGTTACGTTGGAAAATCATTTTGGGGATTTGTAAACGGTCAAGTATGTTTTGTTGCTTTCATGTCATTGTTGACAAAAACACCTTGAGAAAGCTAATCAAACGTCCAGGAACGTCTAATAGATCCTGTGTTCCATGACAATAGTAACCAACCCGACCTACCACCGAGCTATATCTCAGTAACTTTGCTTGCACAATGCCTACATCTCTTCCCCAGTAAACTTGCATCCAACGCCCTGGTTCATGCATTCACCTTCGGCGTTTATCCGATATACCCTCTGATTAATATTCAAAACTTTCGATCCAACTTTGATTCATTCTGGAGTTGTTTTGATTCAATCGAGATCGTTCCGCCATCAAGCTTGATCCAAGATCCTACCTTCACCTGTCTTCTTTTTGCAGTTCTTTTTGCAGGCGCATCGGTGGCAACGAACTCGGCATGGAACGTCCCCGTTTTGAAGGGCACTGAGAGAAAAGATATGATTGATCGGCTCGAAAAGGCCTGTCATGACAGCCTGACTGCATGCAAGCATACTTCACACCCGACACTCAATACACTTGCTGCATCCTTGTTGGTTCATCACTTTACCAAAAATGAGCCACTTGAAGATGCAGCATTCATTGGGTCAATTGTTCGCCTGGCACAAAGTATGGGGCTGCACCAGGATCATGAAGAAGGGGATGCGCTCATTCGAGAATCTCGACGTCTGATTTGGTGGCACATTGTCTGGTTTGACGTTCAAACGAGCCTGGCCACTGGTCTGCCGACATCCTGCGGTGATACTCTTGGAAAGGTGCCGATGATTGACCCATTTGTTGCGCCATTAGCGCCCCGGCTGGGGGAAAGAGAAGCTCCTCTTGATAGTCGTCAATCTGTGATTTTGAGAGTCGCCATTGGCCGGTATGAAACCGCACAGCTACAACATCACTTCATTCAACAGTTTCAAGACGCTTCTCATATTTCTGGAGATAAAGCCACTGAACTCTCTTCTGCGACTAAGAAACTTCGCTGTCACATCAAGGGTCTCATATCCGAGCTTCATGGTATGGGCACCATCGTGAACAGCTCGGAAAAGGATAAGCGTGAGTGCTTTGTTAAGATGAAAAGTGCGACTCCCGAATCTCAAGTCCAATATTTTGATGATCTCAAAGAGGGAAATGTGTTTAGTTGGTGGGCTGATGTGGTGCTCGTTTTGCTTCAATCGGAGGCGACGATCACCCTACAGAAGCACCTTCTCACAACTCCAGACTCAAGATATCTGCCTTCTCATCGGATGTGGAATGAGTAAGTATTATTTCCTTTTACTTGACATACCGCGATTCATCTGCTTGGTAGATATTCACTAATCGCCATAAACGTCTAGTCTGGCGAGATTATGCTACTACTATCTCATACTCTCTTCAGCTCTTCAGGCTATACCTGCGTTTGAACCTTGGGCTTGGTTTTATACGACCTATTATTGTCAAGAGCAATGTGCCTTTCTGCTATTCATTTGCGCAAAACATCATCTAAGTACCAAAAGTGAAGGTACTTGGAGAAGTTGCGTCGATCATTTCTTCGAAGTCCGTTCCCTTTCGAGCCCGCCGTGGGCAAAGACGGAGGGGTCGTCGTCGACTTATGATACCCTTCGAAGTCTGTGGGGGCATCTTGAAGATTCGTTTGATACGAGGGATGGTCAAAATGATCCCGTCTCTCACTTTGCCTCGCCGGTCTTTGATGTGGTTTCAGCCGCTCTTGCAGGGCTGGATGATTCTGCGATTGAATCTGTGACGTCTCAAGTGGCTCGTAAGGGACCTTCTGGCTTGGGTTTTACAGATTTATCGCAGCTGATCTTTCAGAGATGGTTCTGTGTTGAAGAATAGTTGTCTTGAACATTTGATATGAGACAGCATTACTGAAATCAACTCATTCAGACTAAGAATCCTTCATTTAGAGCGCCCCCTCCCCCAACACTTTAGGATACTAGTTAAACTGCGAGGGCAGGGTAGCCAGCTTCTTCATTTCCACCACAGTCTCATCCCACATCTTCCTTTGAACCTCCTGTCCAGCCTCAGACTGAAGATACTTCGATTTCCTATAAAGTAAACGGATGAGCCAAGAGTCAATCAATCCCTGGATCAAAAACCTACTCGAGAATATCCTTATCTCCAAGATGCTTCCCATGCGACTCCGCTCCGGCAACAACAGCCGCATTCAGAATCAACCACCCACCAATTTGAACATCTCTAGCCCTCAACGCCTTATAAATAGCAACTAGGAGCCGAAGAGGTTGCGGCAAAGCACTTTCAAGGTTCGTGCCAATCATCCCCGGACAAACCATATTCAAGATAAGTTTCGTTCCATCCAGCCTCGGTGCAAGAGAATAAAGGAACATCGCGCAGAGAAGCTTGCTATCTCCATACCGGGTGAACTTCCCGAATTTTGCTTCAGAATCCATATACTCGAGGACCAGCCCTGTAGGTGGTCTCTTCGAGAAACTTTCTCCAATATCGTGCATTCTGCTTCCGACCCAGGTTACCCGTGACGGAAAACCAGACTTCTCTGCGCTTGATTCCAGGTAAGGGAGGAGCTCGACCAGGAGGAGGACGTTGGAGAGATAGTTGACCTGGACGGTGGCCTCGTGTCCAGTTGGACTGCGCTCAAAGTTAAAGCGGTTGATACCTGCATTTAGAATGAGGATATTGAGGGTTGGAGCCTCCTGCTTCAGGGTCTTGGTGAATGCTTGGATGCTATCGTACCGCTCAGCGTCGAGCTGGAGAATTTTGATGGTTGGGTTGTTTGCTTTGATCACTGGGTCTTCGAGAAGCTCCTTTGCGCATGCGTCTCCTTTGATGATATTGCGTACAGCGAGGATAACAACTGAACATTTGGCTTGGAGGAGTTGGCGTGCTGTTTCGAGCCCGATGCCTGCGCTGGCGCCGGTGACGACGGCAGTTTTGCCGCTCAGGTCGATGTTTGAGGGCAGGGGAGCGATTTTAGGTTGTCCGAACATGGTGCTAGTGAGTCCAAAGTCAGGTTAGGGCAGAATAACTGTACAGGGTGAATCTGAGTACACACCTGTGTGAGATTTGAAATGAATCCTTTCCTTGAGTATGTTTTGAGTTTTATAGAAATGATGTTTTTCAACCCCAGCACACAGGCTAAAGCTGGGCTTTAAGTTCCTTCCAAGAATAAATAAACTAGAACCATCTTTGTCCAATTAATAATTCGGCTCTAAATTGTGGCAGTCCGACGCAACATTAGAGCGAAGAACGAGATATACACATCAGCGCTCGGCCGAACGATTGTGGGTCAAACCCCAACCAATCAGAGACCACTATACAATATTTCGATAAGAAATCATCGATTGCAAGCTATCACAGGTAGCTCCATTTTTTCGAGAGGATCCAGATCTGTGATGGAAACGTGCTCTAAAGATCACTCTGGAAGCTGGGGCTTTGTTTGTGCCTGCCTATAGATCAGCCGCCAGGTAGAGAGGTGTTCTATGCAAGCAGGACGCTACTGCAAAAAAACTCTCTCATGACCTAGCGGATTAAGTCAAAATTCCCGGGCGATAGGTGTGTAATATTGATATGTGTAAGTCGTCGTAGTTTAGTTATAGAATAAAAAGATTAGGAGATATCAGAAAAGCGGCCGCAACCAGAATTGGAAATCCTTACCTGTCAAAGAGAGGAGCTTCTTAATGAATTAGTTGAACAACATCACTAATCGCATTCAGAGTAACACAGTATTCAAGATTCAGAGAGTCATGTTATTGAGTACATACCCAGATACCTACTTATATACGCTACTCTATAGGATACGCTAGGTTGTGAAGGTGATTAAAGAATGATACCCACTAAGCCAGCTTTTCCTACCTATATCATGGCTCTAACTAAGCAATTCCTCGTATATTGATGGGAACTAAGCGAAATGATGCGATTTTCTTTGATGCTGAACATAACATTTTTCTGAGTCACAATTTAAGACTATTGCGCCATACTAGATATAGAAATGATGTGGTGTTCAACTAATTTTGTGGTATTCAACTAATGAGCTCCCAAAGGAAATACAGTACGTATGCACACCCTACTTACAATAGTAAATGTTACTTTATTTGAAGACGGACAGCTTAAAAATTGCTATTTGGATGAACAATGAATTGAGACTCCGGATCTCAAAAAATATGAATTCAGATGCTTTTTCCTGGCTCATTTGCTGTACAATATTAAAGATGATTCCAAGCCCGGACGTTCATGAATCCTCTTCCGCTTCCTCACATCCATCCTCGGCAGCAGCCTCAACAGCTGCGATCATGTCTTCCTCGTTCTCATGTTCATCCTCGTGATCTTCCTCCGCATCATCGCCATCTCCAGCCTCGTTAGATTCAGTACGCAACTTTCCTCCTTTTCTCTGCGGCAAGACCTTCATGAACGCCTCTCCCCAGTCACCCAGCTCCAGCCACTTGAGCATAATATCCACGACATGGTTGGTCGTCAACACCGAACGAGATGCCATTTGAATGTAGTCGCCGATAGGAAGCTTGGCCGTCTTGATACCCTTCGCCATGGCGCTCTTGTAGCAAACAGCCTTGTGCCGATTCTTATCCACCAGTCCTCCAATAATATAAGTATCGTAAGGCTTTAGTTCAGTCAAAGTATTTTCGCTGTCACTGCTGAGATAGATGATCTCTCCATCCTCAGGTTTAGCATCGGTCATGCTAGCAAAAGGGCCGGCAAACCTTCCACCCCGAGGAGGACCCATGAAGCCCTTCGCCATTTCAGCAGCAACCATGAAATCTTCCTGAATGATCTTGATCCCCTTCCAATTCTTATGCGCCGGAAGCACATTGTCGAATCGATCCTTGAGTAGTTTGTCGAACGAGCTGAACATCAGGTTGGACCGCCATTTTGCGCGTGTGTTCTCCGAGTATGAGCGTGTCAATTGCGATGACAGAGAGACGCGCTCCTTCGGGTTCATAAGTTCATCATAGCCGCAGTCAATGATAATTGTAAAGGGCAGCAGAGTCGACTTTCGGTGCTTAGCCCGGAGACCCTCCCAGCCCTTGCGCAATTCCTTCACGGCTTCTTCGCCACCTTTCGCCCGGGCTTCCTCAACCATCGCTTGTCGGCGCACTTTCTTGTCGGCCATCTTTTCTCTCCGCTGGAGCCGGCGCAGGTCGCGTTCATTCTCCCATTTCTGTCGCTTGAGGAGCTTCTTTAGTTGATTCTTGGACATTTTCGGTGCGTCGCCATCTGCGCCTTCAGCTGGAGCAGCTGGAGCAGTGCTTGGTTCGGCATTGGCGTTTTGTGCCTCCGACACTTCGGGTTTCGCAGCTTCAATCGTAGACACGGCCGTGTTCGCGGGTTCTGGCGCAACCGGCACGGCACCAGTCATAGCAGGTCCAAGCTCCGAATGGGTAGTCTCGTCATCGTGTCCGAGCTTCGGCAATTTTCTTGGCCTCTCGTCGTCCGTCATGGTGTATTATGGGAGAAATGTTTTCTTAATGTTCAACCAGAAAGAAAGAGTGGGCTGTCAGTTGTAGATCCCGAAGCGCGGATTAAAAAGCCCAACTCAGCACTCACTGACCAATCACCGCCCTCATAGCCCTCATTACTGTTCCCACTCACGTGACTACCGTCACTCGATCAACTTCTCCGTTTCTCGACTTTGAATCGATTGCTCTAACCCCAAATCCCCCCACTCTCCCGCCATCATGCCTCAGGATATGCCCCCAACGGGGGGCTACGCCCAAGTCCAGTACAAGGTATGCCATTGACGCAGCTTCGCGTCCAATCCAGGCCCTGCCGAGCGATCGCAGTCTCGCCCTTTACCCAGTCCAGGGTCCGGAACCCGCTAACGCTCTCTCTCGCTCGAATTATAGCGGAACCTCCCTGCCCGTGGCTTCAAGCCTTGGGTTTACATGGTCGGCATGCACGCGATCATGGCCTACGGTTTCTACAAGTACTTCCACGGTGTCCGTGAGCAACGGTACGTTTCGTTTCCGGGGACCGCGAGCTCCGCTTTCTTCTTTCGCACCGGACAGAGATCTTGATTTCGCATTCACCATGAAGTCCCGGCTGCAAATTGATATTTGGGTGCTTCCGACTGAATATGAGGCTAATCCTTATTTCCGGTGTAGTGAGCTTTCTCGCGAGAAGATGTGGTCCCGTCTTTACCTCACTCCCCTCCTCCAGGCTGAGGAGGACCGTGACCAGGTCCGCCGCTACTACGCCGACCAGGCCCGTGCTAAGGAGCTCGGTATTGAGGACAAGGTCTACAACTCTGAACGGTATGTTTTGACCGACCCGCAGCTTACCAATACTTTGGTCATTGTTCGGATTTGTTGATTGCTAACCTCTCTGGATTGCATAGCTTCATCCGTCCCACCTTTGCCATTACCCCCAGCAACGTCACTCAATAAACGGAGCTACAGGCTTTGACTTGATTCGTGCCTTTTGTGATTGAGTCCCTGCTTCTTTTGTACAGGGACTGGAGTTGGATTTGCGGATGATGCGGTCGTGGTCGAAAGATCGGCCATTTTCCAGATGGTCTTGTCTCGAGATGCTCGAGAAAAACACTGTAGATATACATTTCTAAGAAGGTTTTAGTTTGGTTTTGCAATATCATTTCTTCATGCGTTCTACGACTGAGAATAAAAGGTACCGACTGCTGGAGCTCTGGGTATTGAGTATTAGACAAAAATATTCGTTGGCCTTGAGAAAAGTCTACGGTGCAAGTTGATTTGTTATGTGCTTAAGCACGTTCATATTGTTTTTGGCCGTCTATGGGTATAGAGAGGCTAGTCTATAGAAATGGTCTCAAAGCGCCGCCACCGGGGTAGTCCGTAAGATCGCAAGCGAATATAAGGAATGCGCAGAAAAGCTTAACAAAGTGCGCTCAAGATGCAAGTCTTGAAACACCCAGACTGCAATGGAAAGATGCAACATACAAAGCTAACAATGGCCTCGGCTCAACAGATCAGCATGATGACATTAGAACAATATGAAATATTATGCACAAAGTCAGAGTACCATGCAGGCAAGTGTCATGGAGATGGAATGTTTGGTGCCAAAGACGCATGCTACCCAGAGGCTGGGAAACTGGAGCGAGGCGTTATACCGAGACTGCTGCATTGTGGAACCAAGCTGGATGCCGATCTGAGCTGTGCATCGTGGAGATCATACAATCACCATCAAGCTCGAGATAGGAGGCAGTGGGGATTGCTAAAAGCGCCAACGGACTGTAGAAAGCATTCTGGGCGATGCAATCTGGCAGTTATTGGCCAAGTTAGCCGAACATATCAGCCACTCCAGAAAGATCGGGCCCGTCATTGATATCAACGCGATGATTTGTCTGTTGAGTCTCCATCTCGTTGGTCATGTACCGCTCCTGAAGCGCACTACGGGCTTTCCGACGGTCCTCACGTGAGCCGAGGATTTTACCTTGCTCGGCAATGCTAACACCGCGCAGGGACTCAAGGAGTTCAAGCACCAAGGCGCGTTGCTGACGAGGGGAGGGGGATCGATGAAGCTGGGCCTCTGTGTGTGAAAGCTTCTCCGGGGTGATGCCCGGTAATGTGAGGAAGATAGAGCGTGGGGTGCAGGTTTCCATTCCATACAAGACCCAGATCGACGCAATAAGCTGTGCCAAATCTTTCTGCATGTCGACGAAGTATGGTTCATGAACCGATGTAATGCAAGCCTTGAGAACATCCGAACAGATAAACTCGCGGATGGTCAGGGTAGTTTGGCTGTTGTGGGGAGGAGCAAAGTCTGGAAGAATCGAGCGAATAACACGGGTGATGATGCTGCAGCATCGGGTATCTCGCATGCGGAGTGCGTGTGTACAGAAAAGCATGAGAGGTTCAAATATCTCCGGCGATGAAAGTACAAAATGGCGGATTGAATCTGAAATATCAGGAGTAGATTGAGGAGCGCTCGGGTCCGCCTCCGTTCGATCAGGATCTAAGACATTAAACACATTAGCATACCGAAGACGACTAAGGACATTAAGAGACGACTTTTGGGTTTCTTACCTCCTCTTTGTGGATCGAACAAGCTGGCCACCATGATGACGGCAGAATAGGTCAATTGACGGAGTACGCTTTCGGATTTCATTTCATCAGTGAGATCCCCATCGGCGAATCCATTCTTCCGTGCTTCGATGATTTCCCACTCAGTAGTGATCTTACGATCAATGCTTCTGAACAAAGTGGAAAGCATAGGAGGGAGAAATTGGCTGCGGTACTGCACTGGGCAGTCGTCGATCAGACAGCGCGAAATGTTGAGCAGGACTGAGTATTGATGAGAAGAGAGATGCTCTGCATCCTTGAAGAGAGCTTCGGACAAAGGCCCAGGGAGCTCGGAATATCCGTAGAACTGGTCGCGCATTCTGCTCATACTGAACAGCATAGAGTAACAGGATTCACGAACTGCTCTAATCTTTCCTCGAACAGAGGATGCAAAGCCCTCAATGGTTGACTTTGAGGCGGTGATTCTAGCATAGAAGTCATCACGACTTCCACTGGAGATACCAGCTTGCCAAAAGCGGTCTGTCAAGATTCGCTCGACCACTGCTCGCATCTCATCACTCACTGTCCAGTTTGACGGATTGTGGAAAGCATGAACATGATTGAGCAGAGGAAGAAGGGTCCGTAGAATCTGAGGTATCAAGTCATGCCACATATTGCAAGCCACGGCGTATGCCGGAGCGGACTGCTTTAGCTTATCTGTGGACACCGCGAGCATGGTTTTGGTACCCCGTAGTGGGAGCATTTGGAATTTCTTGGTCATCTCCTCCTGGACAAGCTTTCCTTGGCTGTCCAGAGGAGCCGATGACCAATCGGACAGCTTGTGCGCCTGCAAGGCCTGCATGTATGATCCAACATTTTCCAGTCCAAGCATTGAGCAAAAGCCTTCAAACGATGAACTCATGCGACAAAACTCTTCATCCTGCCAAGCCTCCCGGATCGGTTCAAGGAAGGAAGCCAGGCGGCTAAGACGTACATTCGGGTCAATATTGTTTGCTCGTTGCATGATGATAAGTAGGATAGAAGTGAGCTCCATCTGGAGCTTATCATCGACACGATTGGCCTGTGTGATCTCCCTGATCTTCGGTTCAAGCAAATCATAGAATGTGGAAAAGTAGTCGGCATAACGGATTGCAAGCCGGCGTAGCTCATGGCTAGCCAATCCGTGGAGTTCCTTGACAGCCTCAGAATAGGCAGGGAACTCGGGATGGTCCTGGAGCCGCGTCATGAGAATATGCTCGAGTACTTTTAGAGCGAAGGCAGGGTGACTATCCAAGGCCCGTGAAGAAACATCAACCACCAGCTTGATGACTCGCTGCTTCATTACGGGGTCCTCATAAGACCTCTGCATTAGGCTTGAGGCCCAATTTTCCACGGCATATTCTAATTGACTGCGTTCCTGCTCATCTTCTTGTGGGGCTTTACCATGAGCCTCAATCCATTTGTGATAGCCCTTAATAACCGCCTCCACCACGGCAAATTGAGCGTCTGCGCGCATGAGCGGAATGGAAGATTTGTTGAAGGTCTCCATACTGAACGGCTGGGCAGAATTGTAAAGATTGTCCAAATTGCCATCCACCCTGCTTAAAATCTCACTAATGGCTTCCTGGGGTCGCTTGAAAGTAATAGTTTCGATGATTGATGAACAATAGCGGCGATAGTTTCCAACAAAGGCATGGCGTTCGGGAATCGTATCAATGTCTTCCACAAGGAATTGCACTGTTGGGTTTTCGGATTCGGTGGGAAGGGACTCCCAGCGGATCAATCTCGCAGTACAGATATTCAAAAGGTTTGGGGTCTGTGCCACGACAAAGTCCAATTTACCGATTTTGTTGATGGGCAGTAGCCTGGACCACAAATGCAAGACAGGAATTGACACAGTCAAACTCTCATGCTGCATGACGTTCACCATGAAATTGAAGAACGTCGGGAGATCCAAATGGTGCATGGTTTCTCTCAATAGTCGGTCATCTTCTAAGCAACCCGCGACATAAGAAACCATCTGATGATTCTGTTAGCTATTGCATCCATATCGCTGGTAAGAACATCATAGCATACCTCGGAAAGCTTCTTAGAAATGAGATACTTGGGTTCATCGATGTCATCTGGGCCTACAATTGACCATTGATAGAGATTTTGAAGGGTGCTGAGGTATTCGGGTTCGAAGAGGAGACAAACAAGGGCCTGTGATTCTTCATTGCCCATATTGCTCCGACCATATAGCGCATGCAATGCCTCTATTCCGGCCTACCAAATATGTGGTCAGTCAAACAGTCTCTCTGGGTATACTCAAACAGATGGCTTTCTCACCAGCAAAATCTGCTCATCTTGGCAAGTCAATGACCTGAAAATGGCGGGCACAACCTGTGACGCCACAACGGCCTTGTAAATTGACCAAGATAGTGCAGAGCGCAAGGTCATCAGAGCTTTGACCGCTGCATCGCGAGCCTGAGGGGAGCCGGAAGAATTTTGGACGCAAGTGTCCAAAAACCCGCAAATCCGAACGAGCCAACCTTCCTCACCAAAACGTTCCGCCGCGCACTTGCTTTTGTCTGGGTTGATTTGTTCAACAATCGCAACAGGAGTAAAAATCTCCACCAATGCGCGATTGAGCTCAGATCCACGAAGCGATGACACGGTATCCTCGCGGAAGAAAACATCTTCGGACAAGGTCTCCAAGACGGCGAGAACTAGCTCGTTGTGCACCAGCGACGAACCCCAAAACTTCACCAGCGCTTCATCCATGTCCACCCAATCCAAGGCCCAGCTCTTCTTGGCAGCCTCTGACCACAGCTGAGGAATCTTGTTGCGGAAATAGGCAGGATCTTCGGGGCGAATGTTTTCGGCGAGTTGGAGGATCATCGAGCGCACGTTCGCGGATTCTTCGTGGTTGGAGACGGTATTGGAGAAGGAAAGGTGACGAAGAACATGATCCAGCAAGGTCAACCCGAAGTATCGCACGACGTAGGCATGGTCAGCGCGTGAAGCAAGTAAAAAGCCGTTGCGTGATGCCGCGTTGCTATCTTTGAGAGATTCAACAAATGTCAATGCCTCTTTGCGAAGCTCGTTCGTAGATGCAGGGCTGTGGATCGCCTCGAGTGCTCGAATGATATCGGCCAGGCCGGCCTCCGACAACTCCTCAGCAGCCATCTTGTCACCGCGCAGAGATGTAAACGCGGTGGATAAAGTACGGAAGTGGGGTTTTGTTTTTCGAGGGGCGTTCGATGCAGAAAAGTCAATTCCTGGCACTCCTGATTGTATGAGAATTGCTTTCTGAGGTCAGAAATGGCAAGCAACGCTACATGAATCGAGGAAATGAGGCTGAAGGGAAGGTAGTATGGCCGTTGACCCGTCCGTTGGGATGCTTAGCAGTCGGACACAGCAGCAACGGCCATTCGAGGGTAATAATCGAATCTTCGCGGAGGGTCAAAGGTGGAAGGGGTGGTTTGGGGAGGGATCGTAGCAAGTCGCGTACAAAGGACGGGGTGGGGGGATGTGTTTTTGCGGCGGGTGAGCGAGACTCCAGGTGATGCGGGAAGGAAGCCGGAAGTTTGGGAATTGCCGGAGAATTTTACCAACACATCCCCATAGTGATAGGCACACCGCTCCCCTCGAAAGATGCACCCTTAGATTCGCTGAGACATCAAGGAGCTTTGCAGCTTCTAAAAGGGCGTCGCCAATCTCTCTTTATATTGCCTCTTCCTCTATCTACTGACTCGTCATAGCAATGCCCCTCAATCGTCACCGGTTGTTTATCTTATCTCCTGCACGCGATCCATGGGTTGCCATGCCTGTTTGGCGCCAACAGACGCGGTGGTGCATATTGTACCTGTCTAAATATGTGGAGGATGTTCCAAAGGTTGACGGTTTTCTGACTTTCAATGCTGACCTTGAGGATTACCTAACATACCCAGGTGGTGCACCTCAGCTGCTTCTAAAGATATATTTAAACAGAATGTGACCATGAACCCGTTGGTAGGCGGTATATATTGTATTGCATGGACGTGATAACGAATTGGACGACTAAGATAAAACCATAATTCACATCATAAGGCATTGAGCTCGTTGGCACTGGTCAAAATATGTCATGCTTTCACAAGATTGATTTGCAATCTCTCCTGGCTGACGTTTGAGCCCTTCAATCTGGATACTCTGTTCCCCTTCGGCGTGCCACCATCGGAGGCGCTGAACTTTGATGCTCTGAATCTCGTAAAGATCGAACTCCCACTTCCCTCCACTCACCGAGACCACAGTGGCGGCTTCCGGGAAATGAAAATCGGGAAGATAGATCTCTGTTGGAGCATCGGATGCTGTGGCTTTCTTGGCTGTCAAAGACATAGTGAATCTGCAATTTTGAAGATCGAAGACGTGGTTCTCCACAGTCCCACTCACATAGATTGGACTTGGGCGAAGGAATGCTTCCGCCGCACGGTAGCCCTTGGGTTGTGAGGGCTCCTCACTAGAAATCGACGGAGATACCAATGCACCCTTGAGATTGCGTGGTCCAACTCCAGACTCACCACCACTGCTATGACTTTCAGAGTAGGCAGGCGAATTTGAGTTAAGAGAGCGGCTAGCAATTCCTGCTGGCAGCTCCAAATCATCGTGGGAATAGATAGACAAATCCTCTCCATTCCACTGGTCTCCCCATTGATGATTGTTTTCTGTTTCATAAACCCAAAGCGTGAATCCGTTGGAAGTGCTGCCTTCAAGGGCAAAATGATTGGCGTCCATTGCACTCGTTTGGCTGCTATAATCCCCTGTTTGATATGCGTGTTTGTCATCCATATCATATGGAATTCCAATCTCCGTGAAAACCATCGGATGATCTCCCATGTAAGTCAAGCTTTCGTCTCGAAGAAATTTGAGTTGATCGCGAAGACAATTACGAATAGCGGTTTCGCCAAGTTTAACAGCAAAGGCTGGAGCCCAATATTTCCCTCGAAGAACACCGATGACATCGACATTGTAGAGTCGGTTCCTAGTATGATCAGACATGCGACGATTTCACAAGGGAATTGGAGGTTTTTGCACTTACCAATGTTTCGTGATAAGAGTCAGACCATCATAGAAATGGACAGCATGGACCATGTTTGGGTCGTCATCGATTGTGCCTTTAAGAACTGGTGGGACCTCCATTACCGGCGGCTGACATAGCATGATGGCTTCCGGCCAGATATTGCGAATCGCATCTCTGTATGCGCGATAATGGCGCAGAAAATATGTGTTGGTGAATTTCTCATAGTCCAACTTCTCTCCTGTCGCGGGTACTTTGGAGAAGTAGTCTTTTTGTAGCAACGTATCCGTTAATGGATCCCACACTCCATGTTGCGCCCATATGCATTCACCGAGCTTCCAACCATCACCTCTCTGCCATCCATATTTAGTGTCATCATGGTCCACATCTAACCACGCTTGCACGCCCTCTGGGTCAATTAGCTCTCTTCCTGTTTGGTGGGGTCCAAAACCACCAAAAGCCCATGTTGTTTGCTCACAAGCTCGGCCAGATCCAGTGAGAATCGCTTGAAAAGCTGTCGGTGATGTTCCAAGCTGTAGCTGCTGCTCGGGCGGAATTACAGAAATGTCTTGCACGCCAATCAAACCACGGTGGGGTTCGTTCATACTTTCCCAACCGATGACTACATCGTGTTCGAGATCACCAGCTTCGTGAATCTTCTGAGCAAGGTATTTACAAGCCGCGATAAAATGACCCTGAAGATAATCCTGGATGTTCATGCCGTCGATTATGGCCTTGGGTGCAAAATCTCGTCCCGCCCAAAAGAGCGTGAACATCGTTTGACACACCAGTCGAGTGTAGTTCGTGCTCCATATCATTTTTGGAAACTCAGCCGGATTGTCAAATGTGTTGTGAACAAGAGCTGCCTGGGTAATCTTGAAGCTCTTGGGATTAAACCCTGCTGCATAGAGGGTCCACATAGGCGCCCCAGAGCCTCCAGACAGCCTCGACCACTTTTTATGATCAGTCACCTATCGTTTGTCTTTTGATTATTTGAAACTTACCACATCCTGATGAGGATCCATGAAGACATAGAACTCGTATTGCTTGGCTATTCTGAGGACCTCGATGGTGAATTTGATCCATTCATCATCATAGATGCCCGGACCAGCATGCTCGATGGCTTCCCATGTAAAAATATACCTGATCGTGTTGTATCCCCATTTGCGTAGCCTTTTGAAATGAACATGTGAGTCCTCGAGAGTGAACGGTCTCCCGACAAACGATACATCATCTGCCTCGAAGAATTTGTGCGACTCAAACGACGGGATATCAGGAGTCTTTGGGTATTTGGCATCGCCAGCCACGTTAATACCCCTTAGGATAACATCTCGACCCTCTGTGTCACGAAACGACTTCCCATCGATATGAAGGCGCAGGGAGCCCATCTTGACGATGGAAAGGATAAGACAAAACGCCTGATTGGATGCCGAGGATCAAATTTGACCAACTTCGCAGTCAGGCTTCTTCAAACTAGTATATGTGGACCGGCTGAATGAAAACATAGCAGGTGAGCTCAGCTAGCTCCGGCATAGATCAGCGCTAAAAGCCGCGGTCGGGCAGACCTACCTGTGTGCATACCAAGCAAGAGGCACAGATATGTTCCTCAATAATGGAAATTATTCAGTGACAGCTCTAGGCAAGTGGACCAGGCTCAGGGATGACGATGACACGGTAAAAAAGCAATAAGGGATCAAGGGAACAAGGGAACCAAGCGGTGAAGTTGAGGAGTTGATGATGGGGTACATTCCGATAAGTCCGATAAGGGGTGACGTATCGATAGTACCAACGGCGCTAACCGATTCGCCCGCAAACTGCTCCACCAACACACTCGAACCTCCCCGCTCCTCTTATGAGCGCCCACTGACAATGTCGACCAAGGGCGCGCTAAAAGCTGTACGAGCTGCTATCGATGCAAAGCAGTGGGATGTTGCCGCCGAGAAGGCTCGTGATCTGCTAAAAGATGATGCGAAGAATTACAATGCGTGTGTCACTCAAATCAACAAGGTTCAACATTTGACTATGGGAGCTCACAACTATTTCTATTCCACAGAAACCTATTCCTGGGCCTCGCAAGCGATAAATTGCGCAAAGTGGATGAGTCGGAAGCTGCATATCTAGCTGCAACTCGCATCAAGCCTGAAGACCGCGCTGCTTGGCAAGGTTTGATCGCTTTGTACGAAAAACAGGGCAGTCAGAAACTCGACGCCTACCACGATGCGGTTCTCAAATTCGGCCTGACACTTGTTGATCGGTATGCATAAATATATTGAATATTTCTAATTGGACACAACGATGGGCTAATGGTATACAGTGATGAACCCGAACGTTGTCAAGATGTGGTCAACAACTACGCCAAGCTCGCTCGCAAGTCTGGCACCACAGCCCACCAGAAAAAGGCTCTGGAACTACAATTACCAACCTCCCCATTGTACAGCTTCCTTGAGGGACGCCTACTTCATCCGTCCCTAACTTACCTTCGCTTGATCGAGATCACCGAACCGGAAGAAAAGGAATACATCAACCGTGAAATCGGAGAGCGCAGAACCCGACTGGGAGCGCGAATTGACCAGGTTACAATGGAAGTCAAGAGGGAAGCTTTCAAAAGAAGCTCGCTGAACGAACTCTATGCCGGCCTGATTCACTGGACGAACGATGATGCAGTTCGACGCCAGTACGAAGAAAAGCTCCTCCAACGAACATACGATGAACTCGAGGTTGCTCCTGTGAAATTAAAGAGAACGAAGAGGAATGAGGTTATCAAAGCAGCAGAAGGAATGGTTATCATCAAGCATCCTTTTGAACTTGCCTGGAAAATTGTGCTGGAGTGGAAGGATATTGACAACTATTCGGAATGGGATGTAGGCGTTGTGCGGGAGTTTATCGAATTCTTCCCCGAGACGGGGCTCGCTAAAGTGTTGAAAGGCTTTCTAGCGAGTGAGCTCTCGCCTTTTCCCCAGGAAAAGACAGCAGAAGAAGATGAAGAGGCGTCCGCTTCTAAGGACTCCGAAATACCGGAAGAAAGTGACATGCCGGCTGATAGGTTGATCCTCATGGTTGAAGGCCTTGATTTGGCTCGTTCTTCAGTTATTGCGCACCGAATTATGGCTGATCTCTACCTGTCCATGGGGGAGCATCAGAGTGTGGTCGAGGTAGCTCGCAGGGGCCTGCTCAATGTTAAAGAACTTGGCTTCCTCACCACCATGAATCTGACCAAGACAACTGATGCTTTGAACATTACACTCGCCAATTCTTTGATTCACTATCAGTCTCCTAGACACCATCCAGAGGCCAAAGCGATTTTCGAAGGAGTCCTTGAGAGAAACCCAACTTCCACAAGCTGTCTCTTGGGTATTGGACTGATCTCAAAGGTTGACGAGGATTTCCCCGAGGCTGTGGACTTCTTGCAACGTGCCTTGTCGCGTGATGCATCAAACGTATTGATTCGCGGTGAACTTTCCTGGTGCAGGGCACTGACTGGTGACCTCGAGACGGGTCTGAATGGCCTCCAGGACGCATTACAACGCCTCCAAGAGGAGAGGTTCCCGAACCAGGAATTCAAAGGCGAGCTTCTCTATCGCATTGGTTACTGCCAATGGGAGTTAGACCCATCTCCGGCTGCCAGAAAAGACCGCAACGGGGCCTACGCTAGTTTCCTTGCATCCATTAAAGCAAACATGAACTTTGCTCCGGCATACACGAGCCTAGGTTTCTTTTACGCCGACTATAAGCGTGACAAGACTAGAGCACGTCGGTGTTTCCACAAAGCGTTTGAATTGTCGTCCTCAGAAATTGAGGCAGGAGAACGTCTTGCTAGAGGGTTCGCTGACCAAAAGGAATGGGACCTTGTTGAAGCTATTGCCCAGCGAGTAGTTGACTCAGGCCATGCCAAACCGGCTCCTGGATCAAAACGAAAGGGCTACAGCTGGCCGTATGCCGCACTTGGTACAGTGCAGATCAACAAGCAGCAATACGCTAAGAGTATCGTTTCATTCCAAGCCGCTTTGCGAATCGCACCTGGTGACTACCATTCCTGGGTGGGTCTGGCGGAGAGCTATCACCACTCTGGGCGATATGTCGCTGCGACCAAGGCTTTCGAGCATGCGAAGGCATTGGAAGACACACTGTCAAGCGAAGAAAGTGAGCATATCTGGTTCGCAAGATACATGTTGGCCAATGTGAAACGCGAGCTTGGCGAGTATGACTCTGCCATTGCCAGCTATGAGAATATTCTAAGCACAAGGCCCCATGATATTGGCAACTCAATTGCCTTACTTCAGACATTGGCAGAGAGCTCGTGGAAGAGTTTGAACACGGGCTTATTCAACAATGCCGCGGAACTTGCGGCTAAAACCATTCACGTGGCTCACTCACTTGCAGAGGTCCGCAGTGATATTTTCAACTTATGGAAAGCAGTAGGCGATGCCTGTGCCAATTTCTCTCACATCAAAAAGAAGACGGAGAAAATGCCTGTCTCTGTTTGCAAAGCTTTGTTGACTACTCAGCTTGATCCTGCGGCGCTGGATATCATGACTGAGCTTGATGGAATGGGCCAAGGCTGGCTCGAGTCTAGCGAAACAGATGTTTCATCAGACACCTGCATCTACATGGCTATTCTTGCATACAAACGCGCAATCCATGTTTCTGCCAATGATCAACATGCCCAGGCTGTTGGATGGTACAATCTTGGTTGGGCTGAATTCCGTGCGTACCGAAGTGTAAAGCCGGAGGCTGGAAGCAACGGCAAGAGGCCCCGTAAGTTCCTTAAGACGGCAATGCGGTGTTTCAAACGAGCAATTGAGCTTGAAGCCGGAAACTCAGAGTTCTGGAACTCGCTTGGTGTGGTCACGACTAGCTTGAGTCCCAAGGTTGCTCAGCATGCGTTCATCCGTAGCTTGCATTTGAACGACCGAAGCGCGCAAGTGTGGACCAATCTGGGTGCGCTCTATCTACTACACAATGACATTCAACTCGCGAACGAGGCTTTCACTCGTGCCCAGTCTACTGATCCGGACTACTCACAAGCATGGGTTGGCCAGGGATTCCTCGCACTTCTCTACGGGGATAAGAAGGAATCACGTGGTCTCTTTGCACATGCATTTGACATCTCTAATTCGTCTGATATGCTTCCCAAGCGCCAATACTCCTTGACACTGTTCGACCATCTTCTTTCTGACTCTTCTGCGTCTAATGAAGTGTCTCAGTTGATCCAGCCGTTCTTTGCACTTCATCAACTTTGCATTCAGGATCCCTTTGATCTGCCTTTCATGCATGTATCTGCTCTGTTGGCTGAGAGGATGGGCGAGGCAGCTGATGCTGAGTCCAGCCTGGAAGTTGTGTGCGCAGGCATGGAAGCTGAGTACGACGAATCGGAATCTGTGTCCTCATTGTCAAAGTTTGCGCAGGCCAATGCAGATTTCGCGCGTGTTCTTCTTGCACGCCACGAGTATGGACAAGCGATAGAGAAGGCCGAGACTGCCCTCTCACTCTCAGGCGAGGAAGATGCCAATCAGTTCGACCCTGAAGCTTGCACCAAGCTTCGCCTGTCAGCACACTTGACTGCTGGTTTGGCATACTACTTCACAAGATCAATGGATAGTGCCATCGATATGTTCCGTGATGCTCTGCAGGAAGCTAACAACGCCCCCGATGTCGTTTGTCTCCTTGCTCAAGTTCTTTGGGCCAAGGGTGGACAGGAAGAAAGATCAGTTGCTCGCCAGCAGCTTTTCGACTGTATTGAGAACCACCCAGACCATATCGGCGCCATCACCCTCCTCGGAGCCATTGCTCTGATGGACGAGGACAAGGATGTGATTGAAGCAGTTGAATCTGACCTTCATAGTATGGTCACTCGCGATGACATCGATATACATGATCGAGCCAAGCTTCTGAAGCTTCTAGCTGCGATTTCTGCCAAGGGATTGAACGAGGATGCTGTCCTCCCCGAAGACTTGCGACAGATCAAAGAAGCCACCGGAGCCATTATGTTATCCCCTGGTCAGCCACAAGGCTGGTTGGAGCTTTCTGCCGCGTCAACGTCTCCATACCCCGCCGAAATGGCCATCAGCCGGGCTGTACGTTGCGTGCCTCCTCATGGCAATCTCGACGCAACCGACCTTAGTCAAGCGTATGCTGAGACTGGCAAGGCTGGGGATGCTTTTAGGTCAATCATGGTTGCACCTTGGAAACGTGAAGGCTGGGAAGGGTTGGACTATGCCTTGACTAGTTCAGCCTGATCAGTTTCTGTGGACCAATTTCACAGTCCAGTGACGTACTCATTGTGAAGATATGTTACATACCTTTTACTTATCATTAAAGCTTAGCAAAAGAAGACAGCATAGATTCATGACATACACCCTGTAGAAAGCATTACCGTCGTCTCGAACCTCCATCCTGTTGGGTGTCTTCTGCCTCCATAGACGCAATCCTCTCTAATAACCTCGACTTTCGCCCTTCCTTCCACGGTCTATCTACCAGCTCGATCTTCCCACCAAGCAAAGTAGCGCACCCGGGGTCCAAAAGAATCATCCCTCTAGCAACTGTTACACTTCGCAGCATAAGCTTCGCTCCAATTGCCAGCTTCTCGAGCGAAACACCATCTATCCGCTGCATCTCAATAGCCACAGCCTTGGTCCCAGCCATATCTTCAAGGATCAACCGGTGCGGCCCAGAACCACTACTCCCCGACGCGGCAGGATTTGTCCCCGAACCATTGTTTGCTGCTGCCTCAGCATCCTCACCCACAGAAATTGTGCGCACAATCTCGCGTCCTCGAACAGCCTCACCGCGCTCCACGCGCTCAATTGCTTCGACCTGACTCCAGAGACTTGTACCAATGTCTTCGATGTCGAGGACTTGTACCGGGATTGGACCTTGGAGGTGCCTTTCTTGTATGTTCGGGTCAAAAATATCGATGGGTAACACGGACGAAGGGTCTCTGGAGAGTGATTCACGAAGATCAGAGCCGAGAACGCGAAATAGAGCTGTCTTGGTGAGTGCGGAGGCGGAGATATTGCGCTGTGCGGTGGAGGAAGCTAGGAAACTGCTGAGCCACGTCGGGGAGATACAAAGACCCGTAGAGCTCTGAACTTGCGCGATAATTTGGTCAGCCGTAGACATGGTCAGTCTAAACCGATAGAAACGGCTGTATTTGATCTATGGTAGACTTGAGGAGAGAGAGAGTTGGAGTAAAAGTTGGAGCACCAAACAAATAAGCACGGACCACCGCTTAAAGCCGTTGACCTGGTCTCTTGCGCGACTCCGCAACTCTCCGCTACACCTCCCACCTCAAAACACATAATCATACGATGTCTACGATATCTTCGCCGCGCCCGTCCATTGCGTCCTCGCGGGCAGTTTCTCCTGCCCCGCCATCGTCCCGTCCGTCTCTCGATACGCTGAACACGAACGTCGGCGGCGGCCTCAGTACCTCTTCCACCCCATCCACTGCCCGCGCTATCTCACCGAACCCCCGACGGAACCGCTCAGCTTTGAGAGATTACTATAACCTTAAACCGCCCGGTACCGACTCACCCAGCACTGGTTCTACCTCTCGATCTCGGAGTGTGCCCAGAAACACCGATGCCGGCGATATTTCGAACCCCACGGCTTTGAGCTCAGGGACAGAGCTCGACAATGCAGACTTTGATCCGCAGCGCTACGTGGACCACCTGCTCTCGACATCCTCACTATCCACAATTCTAAAGGCTGAAAATACCCTCGTGGGAGATATCCGTACCCTGGACGGAGAGCGCAAAGCGCTCGTCTATGATAACTACTCAAAATTGATTCGTGCAGTCGAAACAATTGGCAAGATGCGGAAGAGTATGGATGAACGAGGTGCACCTTTAACCATGACCAAGACTCTGGGACCGGCTATCGCGTTCGTGGCAGAGACGGCGGGGGGTCTCATAAAGGAGGGAGAGGAGCAGCGGAAGCGGATCAAAGAGGCGCGAAATAATGAGCCAGTACCGGAAAAGATGGCTGAAAAGGAGACTGTGAAGTGGGTGCTTGCCGCTCCTGAGCGATTGGGCGATTTGCTGGAACAAGACCGACGTGAGGATGCGGAGAAAGACTGGAAGGAGGTTCAGGAACTTCTTGATGCCTGGGGTCAGGTCAAGGGTGTTGCTGAGATCCGAGAATCATGCGAGAAGGTTATGGGCCAGAGCCAAAAGGATTGAGGCAGCTGTGGTGGAGGATCGGCCATGATATTCGCGGTTTGAAGTCTCTATGGCATTCTGTGCAATCGCTCTTTGAGCAACCACCAATCCGGCTTCGCGACTCATGTCGCCCAGCGCATAGATCGCCTGGTCAAGTACGTCGCTGGTTCATATACGAGCTTGGCATGCAGTACTTTCAGGTATTGTGCCACTCGGCCACACAAGCAGAGATGATTTCATTTTGAAGATACCCAAGCAATTGTATTAATAGACCAAGCATATTATCATCTCTCATAAAGCCATATCATATCACATAAATCATTATTGGAGAGTCCGCACTTCACTTCAGAAGGTCCCGACTCGAATACATACTCGCCTTCAGCCCATACTCATTCTTCGAGGTGATTTCAAGCAATGTATATGCATCGCACTTGTAAAAGATCGGCGCTTTCCTCGGCTCAAATAGCCCCTGATTCTGCAACATCAGCAACACCTCCTTGACATCCTTTTTATCCTCAAAATCAGGCGTGTAGACACATATCAAACGACTCTGTCCAGACCCAGACCCAGACCCATCCTCCGTCGCAACCTTGGCATCTGCACGAATAGTCCCCTCATCCATACCCGTAACGAGAGTTTTCCATGTAGAATCCACTTCGCTCGCTGACGGGAATAACATCCATTTCCCACCTGTGACGCCCGTCTCACGCGCCAGCGCAAATATGTTTTTCTCCAGCTCACGGCGAAGCGGTGTAAGTTTGCGCGTCAATGAAGCTGTCGTCTTTGCACCAGACTTGTCATGAGCAGCTCGTAGCTCAGAAAGTGTGTCTTCAAAGACGCGGAGTAGCTCAGTACCCTTGCGGATAAATGTTGCTTCGTCGCGCAATTCGAGGTTTTTGATCAGGTTTGCCTTCCCGCGTGCCCAAATCCACGGGTCCTTCCCTGAAAACACTGTTTTGGAAGGAGGAAGTCGGGCAAGGAAGCTGGTGACGGATTCATTTGCGCCGCGTTTGTTGAGTGGGACCCGGCTGGGTGGATCATTCGAATCTCGGTCGGGCATGGGGGAGTCTGATGGCTCGCTTTTTGGAGACGGAGGTGCGCGCAGCTCATGTTGGATCGTTGATAGGAGCTTGGGGTGGTACTCTGACCAGTATGGCTCGATGTCGTAGGCTGCTACCTGCTCTTCTAGTCGTGCTTGCTCATTCTCGTCGCCTGTGGATGAGTTAGAGCTTTGGTTCTGTCATTGATTGGCCTTGGGTGGACTCACCGTAGAAGCTGGACTCATCTGAGAAGATCTCGGCGAGGTCTGGGGCTGTCAAGGTCATGATTCAAAGGTTGTTGGCTGCTGTAGGCGAAACAAGAGGTTGATAAGAGCTCGATCTTATCGATGTGGGGAAGTTAGGTCATTTGTGGGGCATCAACATGTACTAACTTATGTACTCCCACCACTCTCTAGATAGTCCATAGTGAGCCTCTAAGTAATATTATGGTACCGATTGCAGATCAATTGGCACGTAGAGGTAGAGTAGCACCTAATATTACCTCCCCTGTTGGACAATCACATAGAAGCTTTGTCAAACCCTGTTCACATCGCACAGGAACCTGGATATGGTATGTGGAATGATCCTGTATTTGAGGTCTTGTTCCGACGCTGATTGCAGAAAAAAGCCACCGTAAAATACGCACCTGCTATTACAGCCAGCCCCCTTCCCCGCAAAATCGTTTGACTTTCAAACACGAAAGTAGAGATTCTTTTAGCGATGAAGTCCGTCAGCTGATAAGAAGCTGAGCCCCTCCTTGAGCTGACTTGCAACTTCCAACCTTTTAAACTAGGAGATTCATGCTGCTTCCTTGATGGCGCCTATAACCTCCTCTGGGGAGAACAATAATTATGGAATTCAGATTGAAAATAACCACGGCAATATAACTGCCGAGTTCCATCCTCCAGGTAAGGTCCAGAAGAAATGACAACACCGGAGACAGCTGACAGATGGGTGCTTCTTGCTAGTGCGACAGGAAACTCAGCCGGATCCTTTATCCACAGTCCCATTCTCCCGTGATCCAGATTTCGTTAGCCGGAAGACACTTGATGAGATCCTTGAGAAGAACTCTGTTCCAGGCTCAAGAATAGCGCTTGTCGGTCTTGGGGGTGTGGGGTCAGTGAAAAACAGCCAGTGAGATATTTGTTCACTAACAAGTCTAAGGAAGTCGCAACTTGCTATCGAATATTCCTATCGGATCCGAGAGCGGTCGCCACTGACATGGGTTTTCTGGGTCCACGCCAGCAATTCATCTCGATTTGAGCTAAGCTTCAGGGACATTGCCTCCAGAGCCAGAATCCCTGATCGAGATGGTCCTGACGTCAACATATTCAAATTGGTAGAAAATTGGCTCCAGCATGAGAAGAGAGAGAAGTGGGTCTTGATTCTTGATAACCTGGATGATCATGAGCTCTTCTATACCAATGCAGCACAAGGTCAAGGTCCTAGTAACTCTTCGACCCGACCATTGTTAGATTACATTCCCCAAAAACAAAGCGGATCTGTCATCATTACGAGTCGCAGTCAAGACATTGCGCTCAAGTTTGTTAAAGATTCGTGCCTCATCCAAGTTGAACCAATGGAAAAATCAGAGGCACTTGAACTTCTCAAGAGAAAGATTGACTTTTCAGGCGAAGGCTTTCCCCAGCAGAGCCGGGAAAGTTTGGATCTATTGAAAGAGCTCGAGTACATGCCTCTAGCGATCATTCAAGCGGCCGCTTATATCAAACATCGAGCATCTCGTTGTTCGGTATCACAGTACCTCCAAATGTTCCGGCAGAGTGAGCGTCACGCGACCAGTCTGTTAAATTACGAGGCTGGACGTCTCTATCGTGACTGGGAGGCGAAGAATGCCATCTTAGTTACATGGCAGATCTCCTTCAACTTTATTCAACGAACAAGACCATCTGCAGCAGATTTGCTTTCCTTGATGTGCTTCTTCGACCGGCATGGAATCCCAGAACATCTTCTTCGAAACGAGATTGGAAGAGAGCACTGCGACCCAAAACTGGAAAGAGCTGCAGGTGACTCTAGTGATGAGGAGATAGATTCAATGACAAATTTTGATGCGGACCAAGACTTTGAAGACGATGTTTTCGCCTTGAAGAGTTATTCATTCATTCATATTGAGGACCAGAATGTATTTACAATGCATCGGCTGGTCCAGCTAGCTGCTCGAGCGTGGCTGGTGAGTCATAATCAAGGGGAGCACTGGAAGGAACAATTCGTTGTGAGGCTATCTAAGGAATTCCCGGGCGGGAATTATGAGAATTGGGTGAAGTGCCAGTCCCTTTTTCCACACGTCAAGTCAGCTCTATCGCAGCGGCCAGACTCGGAGGTGTCTACGCTTGAATGGGCTTCTCTGCTTTATCGAGGCGCATGGTATGCATTCAAAAAAGGAAACATCACGGATATGCTCGAAATGGTGTGGAATTCAAGGAAACAAAGGATTAAAATACTAGGCAAAGAAGCAGATGAATCCTTGTCTAGCACTTTGATGTTGGCAAACGGATACTGGCTCGAAGGGCGGTATGAGGATGCTGAGAAGCTCGAGCTTCAGGTGGTTGAAATTCATATGATGAAGTTCGGCGAGAATCACCACCACACGCTGATTAGCATTTCGAACCTGGCTGCGACGTATAACTACCAGGGGCGAATAGAAGAGGCTAAGGAGCTTCAGAGACAAGTAATGGAAGCCCGGAAGATAACACTCGGCATGGATCATCCTTCTACGCTAACGAGCATGGTCAATTTGGCGGCGACATATAGCGACCTAGGCCAATGGGAAGAATCCAAGGAACTCAACATTCAAGTTCTGGAAGCCCGCATGGCACAGCTTGGCGAGGATCATCCATCTACGCTCAGGAGTTCGGGACACCTGGCTTCAACATATCGGAAGCTTGGCCAATGGGAGGAGGCTGAGAAGCTAGAGGAAATGGTGATGGCGACTCTCACAATGAAGCTGGGAGAGCATCATCCTGACACGCTCACAAGTATGGATAATCTAGCTTCGACGTATCAACGCCAAGGCAGGTGGAAGGAGGCCGAGAATCTTGAGGCGCGGGTAATCGAGACTCGCAAGAATTTGTTTGGCGAGGAGCATGTTAATACTCTCACGAGTATGAGCATTTTAGCCTTGACATATCAAAATCAAGGACGGTGGAAGGAGGCAGAGGAGCTTGAAACACGGGTTCTAGAGCTTCGCAAAGTGAAGCTTGGCGAATATCATCCTGACACACTAGCAAGCACGCAAAACCTAGCGTGTGCCTTCTGGGGCCAAGATCGGGATGATGATGCCGAAAACCTTCTCATAGGGGTGCTTGAGAGTACCAAGTCGAGTTTCGGACTGGAGCACCCCGCCACACTGACGATTATGAACAACCTGGCATCAACGTATAGTTCCCAGGGCCGGTGGGAGGAGGCTGAAAGGTATTTTCTACAAGTTATTACAACAAGGCAGGCAACAATCGGCAAAGATCATCCCTCTACGCTAGTGAGCATACAAAATCTAGCGTCAATGTATAAGAAACAAGGCCAGTGGGAGAAAGCCGAGAAGCTCGAGATACAAGTATTGAACGAACGGCCCCAGCCTTGACGAAGGCCCGCCGTGGGAGTGTGTGGTAATGGGGACAGCCTTCCCTCACATAACCATACCAAGTCACGTTCCGCCCTGTGTTATTGACACGCATGATCTATCAGATAGCGATAGCACTGACGAATACACTTCTACAACTTTACGTATGACCTCTCGTTTCCTTGCACTGTGTTATGCCTATTGCGTTGTGATTTTGCCAATGCTGTATCGATCCGCATATCTTCGTGCTACCTCGGGCGTTCCATGTAGAGAAATTGAGTCGCGCCGATCACCATTTTACGCCTGCAGATGCGCCATTTTTCGCCAGGGGAGATCTACTCATCATATCTTGGCCAACACAAAATTGCCGATGCCGCATGTTCATCACGCTGAGCTGTGGCGGGCTGGAGCTGAAGCTGAAGCGGGCAAACTATCGATTGGTGGGGGCTCCACAGATCTACAATCGCCATCGCATTGTGGATCTGCAAATCCCGCTGCAGAGCTGAAAACTCTCCAGTGATGCCCCAAAACAATCACTGTTAATACTACATGGAGTGGACAACGGAGATTCATATAATAGAATTATCATGCATGGCTTCAATGATTCATGGATGGATCATGCATCGTGGAACTGCAGATTTTTGTCCCTAAATTTGGATTCTTCACGTTTTCAATCCCAATCGCTTCTTGCATGAACCATCATGCATGCAGTGTGATCGACCCTGCCTATGACAGAGATGATTTTCGTATTCCAGCTCGACTATGACCCAAAATTGCTAACTTGCATGAACCTGTCGCAAGGGAGGTTGAAAGCTCGGGTCAAGCCCTGGAGGTTTGGGTATAAATATGTTGAAAGGCCCAAACTACAGACTTCACTGATCAACCCGATTCCTTGTCCTCTAGGATCATCGGCACTATGCTCCAGCTACGCACTTTTCTGTGTCTGCTCGGCCTGCTTTCTCTGCGCCTAGTCTCCGCCTTGATCGTTCCACAGGCCCTCCTGAACGAGCAAGATGACCTCTACGAGCTCGCTGATGATGATCTATCAGTAAATACCACCGCCATCGCAGCATACGATGTCAATGTTTCGGCACTCGATGACCGATCGTGTGAGAACTGGGATCCCACTGAATGGGACTACGATGTAGCGATCGTTGGCGGTGGCCCTGCTGGTTTGGCCGCGTCGATGTCTCTTGGTCGTGTAGCTCGCAAGTCTTTGATGTACGACTCAGAGGAGTACCGAAATGAGAGGACGCGTTACATGCACGATGTGCTTGGTCAAGATGGTACTGTTCCCTTCCCTATTCTCTGTACGAAAAGGCAGCTGACTTTACCCAGGCCAGGTTCCATTGAAGTTCCGCATTGCAGCTCGTGGCCAGATCGATGAACACTACAGCAAGTACTCTTTCCGTGCAACTCGGGGTAGCAAAGTTACCGCGATCCAACCTCTCACAAAGGGCTTCCGCATCTACGATAGCAAAGGAGGCAAGATCCTCGCTCGAAAGGTGATTCTAGCAACCGGCATCACAGACGTCCTCCCAAAGAAACCCGGTTTCGCCGATGCGTTTGGCAGAGGCCTATTCTGGTGCCCGTGGTGCGATGGCTTCGACTATAGGGGACGCGCAATGGTGGTCATTGGAACGCCAGCCAAATTTGCCAGCGCCATTGGATCTGCGCTTAACTTGAGAAAATTGACGACCAACATTATCATTATTGCTGGTGGCCCCCTCAGCGCGGCGGATAAAGCGGCTGCTGAGGAGAGATGGCCAGGGTGGGAGAATGTGCTCAAAAACACATACAAAATCCCTGTTCATCAAGTGGATGTTACGAAAATTGAGCGAACCGCCAAAGGAAATGAGCCTGGTGATGACGAGTACAAGCTCACCTTGAGTGGATCGCCATCTTATATCACTACCCACGGAATTATGATCAGTACTGTTACCAAGCAGACCTCCAGCCTGCACAATCAGTTACATCTGCAGATGGATGGGAACTCTATCAAAGTCCAGACAAATATGGAGACCAGTGTCGGCGGAATTTACGCTGTTGGTGATGCCAACAATGATGGTAGTACAAACGCTTACCATGCTATGTGGAGTGCCAAACGTGCTGTTGTTAATGCTCACGGTAAGTCTAAGTTCTCTTACTGGTGTTCCGGTCGACGCTAACATAATCAGTCGCTATCTCCAAGGAAGAATACCTTGAAGCTGCTCCTGCTGCCATGGTAGCAACAGAGGGTGGTGATGAGGAGTTCTACCAACGCCAGATTGATGAACTTCACTGGATGATTGGCAACGATGTGGAAGAGCTTTACAAGGCTCTGGGTGGCTAAAAAGATTTTCGCTTAACAGCAAAAGCACACCATAATGGAAAACGGTCAGATGACTCAAGAGGGGGTGGTAGATTTGGCCCATAGCATCATGAAGTCGTGATCAGACAGATCTGAATTTCGGTATAAGTTATTATTGTTCTTGGGATACAGACAACCTAAGGAAAACCGTTTAACTATGCATACTCATTCTAAACTTAGTATATACAGACTACCAACATTGAAAGCAACATCTAAAATTCAAGCCCAGCGCACAGAGGCGCACGGAGAAGTACCCGAACATTCATTTAGCACCAGTGATGCCCGGCCATACCTGGTCCACAAACTGCACTAGATCCGTCTTAAGCGCTTCAGGTTGCTCAATTGCCGCGAAATGACCGCCCTGATAATAGAAGTTGTTAAAGCTCCATTGAGATGGATGATATTCTATTTCCATTCTCAAACATACCTTTGCATGTTCTCCCCAATAAACTAGGTTACCCGAGGTCTCAATCCAAGACCGTGGTAGGGGAGCAAGTTCTTGAGGAAAAGATGAAAAGCCAAAAGGTTTCTTGATATACCACCGAGGATCATTCGGTGCAGGGATTGGCACCGGTGGGAAATTCTATCTTGTTAGACACATGTCCGGTATGCATTTTCCCTTGGTTAAGAACATACCTGGCGATACGTATAGATTGACCGAGGGAATGTCTCAGTGAGCCAATACAAAGTGATCGACTCGAGGATGTGTTCTGGAGATAAAGGATCGTCTACCCACTCCAAGAACTTCTCACCGATCCTGGAGAAGTTAGTATGAGAAATGTCAATTCCCTAAAATGCTGATCTAACCACGCCAAGAGTGCCATTGGACTCGCCGAAAGAACATGGCCGATGGTGCTTGGTCGAGTACCATGCTCGGTCATGTATCCACAGCCCAACGTTTTGAAGTTGTCGTATCGTTGAATGCCGAGCTTCTCTTTCTCACTTAGGTGATCGTCCGTCATACCTACCGGCCGTCCCATGAAACTGACATTTACTTTTTTGTGTAAGTTTGGGACCTACAAGTTTCTGCCTCATAGATCACTTACGATGCACGGCTTTGACTATGTTAGCATAAAGGAAAACTTTAGATTTCAACTTCAATGCTCACCTTTACAGCTTTCATAGTCCACGGCCAATTCTCTGGCAATGCGACTGCCGATATCACCACCCTGAGCGAGGTAGCCGCTTTCAAATCCGATGCTTTTCATCAATTGGTCTAGGACACGGGCAATATCCGGAGTTCCGAAATTCCGGTCTAGTGGCGGACCGGACGAAAAGGTAAATCCTGGCAAAGAAGGCACAATTAGATGGTATGGCAAGGTACTGGGTGTGTACTCTTTCTGGAATAACTCCAATATAGGGAGAAACTCCAGAAAACTTCCTGTAAATTTGTGAGCATGATTCTATTGCTGTGATATTCACTGTGAATCTGACCTGGCCATCCATGACACAAAAGGATAGGAATTGCATCTTTTCTTTCTGAGAACAAGCCCACAAAATGAATGACCAGTCCCTCAATTTCAGTGGTCCATTGTGGGAAGCTATTGATTCGATCCTCAGATGCTTTCCTATAGTAAAAATTGCTTAGTTCTTCTGTTCATTGATACGTCATCCAGATTCAAGATCACTACCATTTGTAAGATCTCAGCCATTGGTCCTTCATAGTGACCAACCAGTCAGTGGTGACTCCATATCTGGCGTCAATCTGCGAGTTCTCGTATGTGTGCGGGGCAAGCTTTGACAGCTCGATGAGTGTCCTCAGTTCGTCAAGTTGTGTCTTCGGAATCGAGACCGTGAACGGAGTAGGAGAGACCTTCGCGGAGGAAGGCAGAGTACCGAATGGCCTAGACATTGCGGTTATACTAACACAAGTACAGCATCAAGTATTTGTGTATGGTTTATTAAAGATGAGGGCTGGATTTCCGTTGCCGATGGGCTTACCCGTCATGTGATAAATGCGGGGTGCACCGGATGATGTTGTCGGGACGATCTTTAGGTTTACCGATCCGATATGCCTTTGAGGATATTTAGCGCCATTATCCAGAAATAAGAAAGCTGCATCTATATCAAAGTCGCCGGTATTCTCCCGAAAGAGACTAGTGGAAGGCAATTATCAACGGCATGTGTCGCGTGTGGGTCACGCTGCCTAGATTTGAGTCATCCGCTAGCTTCTTACCAAAGCTTGAACCCAGAACCCAATACTGTTCCGAACTTTGGCGACTTCGGACCCGAATACTGCCCTGATATGATGAATCTGTCCCGATGGTGCCCATGAACAAAGGTTCGTAAGTGCAGCTTAGTCTATCGGGTCCAGTGTTTACTGACTTCTTACCAAGGCTGTTCAACTTGCAACAAGCGCCGCATCAAATGTGATCGCACCCAGCCATCTTGTCAGAAATGCATCAGAAAGGGCCTCGAATGTCCTGGCTATGGATCCAAATTCCGGTGGGCCGGTGGTGCCGCTGTACGCGGAGAATTGAAAGGGCTCCAGGCCCAAGCGACAGCAGAGTCTCTGCGAGCAAATGAGAACTTACTGAGCAGAGTTGTGGCGCCGGACATTGAGTCACTGGGTGGGCTCTCATTGCAAGAGCTGGTCGAATACTATGACAAGACAATTGCCCCACGCATGGTCTGGTTCGACTCCGAAGACAATATTTACCGTCGCCATATTCTTCCCCTAGCGCAGAAAAACAAAGTCGTTCGTCTTGCTATCGCTGCAGTCTCCGCTCAGCACGCGACTTGCGGCCGAGGCGATCACAGTGTACCTGAAGATGCACGAAATGAGGCAGTTACCTTGATCACGAATTACATCACTGATGTCACCAATCGAGTTACCGGCGGACATGATGTTGAGTTCGGTCTAGATGTGGATGCTGCAGAATGGATACTGGCCTCGATGCTAGTACTGTCATGTTATGAAATGGCACACTCAGGCGCTGAAGCCGCAGAGTTCCACAGAAAAGCGGCTCGCTCTCTTGTGTCCACTCTTGCCACGACGGACCATTGCAAGAGCAAGTTTTTCACGTCGATGAGAAACAAATTATCAACATATGAAGTCTTCGGCTCGACAACGTCGTTCGATGTCCAAGGTATTCAAGACGCCGTGCTCTCAGACCCTGCAGATGAAACGGAGGGCAATGACGAGACAACTCTTTTTTCCGGGTATATCAACCTTATACACGAGGTTACCATGCTTGGGCGTCTTGTCACAGCAACTCCAGACGCAAGTCGTGACTGGAAAGCGGAATTTGGACTCGCGCGCGGAATCACCTTGATGGCGATTGGTAGACATCCCGGTATCAAGACACCCGCCCAACGACGAGATCTTATCCGCCTTGTGGACATTCATTACAACGCTGCTCTTCTATATGTGTCCAGGTGCCTCGGTACTAATGCGCTCGGCCCCAGTGCTTTTGATCAAACACAAATGGCTATCTCAGATCTATTACAGCAAATTCATGCGATGGAGGACATGGATTATTGGCTTCAAAATTTACCTTGGCCTTTATTCATAGCTGGTGCGGAAAGCTATGGCGATCCTGCGAGGCAGATGGACATTTCTCAACTATACAGGAGAATTCCGTATGTCACCGGCCTTCGGCATTACCATGATGTATTGAGTTTCTTAGATATTTTTTGGTCTGGTGCCGAGCCTGATTGGCAAGTTCTGGCTAGGGATTGGGAGGCATCTGGTAGAAGAATATTAGCATATTAAATATGAAATTAAAGAGCTTTAGTCAACATCAAAACGAGGCTATGTAAAAAACTCAATCTACCCACCTGTAATCCATGTCGCTGCCTCCTGCCTAAACGCCACTCGGGGATCCTTTCCGTTTTGGGTCATGCATAACAACATCATGGCACAGGCCTCTGTGATACTGCACATCTCCGCCCGCCAATGTTAATCTAACGCTTTGTAGGGTTTTCAGAACACTTGAAGCTGGTGTGCCCGTCTATTAGCGCGTGTCATCAGTATTGGCCTCGCGGTTGACCCAAAATCCTACATCCATATCCCCCGTGCCTGGGCAGGTTGATGCTTATCGCCCAGCTATGGCGTCACCGATAAAGACTGGATATTTCCAAACCCTCCAGACCATCAACAAGAATCAAGTCATCATTCGAGACAAGATATACGGCGAGCATATCATCACCGAGCCAGTCCTCACCGAAGTCCTCCAAAGTCCAGAGCTGTTTCGTCTCAAAGGCGTCTGTCAGCATGGGGTGACTGCCCTCCTTGGCTTGGGCCCGAAGGTAACCCGTTTTGAGCACTCAGTTGGTGCATTCTTGCTAGTCCGCAAAGTTGGAGCCACCGTGCTTGAACAAATCGCTGCCTTGCTTCACGACATCAGTCATACCAGTCTGAGTCATGTTGTCGATTTTGCCCTATCCAAGCCCGGAGAGGGAAGTTACCATGAGGTTCACAAACACCGGTACTTGAAGAGAACCAACTTGGCTAAAATTCTTACTCATTACGATCTCGGATACGTGGAAGCCTTCGATGAAGACTTATTCCCGCTGGTCGAAAAGTCAGCTCCGCAGCTCTGTGCCGATCGGCTCGACTATTCGCTTCGCGACGCGGTAGCCTTCAAGAAGCTTAGTCTCGAGAAAGCCCAGAAAGTTTACAAAACACTCAAAGCCCATCCGTCTGCTACTTCGCCTAGTCGTCTTCTTGTTCTCGATGATCCTCAGCTGGCGTTATCCCTTTCCCGATCATACTTAGCAACGGATCGAGATGTCTGGTCAAATCGTGCCCATGCAGACATNNACATGTATAAGAGAACAGGTAGTATCATCCGGGAACTAGCGGCTTCTGGACATGTGGGTGACGATGCGCTATGGAGTCTTTCTGATGAGGACTTCTGGGCATTGCTTCGTCGCAGCGCAACGCCAGATATTCTGGCTGAAATGAACAGGCTTGAGACGGAAGGACTCCCTGATGAAAAGAATTTGCGGCTCCCGACGGCGGCGAAAATTCGGACTATCGATCCGGATGTTTGCCAACACATGGAGAAGGAGCCTTTGCCCTTGTCGGTTGTTCTTCCGGAGTGGGGTGTGGAACGCCGAGAATACGTTTGCAGTCGCGAACTAACGCGGGAATAGAGGTCAAATTTAGGTATTATCAGTCTAGATACTATTTTGTGCTACATTTTACAAAACAGTCCATTGCTACTAGACGCACGCAATGCTGAATTTATTCCAACCATGATACCAGTTCTTGTATCAATAACTAATTCCACATTTTAATCTGTATTTTTGAACTCCTCGCATATAGCCTTACCAAATCTTGCGATTGCTTCCGTTATCTGGGGAAGCGAGGCGCTTGCAAAGGTCACACGGAAGAACATATCACAATCCTGTGTACCACCCGCACGAAATGTACTTCCCTTACAACACATTACGCCCATTTTCAATCCCTGGCAATAGATTCGATCCTCGATATCAAGCATCCTTTCAAACTCTGACTTGAGAGTGCTTTTAGCCATTGGATGGACCCTCCAATCAATTTTGATCCAGTGGAACATGCCAGCCTTTGGCGTCTGCCAAGAACAGATATCCCGAGGGAGGTACTTCTCGCAGGATTGGAGCATGACATTTAGCCGCTCAGTGTATCCTCTCTGCAGGTGTATGAGCCACTGGATGAGCCCCTCATGACCCCATACTTCATCCAGGAGTGTATGTACAGCCAGCTGGGACAGCCCACTCGGGCACACAACAGTAGCATCATGGAGAAAGAGAAAACGAGAAATGATCTCGGCAGACCCCGTCATCCACGAACATCTCAATCCGGGGGCAAGAATCTTGGAAGTCGAGTCAAGACGCAGGACTCGTCCGGAACTGTCTAAAGAGAGGTACGATGGGACGAGCTCACGTAGAAAGGAATCAACTGCTTCTGTTGCAGGGTATGTCTGCTGGTTTCCATTCCTTGTGCTCGCATGTGTGCCAGAGCCGAGTCGCAGGAAGTAGTACGGGTCATCTTCAATGATATACAGATCATGTCGCTCGGCGACAGCATAGATTTCCCGACGCCTTTCAAGGCTCTGTGTGACGCCTGTGGGGTTTTGACCGGTCGGGATAAGGTAAAGCAGGAAAGGCTTTCTAGCTCCCCGTTCCGAAGAGTCCCATTCTGAAAGCAAATCATCAAGCTTGCTTGCTGACAGGCCTTGGTCATCCATCGGGACGCCGACAGTACGGACGCCAAGAGGTCGTGCTGCTTCAAGTGTGGCAGAGTAAGTGTACTCTTCCGTGATGATGAAGTCGCCCCGTTCACAAAAAGTCCGAAAGATACAGTCAATGGCTGAAGTGGTCCCCGCAGTCAATGAGCATTGCCAGTCTGAATAAGGCGGATTATGCACAACATCAACATGCTCAGTCAAGAAGCGTATGAGCTGCTCAGACCCTGCGCTATAACCGTAGTTGAGGGATACAGCGAGGTCAAATGCAGACTTTTTGTCTTGGATATCGTATTTGCCAATCAATTTAGAGCTCGAATGTTTGGAGTTTTCTAGGAATCCTGGTCCGCTAGGAAAGTCCACGGACATTTTCAGAAAGGGAAAGTAATCTGGAGAGGGTCTTCCAGTACCGAGACTGATGATATCCCCGTTGAGCTCCGCGCCGGCTGCTTTCAGAGTTGCCGCACCACGAAATCTGGCTTCAAGATTCAAACGGTGTTCAAAGGATTTTGCTGCTGGTTTTAGAGAACATCTTGGGCTCTTGAACATTTCTGGAGTGGTGATAGGCGCAATTGTTCCAGCCAGTGGCTCTGACCTCTGTCTGTGAGCAGGAATGTCGGAGAACGAGAACATGGAATTCATTTCAGGTAATTGAGAGAATTGGGAATTTTCTGAGTAAAGTTGATTCGATAGTTTTTCTGTACTGTGGTGGGGTTTGGCTGAATATAAATCATTCAGGATTTGGTCCTTCAAGCGTAGTCACTATCTATACTTTCTTTGCGAGGTGGGAATGGGATCCACCTCAATATGTTGATAGACCAATTATTTTGCATTTTCCATATCTTTGCAGTTGAAATGGTTAAAATGTTGGAACCTCTCTGAATTGGTACCATTTTCGGTTAGACTCAGTGATTCTCCCAAGAAGTGCTGCTTTAAGTTAAGCTTAATCTACAGATCTCTTATATAGTACCTCATTGGGTCTAGCGTTAGATCCACTACTTTGTTACTCAGAGTGGTCAGAGCGGGATCAGAACTAACCCAATCCGTGCTGAGGAGCGTTATCTTTGTTACAGCAACAACATAAAGCCCAGTGTGCCCGGCAAATTTGATGATCATTCAATATTGCTATCTCAACAATGACAGCCAAAACAAGAATTCTGGTTGTTGGCGGTGGAGGGGTTGGCGCCATTGTTGCTTTTAATCTGCAATACGGATGCCAGACGGAACTTACTCTAGTCCTAAGATCCAACTACACAGCGGTCAAACAGCATGGGTTTGAAATACATTCATGCGATCATGGAAAGCTAGTTAACTGGCGACCCTGGAAGAGTGAGCTTCACACTGATGTCTGCCACAACAAAACTAACACGGACACAGTTGTCAACACGATTCCATGTATCTCCTGCGATGAAGATGCCTTCGACTTTGTAGTCATCACGGCAAAGAATATTTCAAATGCCCATGCAAACCTGGCCTCTCAGATCTCACCATCCGTTACTCCAGGCGTCACAACCATCGTCTTGATACAGAACGGACTGAATATTGAGCAATCTTATTTCAATTTATTCCCGAGGAACATCGTCTTGTCTGGGATCAGCATGATTGGATCCGAAGAGATTAAACCTGGATTTATCAAGCATTCATTCGCTGATCACCTCACAATCGGATCTTTCCACAATCCCAATCTCGAGTCGGCTAAGGAATACGAAGAGGCAGAAAGATTTGTGGGCATTTACTCAGCGGGAGGTAAAACTGTCTGCATGTACGACAGGAATGTTTTGTGGAATCGATGGAAAAAGCTGGTCTACAACTCGTCCATAAATCCTATATGTGCACTCACGGGGTTGGATGCTGGACAAATCAGATTGGCTGGTGACTCAATCTCTAGATTGGTGCGCGATGCTATGCGTGAGATTGAGGCTGCAGCAAAGGCATCGGGATATGAGCTTCCAGTGGACATTGTTGAATTCATGGCAACTGTCGACCCTGTTGAGGATCATTTTGCGCCGAGTATGCTTCAGGATGTTAGAAAGGTATTTACCCTCGCTGCCATGTTGAATAAACGCTGCTAACCGGTCTTAGGGTAACTCGATTGAGTATGAGTATCTTCTTGGGGAGCCACTGAGGGAGGGGCAGCGGCTTGGAGTGGCAATGCCTGTCTTGTCTACATTATACGCGTTGTGCTCGGCTATACAATGGCGGATTGAAGCGAAGCGAGAGGGTTTGAAATGAGTGGACTAGATTAAAACAAGAGCTCCGCAACTGGGGTAACCCACGAGAAATTACCCGCCTTCGGTATCAGTACTCTCCTCAACAGGTTGAAAATGATGGTAATCCATACACTGTGCATAGACATAATCCATGGTGGTTTCATCGCAGCTTTCAATATTGAGCATCTGAGCAAAGCGAGCGGCATTGGGATAGCCACTTATGGCTGTCAAGAACTGGTGGAAGATTTGAATTGGTCGCTGTTTCTCGGTAGCGATTTCCAGTGCTCGAAGGGTCAATGTAAAGCGTGACAAAAAGACAGCAGACGCGTCACCGTTGCTGAATTTGACCGTTGTCCAGGCCCTGTAAAGCGACCAGGTGCGCCGTGAATTCCTCCTTTTGGCGTAGTTATTCTCAAGTAGGGCATAGACCTCTTTGAATCCCCACGAGGAGCCAACCACGGCAAGAGCAGTGCTTGACAAATTCTTCTGAAGCAGAACATGGCCCACCATGCAGAGGCGGTCGTACTCGAGACACTGAGGGCCAATGTAATTCCTGCAATGGTTCACATGCGCGATTGTGAGGAATTCCTTTTGAATACCGCACATGAGACCGATGGCAATCACCAGATCACAAATGGACATATCCGGGGAGGGTCTCTGAAAGTCCTATTCAGGATGCATGGCAGGCGTTCATCAACTAGCGCGAGCCCAATTCTGAACAATTCATTCCAGACGTTCCAGTCAACATCGAGAGAGTTTTGGCGAGACCACATAGTCGAAGAGAGTAAAATCGTAGGTTCTGGCAGAGTTGTCTGACATCGTGAGGTCTAGGTTTTGGTGGCATGTATCCGTCAATGTTTGAGGGATAAAGACGTCAACAGCGCTGGTGAGTGGGCCCTAGAAGAGAGACCTGAAAAACCAAAGAACATGTAGTGAAGTAAGCTACCAGAATCTCCCCGGGAACGTGTCGCTGCAATATTCAAGAGAGAAAGCCTTGATAGCACCGATGAGGTGGGCTCCTGAAGGGAAAACGTTTGGAAAGGATTAGAGGAGTGGGGCAGGGCTTGAACAATGTTCAAATGAAGTATCTTTTGTGACTTTTCGGAAGATCCATTTCAAGCTTGGAAGAGTATAGGTGAGGCAAATTCCATGTACTTCAACGTCCACTACAAGATTAGAGCCTAGGGGCCTAATGGACGTGGAAGTAAAAGAAAGATAAATCTATGAGCTCCGGGGTCATGCCGTATGCCCAGCCATAAGCTACTAACAAAAGAATGCGAGAATCAGCCATCATCACCATGAAGATAATAGATAGGTATAGTGATTGCATTATCATATGGAGCTTGAAAGAAAAACTAGTGTAGGTAGCATAGTCTGGCCATACAATGTATAGATCTCTGGGCGTTTTACTTGGTTATGAAACGGATTCATAGTAGCTCGGGAATTCTTATTATGGATGATTTTGATTTTCTGATTTCTGTTGAGTTCAGTAAATGAAGAAAAGAACAGGTCTGAATAAGCGAACATGCAAATAAATTCGACGTGAAGAACCCGCTCCTTTATATCCGAAAATAAGATACAAATCCGCCCCCCTGGGCCTGCGACACCTGAAACGATCAACGATCAGCGCTAAATACATGATTTTCTATCCAACTCAATGCTTGCTTTAAACTGAAATCTCCTTCTCCTTCAAAATTGTCTGAAACTTTGGCTTAGACTCAATGGGCGATTCAATCTCCTCTTGACCTGGGAGACATGGAAGCGTCTTTGACACGCGAACAGTATCCAGAACCCCGTCAGATAGCGTGAAGACATCGTCAATTTCTTCAAGGGTGCGCCCTGAAGTCTCCGGAAACAGGAAATAGATCAATGGGACCATGACGGCGTTTAGCCCGGAGAAAATGAGAAAGTACTTTTGCCCCAATTTGTTGAAGGCGAGAGGTGTGACATGGGCAATCAAAATGCTGAAGGCGCCCGCCACGCTGATGCTAACTGAGTTGATGGTAGCGCGGAGATGGAGGGGTGCAACCTCCGTGGCATATAGGTATGGTATACCACCATAGCCGACGATGTAGCTGAAATGGAAGAGGAAAAGGAAGAAGACGGCAGCATGTGCGGCCTTGATGTTGTCCACTTGGGACCCGAGAACGGCGATGCAAGCTAGGCATATGGCGTTCCCAATGGCGCTACCCATCATCAGGCCTCGTCTTCCAACTCTTTCAATGACAGAGACACAGAGCACAGCGCCACACGGCCCAGCTAGCTGGTACACAGCTGCCAGAAGCCTTGCTGTTGACTCTTGAAGGCCGAGGTTGTTTTCGAAAATTGCAGTTGCTGTAAGAGCAAGTTAATAAACAATCCCATGGTGGATCTGACCTAATATAGACTTGCAATGGAAACTTACTGTAATAGGTAGTGACTGTGGCTCCAGTCATTTGGAGAAAGAGCAATCCACCGACAGCGAGAATAGCTCGGTGGAAGACTCTCTGGGGTCCCATGTGGAAAAGCTGTTTGAAATCTGTGTTTCCGCCTGCCAAACTCAGAGAAGCTTGCACTTCGCTAATCGTGCCTTCGATTTTCTCATCTTCGGCATCGGCGTCAGCCAGAGCGGCTAGAATATACCTAGCTTCGGCAATTCTGCTTTTCTGAATCAACCAGCGAGGCGATTCGGGTAGAAGCAGCACAAATACCAAAACAGACCCAGACAAAACAACTGGAAATGCAAATGGAATCCGCCACGCAATGCTCGTTTTTGTCTTGAAAGACATTCCATAGTCGAAAAACAAAGCAGTTGCGCATCCCACGCCAGTAAATATTCCCTTCGTGACGACATGGGAACCACGTCGCTTGGCCGGGGCAGTCTCAGAGATCCAAAGAGGAATTGTGGCCAATAGGATACCAGTCCCCATGCCTACAAGCATACGCGACACGATGAGTTGTACCAATGAGTATGAAGAGGCATTCAGTGCATACCCAATTATTTGAGTTGTTGCCCCGACCATCATGGTACGGCGACGGCCCAGCCAATCGCCCATCCAAATGCAAGCAAAAGTCCCCAAGAATGAACCAATGGCGAAGGCAGCCACAACGGTACCTTCCAGAGAGGACGCATAGTCTTTGTTTTTGGCATGAACCACGTCGATCTCGGGAAAGGTTTTGTTGAAGCTGGCCAAAGATAAAACTCCTCCAAGCGATGCGGTATTGTAGCCAACCGACATGATGCCGGGCATCAGCACCCCAATAATAGCTGCAACATTGAGGCGAGTGCCCCGAAGACCGAGAAATCGTGCCATGAGTGCAAAGTATGTGGATCAACAGCCAAGACTGTCGTTCCCCAGAAAAGGATCAAGGGATCGGACTGATCGACTTTTGTACGCGCAATCAGACAGCTTTAGCGTGGGTCAAAAGAAGCTTAAGTATGTTCACATCTTCAGCCTTCTTATTTATGGGCCAAGCTTTTCCAGCTTTCAAATTTTCGCGCTTGTTCACACCCACTCGGAAGTCGGCTCTGGCAAGGTGTCGATTCTCACATTCCATTCTTGTGTTATGCATTAAATTCCCGCACCGGAGGCGAATCTGCAGACTTGATAGCCACCAGGGTCGGGCTAGACCACCCAACACAGGCAAAGTCATCTGCAAGGCCTTTACCATTCTTGTCAGTTGACTTGGAAACTGTGGGACCAATGAAGTCAATTTGACGTGAATTTATAAAGGGGGATCATCGTGATTGGTCGCGAGGAACTATGTACCCCAGGTACATAATATTGATAGACATGAGGATGCCTCGGTCTTTCGGGCGATAAGGAGTAGTCTTCGCCTAATAATAATTTCCGCGCCCCCTGCGTGATCATGCAGAGAGCTTGATCGAACACCTACTTGCATACCTCGCGTTTTGAAGGGGTCTGGACCTCGAGAGCTTGATTCGCAAGTGGATCATTCACCGCCCCACTCAGATACTTCATATCAATTTTTTTTCGAACGTTGAACCTATCCTATAAGCACCGGGATATCGGAGGAGGCATCAATGGTGCATCCAATCTAAATTTTACATTCGACAAAGTGCCAATTAGCTTCCAAATCTTGTACAGGACTGAGCTGGTCCAATGACATAAATTTTCAAATCCAACCTGCCCCTCGTGTCATCAACATCCACGAGATAATTTTAACCCTTGAGACCTGGAGACCTTCAAACGAGCCATAAATCCACAAATGGCTAGCATTCTCCAGCCCAAATCCCAGAAGACGGTCTTTCTAGACCAGCCGCCCAGCTGTCTTGAATTCTGCCCAGAGATCCGTGACCACTTCGTGGTGGGTACTTACCTCCTATCCGAGACCAAGAATGAGAGTGGAGAAATTCAACAGACCAAGACCGGAAGCTTGCAGCTGTGGAAATTAGAGCCGAGCACCAATGCACTGTAAGTAAGGCTTTCAGACTAGCTCATGGGGCTCTTACCCGGGGTAGCTCTAGACCTGACATCGGACAATTCAAGTTAACTTCCATTCTTCAGATCCTTGGTACATAGACTGGCACTCCCCTATGCAGTCTTTGATCTGCACTTCCACCCAAGGGAGAAAAACAAGTTTGCCATCGTGGGTAGTACAGGGCTAGCAGCCTTGTTCAGCGTCGATGATTCCACGCTGGCCATAAGTCAGATCTGGGAGAAGCAGATCCATGAAGATATGTCGATCCCAGCCCTGTTTCTGGCCTGGGCCCCTCAGGGTTGGTTTCCTCGACCGGCATCTGATGGCTTTGCTGTTACGTTCTCGGATAGCCGGACGATTGTCTTTGGCACGGATGGAAATATCGTGGACGAAAGTGGGATTGAGGAATGGGGGTCATATGAAGCTCGTCAGATGATCGAAGTCTGGTTTGTTGCGCTGGCTGCAATCAAACAGGTTTCTGAGGAAACGAATGGAAATCCCAAGGAGACTATCCCTTTCATGTTTACTGGTAATGACTTTGGTTCACTACACACCCGTCGCTTTGAGAATCATAGCGGTCAGCCGGATGAAGATGATGAACCACTCGGTTCTGTGCTGCTTGAACATGACGATCGGGCTCGTCACCATACGGCTGGTGTAACGTCTATCCTACCCCTTGATGTTCCGATGGTAGACGGCGCGCCTATTATATTGACAGGGAGTTATGACGAGGGTCTGCGCGTGTACCATGCCACTTTTCGAGGTGAGGTCCTCGCCGAGCAGGGCCTAGGTGGCGGTGTATGGCGGTTGCAGTTACTATCAACAACAGAAATCCCCGGTTCCGAAGACAACTTCGAGCGGCAGTTTGTTGTCCTCGCGAGCTGTATGCACGCTGGGACAAGAGTTGTACGGGTCACCCAAAAGAAGCAGGGACAGGGTCCAGCGGAATGGGATATTCAGGTTCTGGCGGAGTTTACAGAGCATGAGAGCATGAATTACGCGAGTGATGTGTGGAAGGGCGCGTCGGAACATTCGGATGCATTGCAGGCATCGTCCGAGTTACTTTGTGTGTCAAGTAGCTTCTATGATCGTCGCGTGTGTGTCTGGCGGGTCAATGTATAGTATGAGGGGCATACGAGTTAGTTCAAGACCACTTCTTGGCTTCTTGTTTACACATGCACTACGCTCCAAACGATCAGATATGATCTTATCTCCAGACATGTTGTCATAAAAGCGCTAGATCAAATTACAATGCATGCACCCGGCGTACAAGCACTTGTGCACCCGAGGACCGGGACCATACCAGAAAAACCAATGTAACCATTCATATTCATTGCAGGAATACCACCGTTGTGATGCTGCGTATTAAACAATTGTCTCCAACTCCCGGGCGTAGCCTAGTGTATTCTCGATCACAGTGCCACTGGCCACCAAGATGTCCTTCTCGGACCTGGTTGCCGCCTCGGGCTCAACAGGGAAGTATATCCGGCCATCGCGAAGAATCCATCCACGCTGTTGAGCAAACTCAATAACTGCGCCCTCCGACTCGAGGAACAGAAGGTTCTTGGCGTTGGAGATAGGGAGGGAGGGGTAGGCCTTCTCCGAGCAGTCTGCGATCTCGCTGCGAATAGTGCCGATAAGAACCTGCGGCAGATTGGTTAGTAAGTACGCCACAAATGTTTTCAAGGCATGCAAAAGGAAAGACTCGAGGCTTACATTGGAGAAAAGGCCGAAATCTTCATCCGGCACGCGCTCAGACTTTGTCTCCCGCCACACCTTATCATAGCTACCCTCCATCAAGTTCCGCTCAAGCTCAACGGGGTACTTGATGTAGGCATCATCCTCAATGCGGCCACCCTTCAAGCTAGCCTCTTCCACCAATCCCTCCAACACAGTATGGAAATTGGCACTGTCACCACTGCTCAACAGGAGCAACAAGTACAATCCTGTGATCTTGCTGCGCTGGCTTGTGCTGAAATCGACTTGAGATGAGGGCTGTTCTGGTCCATTGACGTGTCGCTCGAGATCGTAAAATGGCTGCAGCTGTTGGTAATATCTTATGAAGGTCTGGGCATCGGTTTGTCGGATCGAAACGAGGGCGCCAAGCTCAAGAACCTGCCGGGCAACAACGACAAGCTGAGGGGGTGTGGAGGGAGTCGGGATCAAGGCATTCTGGACGAGAAGGGCGCGCTTGGCTTTGCTGAGAAGACCGTTGGCAGCGTCGAGCTGTTTGCGCTCAAGAGCGTTCTGGAGCTCGGGGACAAGGGTGTTGAGATCGGACATCATGGGTGTGAAGGATTTGTGAGGTCTAAATTAGGGTATATTGAGAAAGGAGACCAGGCAATCCAGAAGTGAGATTGCAAGGGCAAGCGAAACGATAGGGAAAGCTGTGGATGATGCGAGTTGGCCGAGCACTTGATGACATGACGGAGCTGCCGTGGGCGGTCAATTCGGATACACGTGACCATCTACTAGCCAGTTGATTTGATGTGTTTGCAGACAAAGTTTAAATTAGTCAGTAAACTATTTAAACTATTTTTACGTCTTAAAGTTCTCTCTCCATTGATCAAATTCCGTCCTCCCACTGGAACTCCTTCAAAGCAATGCGAGCTGTTTTAGTGTCGGGAAGAACGGTGTACCAAGCCCGGTTGCCGGATCCCACCCAACAGTCGCATTCCAACCAGCATTGTGGACAGATGATCTTGCGCAACCTCGCGATCCCCCATGTATAATATCTGTCAAACCATCCTGCCCTGTTGTATATAGCCAAGGGTTGAGAAAGCCCAAACGAGTTTTCCCATGTGTCAAGCGAATTGCATTTAATTGGGATACTATACCTGCAATCACTGGTGCAGACGCGCTAGATGAACGTCAGCATGATTACACGCACATCTGGTTCAAAGACAAACAGACCTTGTTCCTCCAACGGTCAAATACACACCATGGTCTCTGACCATGAAACGGCTTGCTTGGGCTGAAACGTCGGGGATACCTCTGCCAGCAGGATTGAACAGTCCTTTCCATTTGTCTCCATTTTTGTCCAAAAAGCTTTGGACAAAAGAACCTTGATATGACGGTCGATCGAAGTAGTCTGAGAATCCACCCCCAGAGAAGCTGATTCCCTGTTCAGGTGAGCTCCCGAATGTCCCACCGACAGATGTAACGAATGGACATGATGCGGGCCAATTGGGAATAAACTTGGTTCGGTAGCTTCCATCGTTACTTTCGCATGTTCCTCCAGGTCCAGAGTCACCACTGCTAAAAATGACAGTGACGCCTCTGGCACCCAGCTGGGCGAACAGATTGCAGCTGGCTGTGGCATACGATTTCGGGACGCTCTGCTCTGATTCGCCGTATGACATGGTTATAACGGCTGGAAGGTCCTTGTCCGGGAGGTTATTCAGATAGTGAAGCTGCTCCAGGTATGGTTCATTGGCTGAGATACCGGTCGGTTCTTCACCATCAGGGATCACGGGCCCTCGGCCACCGGTGGTGTAGAAAGTCACCAATGCGCGGTAGGCTAGCGAAATGGCGTACTGGAGATCCAGACTTGCCTCGACGCTATTCTTGGAAGAGTCTTGGTCATTTCGCCCACCATTGATTGAGGCCACGGTGAAGTTTGCGTCCGTTTGATCGGGTGCGTACACTTGCATGAAATAATCGAAGTCGCTGTGGCGAGCGTATTGCTCCAAGAATCCCGCTATACCCAGTCGATTCCGAGGGTCGGGTGTTGCTGTTGTGTTATCAATGCCGTATAGATCTCGCAGGCAAGTGGGCGTAACTACCATTCCACACCCTGCAATAAAGTCTACTGCCGTGGCGACAACTTGCGGCTCACTGTCAAAGCCGTGCAAGGAAATGAAATCTCCAAATCGAATCGTTGGCTGAATTAACCGAATATGATCGTGAACTTCGCGGGGTACTGAATATTCAAGAGCTCTGACGACCGTCTTGTTACTGTCTTTGTTTTTCCACGAAAAAAATTCTGTCTTCAGCATTCGCTCCGCTTGAGATACTAAAGCTTGAAAGGCGATCCAGTCCCCGTCCAATTCAATAGAGTCCGGGGAGATGTTTTCTGCATTCAACCAGGAAAGAATTTGATTCGACACATCGGGAGAAGGACGTAGCGACTGTCTCACTTGTTCGCGGCTCATGTGCTGACCATAGCTAGGATGGCCTGGTGTGGAAAGGTCAATGACCTTTTGCTCGAATACCGCTAAATTCGGTGTATTGACCGCAATTCGAAATTTGATCAGGGCCAGAGGCGATGGCTTGTCACCTTTGACCCAACCAGGTGGGGCATCTTCTAAGTTCTCGAGAATCTGATGGCCGGAGATACCTCCCAAAGCTACTCTGATCAAGCTCACGACCAATATTTGAAATGCAGACTTGATAAACATCATGTCTACCTACTTGTATGAGTGTAGAGGCTTAATTGAACGATGTAAAGATTCTCTGTACAATTAACACTCGGACATCCTAAGTACGAGGGTTTATAAACCTCCCAAGTGCTTGTTTGACAGTTACTAGTAGGATCCTGTCGATGGGTCACACAAGGGGATGGTGTGCTTGCACAATGGTCGCAGTCCTGGAGTCTATGGTTCAAATGTGTACGCCCTGGCTATTCAAGAGTTACTTTCTCCTCATGCAGCACTACATTTAAAGCAAAGGGTCAAGTTACCACCCATGTTTATACAGATTGAAACTAACACCATGCTAGCCTACGATTTCCCCGTATCTAGGGGTACAAATGTGGGTACCTACATGGGTAGGTCCCTGCGGATCCACGGGTGCCACCTAAATACAACCCAACATTTGAATAGAGCAACTTCAGACACGTAGGTACTCTTTTAAGTCTAAGGCTGTTGACCTATCATTGTGGATGAAATTTTCTAGAAAAGAATTAAATTGTATTTCGGGATTTAGGCGGTTCAAACTATCATCTGTACGGATGGATATGTTGCCGGGCCATAACATCATCAGAGCCAGGACACTATCAAGATCAGAGTAACTTAAAGGGTATTTGGGCTCGAAATCCTGATCTGAGCAACCGAAAAATCTTAAAAGTATCTCATTACCTTGAAATGACACCGGGTATTCCAAGGTTGCTGCTTGAAGGTTAAAAAGTGATGCCTTGTGGCCTGAGAATAGGTGCGGATCATCCAAACTCCGAGATGCGGGATGATCGACGTCACAAAGAGTGCAAGTGTCCAAGCTTGTGCAGCTGTGTCTCGCTCCCCACATTTAAAGGCCCTAGTGATTTGACGGCAGCGTTGCAGAATTGATCGTTCAGGTGTGTTCTGTGGAAATTTGTTGTGTTGTGGATAGCTCTCAGTCTGTCAAGCTTCAAGCTTTCCAACACAGACAGTGTGCGTGGAGATTGTGCATAGGTTGACAGGTCTCAGCTTGTCAAGATCTGCTCGAAGACTGATATCACGTCTGAACCTCATTCTATCCTTCAAACCATATCACCAGTTCTATTGCTCTATCCCATTCAAAGCAAATCAGCAGACAACTGCGAAGTGGCATGGTTTGTCTGAGATCGAATCGACGTCATTCCTACTACAAGTACATTCCACGTTCCGACTGATACATTCATCTTCCAACTTCCCCACCCCATAGCTTCCAGCCGCACTGTTCTTATCCACCATGGCGGAGTCTGAAGTCCAACAAGTTCGTCGGCTTTCCGCCGATAATCAGACTATCTCGAAGTCTGATATCCCCTTGAAGGAACGGTTCTTCCGGTACTTCCAACAAGAAATCACCTGTATGTCCTCACCTTAAGCCCCGTTCATCTCCCCACGTAAGCAGAGACTTAAATCAAACTCTAGCCTTGCAGAATTCCATGGACCGGCTCGTCGACACGTCCCTGGTAGGCGGGGAACGAGCTGATGCGACAGATCACTGTCTTGCCGGGATTGTGCGGCTCTCGAATGAAGTGAAAGATGCAGCTAGCTACATTCCAACTTACGACCAGAGAGTTTATGCTGAGGTACAAAGAGTAGATCTAATGCAAGATTCGTGCAGCTGACCATTTCTTCCCAGGCTATCAAAGCTTTGCAGGACAAATTGACCGAAATCCGTGCATCATTCGAGCCTCGTTCCAAATTCAGCTTTAAGACCAAGAAAAATGCTTCTGCTATCTCTTTGCATGATGCAGCGACTTTGGCATCTCAAGGCCGGCGGAGTATCCCCGGGTATCGCTCCCCAGGCGCATCCTCGGTGGGTTCTTCTGCCAACCATACCCCGAACTATCCTTCCACTCCTTTGAACGAGCCGGATAAACAGCATTGGGAAAGACCAGAGATTGCGCCCACCTCATTCCCGCCACTTTTCCCTGGAGGCAATGATAAAGCTTCGCCCGATGCGAAGCCCCACTCGGGTTTCGCAGCCAGTGGTATCTCTTCTGTCTCAGTAGACAACCACCACAATCTTCACATCATGCTTCCGGCGTCGGGCTCAACTGCTAATGTTCCTGCCTCGATTACTTCTCTTCGGCACTGCATCGTGGACATGTCCATTCCCACTGCAAATGGAAAGCCATATGCCAGTATGACTATTCGGGATGTCAAGCAAAGTCTTTTACTCTGCAACCAAACCAATGGTCCGGCTCACATTACTGGAGTTGAGAACAGCATCATAGTAGTTACATGCCGCCAGTTCCGTATGCATCACTGCAAGGATGTTGATGTCTATCTTAGCTGCTCGAGCAACCCGGTTATTGAGGACTGCTCGAATATTCGCTTTGGCCGGATTCCTAAAGCTCATGTATGTTTTGCATTGATATTTTAATTTCTCGTTTTTGCAGAACTGATACGCTAACCTGCTTTCCTTTCTAGGCTCTTGATCATGACCGCCCGGATCACCAAGACCGCTGGAGTCAAGTGGAGGATTTCAAATGGATTAAACCCGAGCCTAGTCCCAACTGGAGCCTTCTTGATCCGAGTGACGCCATCCCAGAAGAAGTCTGGACTGAGATCGTTCCCGGCGGGCCGGGCTGGTCTCTTGACGATATCCTGCGAGCAATCAAGCTTGTTCAAGGATAGCCTCCCCTACCTTTCTCTTCAGTATCTACCCTACGGGCCAAAAAAACAACACAGTGACCGATTATTCTAGTTGACTACCGTGCTCGACTAACATGCCTTCTTGTAATACACCTTCTTTCACTAATTGCCATCGCGCTTTCGTTTTATTCCTTCCATAACATTTTTATTGAATCTCCTCTCTCTTTTGACACTCATTGGTCTGATGCTATCAATTGACTAGCTACTGGCAATATACGAGTTCCTATGTGACCTTCATGATGTACTCTTTAACAATACAAGGATATCGATTATGGTGCAACGACCATGCGATATGCTCAGTAAAGTTAGTGTACAGTTATCATTTGATTCTCATGGTTGAATCAGTGGTTACTCGCCAGGGTATATGTGGTTTGGGAAAATTTTGATCGGCATCTGTGACGAGTGGATTGTCCTTGCAGTCAGCAGTATTCGTGGAACTCCAATAAAACCGGTTGTTAAGGATGAGGTTCCAACTCAAGGGCCTACGACGTGCAATCGCCGAATGGAGTGCCTAGTGGACTACACGAGGTTGTGTCTCGGGCGGCCCCCGCTTCACCTTAGTGGAATCCTTTCCCCGCCTTGTATACCCTCTTCCGCGTCTAGAACAGCAGTTACTGGCACAAACATCATTATGGTTGAAAGAGTCTTGGACTTCGAGTCCATTAAGGAGAATAAAACGTTATCTGATTTAGACCTCAAAATATTTGCGGTTTTGAACGATGTTTTACAACCAAATGTGAGTCTTGAAGATGGAGAAGCCGCAAAGAGAATCGATGAACTCGCACCGCTGGGGCATCAGTCTGAAGATGGAGTTCCAAATGATGAAAAGATTGAAGGCTTTCTCTGGTCATTATGGTCACTCGTCATTGAAGTCATTCAATTGGTACCCCGTGATAATCAAGGCCACACCAGAATCACCTTGCTTGTGAAATCTTTGAGCCAAATAGCTCGATGTACTTGCACGATATGGGGAGTAGGTACTACTTGACATCCCCTCAGGTGCCTGAATGTCCACTAAGTGGTGCAAACACAGTCTGAGACTTCCCTATGGAAAGACCTTCCTTTACTGGGTGCTTTTATGAGGGACAATTGGACATGTAAGCGTACAAGCACCAATCCTAACTACAAAGGCATTGCTCTGACGAAGCTACATCATGTCGCAGCACCCACATACAAAGGCGAAGTTCCAGAAGTTGATTCAGCTGAAAAGTGGGCAAACTTGAATTCCTTCGCTGCTAGACTCTTTGGCGAAAGTCTTGCTCAGTGGAAAAACTTCGCGGTCTGGTCGTTAAATGCTGCACTAGAAGAAGAAATCCAAGACCAGAAGACTCTGGAATGCAATCTTGTCGTGGCACAAGAGTGGATTACTCAAGCTGGAGAGCGAATATTAAGAGAAGCCAGCGAGCAACCCTCCGATAAAGAGTGTCGCGTCATGAGCGCGGGCTCTCTCTTCAAGGGAAAGGCAGGGTTGAGTTTGGAGAGATGGGAGTTCTGGAAGGTACGATTCAGAGAAATCGGAAGATTGACCTCTGGTGACATCTCCAAGATTTGTATCGCTATGGCGAACAAAATGGATGGCACTGGAGGTACATTGGATCCGAAGTAACGCAAGTAACTTAAACAGTGTGACAATTCACAGGTGTTCAATATTGAATCTTTGTTCCTTAGGCATCTATCTGACCCCTCGTTGCTGAGACTTGAGTACGGCGTGATGTCTGCAGAAGAAGACGTTCAAAGCCAGTGGGCATTCGTAGCCACCATTTGATTAACATCCGTTCTTTTCAAAATTGAATTTTGAATACCAGGACCTGATTGTCTAGATTGAATCCAGACGAGTCCTCATATTGGAACTTTCCACCATTCATGTATCCTGGGCTACTGTCAGCTAAATCCAAATATCCAAGATTCCTAATAACTTACCATCTTGGGTGATGAAGTCATTATCACTCATACTGAACAGGAAGTACTCCTTCTTGCCCTTCCCATTGCTATCCTGCGGGTTAACAGGCATAAGTGAGAAACTCTCCCACTTCTCATTCAAAAGGCCCTCATCCTGATCACCACCATTGTGAAGTCCAAACTTCGCCAGTTCAGAGTTGACATTGTAATCCAGGAACGAGCAGTACTCTACTGGAGTAATACCCGACTTCAAAACACCTTTTGACGAAGCAATAGCTCCAGTAGCAGTGTCGTAGTCCTCCAAACCCTTGATATCCGTAATAGTCTTGTTCTTCAGCACGGAGAACACATCCGCATGTCTGTACACAGACCTCGACTCACTCTGCCCACGCCCAAAGCCCGAATCCCGAGACAAGACCAGGAAATCCCCGGTGGGCAGCTGATGAATCTCTGACTGGGCAGCAACCTTCCATTCCTTATCGGAATCCGTCTCCGTATAGTCAAGATACTTAGGCAACATAACAACCCACTCATGAAGATACTTCGGCACATGACCAGAGATATCATAAGCAAGCAAACGTGCCGGCTGCTTGTTCTGCTTCTTAGGCCCACCCTCCTGATCAAGAGCAGATTGCATCAGCGTATATAACGTCTTCCCATCAGCCGAGATAGTCAGGCCCTCAAGGCCCTGGTTATTTGCGCGACCGGTCACCGTATCTTCGGGTTCAGGCACATCAGAAGGATCATAGATCGGTGCTGAGTCTGAGCTGAAACTGACGGTGTCGTTGCGTCGGGGTAGGACGGCTTGTGGAGGCTGGATAGCGTACTCCAAGTGTCCCTTCGAACTGAACTTGTAAACATATGGGCCGTACTCATCAGAGATCCAAAATCCACCGTCTGTGGCTAGTGCGAGGCCTTCGGAATCTAAAGTGATTCGGCGCCCGCCTGGGCCTGCGCCGCCGTATCCGTCCCCAGTGTAGGTTGCTACGGGCATTCCGGGGAAGCCGTGGTATGAGAAGTTGCCGGTGGCATCAGCGTCTAGGCTCGTTGTTGGTTGGCCATCTGGACCGTATAGAAGAATTGTATCCAGGTATTTCAGGTTGACATTTGGCTTAGAGGGATTCTTGGCGGAGGCTTTGGGGGCCAGTTTCAAGGTAACTTGAAACTTTTGGATGCGCGAGTGATAATTGAGAGTGCCATTGGTATTCCTGGGGAGTTGTTAGCTTTCCTTATCTTGGTTAGGCTAGGTGGATGAGAAACAAGTCGTACCAGCCTCGATCTGGGATCGCGTAGAGTGTTCCGGAGTATACGTCGTGCGATGTCTTGCGCCAGGAGGACTTTTCAATGGCTATAGAGCTACCAATGCCTCCAATTGTGTCACCGTACTTGTCTGTTGCATTTGATGGAATGAATCCGTATCCTTGGAGGCCGGTATACTGGTATGTTGTGCCCCCGCACGTAGTCTGATTGACAATATGGTCGGAGGCTGCCGCGACGGCTGCCAGCAGGGTAATTGGCAAAGTAAATTTCATTGTGAGTTCATCAACTCAAGCTTAATTATTGTGAAGACATTTTTGAGGCGCAGGGAGCGGGCATTATTTATGTTCGCTCTTAAACTCCGAAGTCGCGCGCGCAGTTCTTGGACAATACACGCTAAAGTAGAGTGCGGAGAAAGCATCAGAGAACGTGCAAGGGAGATCGATCGTCATTCGCGCGGGGATCGTGCTGATTCCATCGCCAAGGTCGGGCGTCGGTTATCAATCTATAGTGTCTAGGCACGGATTATGATAATCCCTACCATGTTGGGAAAGCAAAGCCTCCCTTTACTACGCGAGGTCCAGAGGTTGTCGTCTTTTGGGTGTATTTAACCATTACCATGGTTGCTTTTCTTTTATATTTGTGCGAATAATTTTTCACATTTTTGGAGGTACATCGATTGAAATAAATTTGATTACCCGTCCCATGTGGTGGGAAGAGCGCGGTAGTTGTTTGCGTACATCCCGAGATCCTGGAACACGGTTTCATTGCCTGAATAGACGACGTTAGATGCGCAAAACAGAGTAAACGCGATTCTATAAGCTTACCCTTTAGATGTTCAACTCGGTGTTCATTTTCCTCGGCGAGTTTCTCCAGCTCTTGGCCAGGCTCTGGCTCATCGGCCTGCTTAACCCCCTCGGCTGTCGCGGCTTTGCCCCAACTATTCGTTGCGCCCCCAATCATCAGGATCTGCGCATTGGGATAATCGATGAACTCTGGCTGCAGGGGAACCCATCGGAGATCTCCGAATTTTTCGCGCACACTGCATGGTGATCAGCACAAACATTCCTGGCATAGGACATGTGAACTCACGATTCAGGGTAATCTGCCTCCTTGGGCAATTGGCCAGAGGGTGGGCCGGGGAATTTTGGGTTTTTCGACTGCACAATCCAGCTACCACGCTGGCAAAGGCCAAAGTTCTCTTGGACTTCACCTAGTTCGGCAGGAATGGTCAATTCGTAGGCAAGATGAGATGCCCGTTTTGACGATGTGATCGCGTAAACACCTTCGGCGTAGGGTCTGGCATCTTCTGTGGTGCGTTCGCCTCGAGTAGCAGTCTGGTATGTACTGCTTGCAACGAAATTGTCCTGGAGGTTTTTGACCGATTGTCCTGCTTTCTCCACAAATGCCATATCCCTTTCCTTGGCCGAGGTGGGGAATTTCTTCTTCGGGAGCATCAACAAGCGACATTGGGCATCCTTGTCCATCGGACCCTGATTATTGTCCAACTCGGCACCAAGAGGGGTAGGACGAAGCACGAAGAAACTGCGCGAGACGTCACCCATGCCATGCGGATCATCTACATTGACACGCGGCCGGAAGAAGAAGTAAATGATGCCTTTTTCCAGGATACTGGATGGGACAACACTCTCTCTGTCTTCTGATTCATGGACCCCAGATTCCTTTTTTAGTCCAGAGTCGGTAGGCTCTTCTTTGGGATGTTGGGTTTCTGTGACACCGCCTGACATCCTCTGCTCAACAGGCTTTGTATCAGACATCCCACCTGTTGATGGGCCCGCACTGTCCTCTACCTTCGGCTCTTCCTCGATCTCTCTCTGTTTGTTTGGCTCTAGCGGCTTTTCTTGCTGAGCTTTGCGCTTAGAGCCAGCGGAATCTTTTCCACTTCCACTGGCCCCCACCATATCGGTGATGGCTTCCTTGGCCTTCTGGGCGGCCTGGCGTGATGATGCTCGAGCAACCATGATGGTATTGAAAATTTGTCCCAAAAACCACGAATTGTGAATAAAGGTATAATGGCAACGAGAGGTTGTTCACTTAAACCAAATAGACCAACAGCTTGACATAATTCACAGGCGGGGAATAGGCTCAAGGCTGGAACCTCATGAGATATGAATGACGTCATCTTTGCTCACCGTTGCGCTGGTCAGTTTGTCACTCACGCGACGCGAGCCAATGGAAGATAGACTGCACAGGAATTGAGAGGTTTCATGAGGGCGTCAGTCAATATCCATGTCGTCGGCTATGGCGGACTCGTGCATTGCTTCAGCACTGCTATCGGTTGACCACGGATCCGAACTCGAGCTCCAATTATCTGCATCATCGCGGAAGTCATGCAAAGAAACCGATTGAGCAGCTTTCATAGAATCGTCTGCGACTTTACTTCGTCTCCTTCGTCGCTTTAAGCGTAAACCAGGCACCGGTAATGGCTCTTCGCCTTGTCCAGTCTTAAAGGTTGAGCAGGGATAGTGCGACGAGTGATAACCTGCTCCGGACATACTGCTTGGCTTGCGCTTCTGGCCTCTTTTAGGAGCCGTCAAGGGCCTATAAATGATTTGTTTTGATGGATCATTTTCCAGGCCTTTCATGTATTCTATGAGCTCGCGTTGCCATCCTTCGAAATGGTCCGGTAGACTTGGCAACTCTAACCTTTGGACAGCAGGGTCAGGCTCATCATCCGGTTCCTCAATATCATACGGGTGGTAAACTTGAACAGTTGGCATGTCTGGTGCCATGTTGAAGTCGTCGGCAGCCATAGGTGTTGGTGGGCTAGACACTTTCGAACTATGTCCGCTGTAGTCCGTCGGAGCGTCGGATATATCGTGAGCCGCAGAAGGAGAAGATCGTGCCGATTCAGTTGACCCAAGTGGAACGTTTATTGAGTCTAGATCCTCCATATGAAGATCATCGGCCATTATATAGGAATCGGGTATTCGAGTAGGTGCCTAGATGTATGACTGTAGGCGCCACTGCACTCAGGTAGCATCACGTCACTAGTTGGTCAAGAGTCGCTACTAAGGACATATGTCATAGAAGGCAAATGGTGTAATGATGTGCTGTGTTAGGAAAACAATTATACCCAAGCCTAAATTAGAATAGGTGCAGATGATAAATGAAAGCATCTCTGGTATGATCGTCGAATCGTATGTGTTCCAGATGTTTCCAGCAGCGGGGAGATGTAAAGTCCCGGTTCACCAATGACAAAGAGCCACCACAACCACCTAATGAGGAAATTCATTGTGCAAGTGCTAGGGTCAAATCTAGATCAATCTATCTGAATCCAACCATCACGTTAATCTACAACTTACAAGCTCCATGTCAGAAATAGTGCCTGTTGTATAGATTCGATCTTAACACGGACCCTTTCCCCCTGACCGCTCACCGCCCGCGGGCATGATTGGCTGCCACGGTTCGCTTACACAATAAGTCCACGTTTAGTTTACCTTGCTACGCCTGCTACCGTACAGCATAGGTATCCAACCACTGTTGCGCCTTGCCCTTTTGTTCCACTCTGGCAAGTGGATGCACTGGTTGACTTTCTGATTTCACCTCTTCTCGTGTGCGGAGCTTGCAACTGTTCGGTGCGGCTCCGGCCAGGTCTTTCAAGATGCAGTCATCCCCAAACATGCTCACCAAGGTAAACGCCCCTCGATATGCCCGACGCCCAAGCAGCCACCTCAACCGCGCCCTGCTGTATCTGCTTGATTCAATTGCAATTGCTGATCCTCGTCTGTCGCGCAGTTTGAGTCCAAATCCTCCAGAGCCAAGGGAATTGCTTTCCACCCGACACGGTCAGTCGGTCCCGCGGGGACACATACACATCTACAAGCTGGAGCATCTCCACTAACCTCCATTCTAGGCCATGGATTCTCGTTTCCCTTCACTCCTCTACCATCCAACTATGGGACTACCGCATGGGAACTCTCATTGACCGATTCGAAGAACACGATGGCCCAGTCCGCGGCGTTGATTTCCACCCAACCCAACCCCTGTTTGTGTCCGGAGGTGATGATTACAAGATCAAGGTCTGGAATTACCAGACCCGGAGATGCCTTTTCACATTGAATGGCCATTTGGATTACGTGCGCACAGTGTTCTTCCACCCCGAACTCCCCTGGATTCTGTCTGCCTCCGATGACCAGACCATTCGGATTTGGAACTGGCAGAACCGCTCTCTCAGTAAGTGGTGCTAGCTGTGTTCCATGGCCTAAGGCTCTACTAATATTCCTGTCTCGTCTTAGTCTGCACCATGACCGGTCACAACCACTATGTTATGTGCGCTCAGTTCCACCCCACCGAAGACCTCATCGCCTCGGCCTCGCTCGACCAGTCTGTCCGTATCTGGGATATTTCCGGCCTGCGAAAGAAGCACTCCGCCCCGACATCGATTTCCTTCGAAGATCAGATGGCGCGAGCCAACCCCAATCAGGCGGATATGTTTGGTAACACAGACGCTATTGTGAAGTTTGTTCTAGAGGGCCACGACCGCGGAGTGAACTGGGTGTCGTTCCACCCCACATTGCCATTGATCGTTTCAGCTGGCGATGACCGTCTGATCAAGCTTTGGCGAATGAGTGACACCAAGGCTTGGGAAGTTGACACCTGCCGCGGCCATTTCCAGAACGCCTCTGCCTGTTTGTTCCACCCGCACCAGGACCTCATTCTGTCCGTCGGCGAAGACAAGACCATTCGTGTTTGGGATCTTAACAAGAGAACCTCCGTTCAATCCTTCAAGCGCGACTCCGATCGGTTCTGGGTGATTGCGGCCCACCCCAAGATCAATCTGTTCGCCGCTGGCCACGATACTGGTGTTATGGTGTTCAAGCTGGAGCGTGAGCGACCCGCCTCGGCCGTTTACCAGAACCAGCTGTTCTACATCACCAAGGAGAAGCATGTGAAGTCGTACGACTTCGCCAAAAATGTCGAGTCCCCTCCGATGCTATCGTTGCGCAAGCTGGGCTCCCCGTGGATCCCCCCGCGCACCGTTTCCTACAACCCTGCCGAACGTGCCATCTTGGTCACATCTCCCGCCGACAGTGGAACATACGAATTGATCCATCTCCCCCGTGATGCAACTGGTGCAGTCGAGCCGACCGACGTCAAGCGTGGCCAGGCTACATCCGCAGTCTTTGTCGCTCGTAACCGTTTTGCAGTCTTCAACCCTTCAAGCCAGCAGGTGGACATTAAGGACCTCAGCAACTCCACTACCAAGACTATCACACCTCCCGCTGGCACAACCGATATCTACTTTGGCGGCACTGGTTGCCTCCTGTTTATTACCCCTACTACTGTTGTTCTCTTCGATATTCAGCAGAAGAAGCAACTTGCAGAAGTTACCGTCAGTGGCGTGAAGTACGTTGTTTGGTCAAACGACGGTCTCTACTGTGCTCTGCTCAGCAAGCACAACGTTACTATTGTTACAAAGACCCTGGAGCAAGTTAGCACTCTCCACGAGACCATTCGCATCAAGAGCGCAACCTGGGACGATGCTGGTGTCCTCATCTACTCCACTCTGAACCACATCAAATATTCGCTATTGAATGGGTATGTATATGGCATGGATGACTTTTTGGATACAATATGCTAATATTTCCTGGCAGTGACAATGGAATCATTCGCACCCTGGATCAAACTGTCTACCTTGTCCGCGTCAAGGGACGTAACGTTTACTGCCTCGACCGCAATGCCCAACCCAGGATCCTCGAGATTGACCCCACTGAGTACCGCTTCAAGCTTTCCTTGGTTAAGCGGAATTACGATGAGATGTTGCAGATTATCAAGAACTCTAGCTTGGTTGGTCAGAGCATCATCTCTTACCTTCAGAAGAAGGGTTACCCAGAGATTGCTCTGCAGTTCGTCCAAGACCCGCAGACCCGCTTCGATCTGGCTCTTGAGTGTGGAAACTTGGAGGTTGCTATTGAGATGGCTCGCGAGCTGGACCGTCCCAACTTCTGGAGCCGCCTCGGTGCTGAGGCCTTGGCCCATGGTAACCACCAGGTCGTTGAGATGACCTACCAGAAGCAACGAAACTTCGACAAGCTCTCCTTCCTCTACCTCGCCACTGGTGATGAGGAGAAGCTTTCTCGCATGGCTAAGATTGCTGAGCACCGTGGTGACTTCACATCTCGTTTCCAGAACGCTATCTACCGTGGAGATGTTGAGGATCGCATCCAGATGTTCAAGGAGGTTGATCTGTATCCCCTGGCCTACCTTACTGCCAAGTCACATGGCTTGACCGAAGAGGCTGAGTCCATTCTAGAGTCTTGCGGCTTGACCGAAGACCAGATTGGTCTGCCCTCTCTCGAAAACCCCCTCCAGACCCCTCGCCCTATTGTTCCTACCTTCAAGTCCAAGTGGCCTGTTAAGGCTGCCGGTCACTCTTCGTTCGAAAAGGCCCTCCTTGGCGAGGTTGGTGCTGACGAGGAGGCTACTGGTGATGCTCTGGAGTTTGGCGAGGATGAAGCAGAGGCTGTCCTTGCTAAGGATACCCTAGATGATGAGGAGGAAGATGCCTCTGGATGGGATATGGGTGATGATGTTAATGTTGAGGAGGACGTTGAGTTCGTCAACGTGGAAAGCGCCGAGGCTGGTGCGGGCAGCTCCGAGGCTGATCTGTGGGCTCGTAACTCTCCACTCGCAGCTGACCATGTTGCAGCCGGCTCCTTCGACACCGCTATGCAGCTTCTCAACCGACAGGTGGGTGCTGTGCAGTTTGCTCCTCTGAAGGATCGATTCCTTGAGGTCTACAAGGCCTCCAAGACCTACCTCCCTGCCAGCACCGGCCTGCCTCCTTTGGTCAACTACGTCCGGAGAACCACCGAAGAGACAGATAGCCGCAAGGTCCTGCCCATCATTCCCCGTGATCTGGAGACCATTGCCAGCATTGACCTCCAAGAAGGTTACGCTGCCATGCGGGCCAACAAGTTGGAAGAGGGCGTGAAGATTTTCAAGCGTATCTTGCACACACTCCTCGTCAACAGCGTCTCCTCTGAGGAAGAGGTCGAGCAAGCGAAGAAGATTATCTCCACTGCTCGGGAGTACATTCTCGCCATGTCCATTGAGCTTGAGCGTCGTTCCGTCCCAACTGATACTGAGGAGGGTCTCAAGCGCAGTCTTGAGCTGTCTGCTTACTTTACCATTCCTAAGCTGGAGGTTGCTCACCGTCAACTGGCCTTGATGGCTGCCATGAAGCTATCCTTTGCCAACAAGAACTACAACTCCGCCTTGGGCTTCGCCAACCGTATGCTGGCTAACGGTGGCTCCGCCAAGCTTCTGGACCAGGCCCGCAGGATCAAGGCCCAGTGTGAGCGTAACCCGTCCGACGCCATCGACATTGAGTTCGACCAGTTCGCCGAGTTTGACATCTGTGCTGCTTCTTTCACTCCGATTTTCAGCGGTTCTCCTTGCGTGACCGACCTCTTCTCAGGCGCCAAGTACCACGAGCAGTACAAGGGCAGCGTCTGCCGGATATCCGAGGTCACCGAGATTGGCGCTCCGGCCAGTGGCCTGCGTCTATTCGTCCCCGGACTCTAAATTCAACATGACGAAGTTTGACGGTTTCCCTCCTTCTTTTTTCTTCTTCACATGAAGGTACAAAATGGGTTTCTTTTCCATCTTCGTGTAGGAGAAGTTGTGTGTTTGGCGGCGCTTTTTTGGGAGACAAAATCTCCTGCTTTCACACCCTGTCTAGATTTGTACCCGGGATTATAATTGTTTAGCGGTTCAGTTTATGCGAATGTTTCTTTCATCTCCATCCTTGTAAACATCCCAGCAAACATATTGAGTCAAAAGTAATAGTATACTATACAAATAAGATAAGGTCTATTTAAGCTCTAAATGCATATCGTACAATGTGTGGAGATTTCCAACCACGAGAGCGGAGTGTTTAGCAGGAACACAATTCCCAGCATCCATCTGTCTAGATCAAGTCTGAGTCAATAGTCAGACAATCTAATCACACCTCCCATCCTTCCACCCAGTCTTCCACCTCTCCTCCCAAAACCGACAATCGAATTCCTTCTTTCCAAGCTTCCGATTAACCTCATTATGCGCCTCACACATCCACCATCCAAACTCCTTACGCCCACTCAACTTAGGCTGATTCCGTCCACTAGGATGCGCCATCCAAGTCTTAAAATCATCCGCGCACACCCAGCATGGATACAGCCGTGAAAACAGCTTCAGGAAGCCCTGCATATCGGACTGCTGCTGTGTATCCGCTTTCTCGGGGTACGTCGCTGCCATCGTGTGCAAGAGTGTCCAGGTTGAGCGGCCGAGTGCCTCGACATCTGGTGGGCAGTCTGCGGGGACAGAGGGTTCGGGGTGTGTGGTTGGGGCGCTGAGGGGGGTGGTGGGTGTTGTTGAAGTTGCTGGGGTTGTGCTTGTGGTGTTTGAAGAGGATGTGGGGGAGTCGGCTTTGGCTTGTTTTGTTAAAGCGCGCCATGAGGAGACGGAGGTGCAGGTTCGGCAGCTAGTGAGTGATTTGTTAGTGGTTTGAATGGGCGAGTGTGGTACATCAGCATGTTGGTTGGTGGTTCTTACGGTTTTCCATCTTTGTCTAGAACGACGCCTTTGGGTAAGGCTGAGTCGGTTTCTTGCGATTGTTTGGTGGTGGTGGTGGCAGGCTGTTGGTTGTAGAGATGGGCGTTCCCTCTGAGGGAGTTCAGCTGCTCTGGTGAGACCTCTGCCATTTTTGCGTGGATTGGAGATTTGGAGAGGGAAAGTTGTAAGTTTGATTTCTAATGCGGTTGGAGGCGGGATCGGCGGGTTTAGCGTTGGTCAGCATTCAGGTACGGCGATCTATGGAGCCACTCTATAGTTTGAACAACAAATTCTCCAATCTTTTTTTTCCTGTTTTCTTACAGCCCATATTTGATTCGATACTTCTGTTGCAATTCCACCTTTTGCCCCGAAAGCCAATGATTCAAAGGACCCCGAAGACCAGACCATTTGGACATTTTAAACAGGTCAAAAACACACAAACCAGTTCCTGGATCTTTAATCCTGGGATCAGCACCTGCTTTGAGAAGCAGGTCCACTGTATCATATTTTTGACGATGACTGGCAGCGAAGACAGCAGTGGCGCCAACCCGACCTCCCGGGGCGTTAATGTTAAGATCCTTATCGAAGTCGATGATCATCTTGACAACAAAAGTCAACCCATAAGAGCTGGCATAATATAACGGGTGCGTCTTTTCAATTATGGAGAACTTCACGGATGGTATCAGAGCTTGCATCCAAACACCAAAGTTGCCCTGGCGAGGAAGGTGCCTAGTATCGAAGAACTTCTGCACCAGGCACCGCTCGGCATCTCCCAGCTCAGCAGCAGCAGCGTATTGGGCCCACATGTATGTAGCATACCTGAGGGCCTTGTACGTTCTACAATACCGAGATATTTCACCCTTTTTCGTGTATCCATCTTTGAAATTGTCGAGACACAGATACATGAGACACTTTCGCATGATGGTGGTATTCGCAGTGGCGGGGTCCATGCTGAAATACCTAACTCGTGAAGTTTTGATCCAGTCGGACGTCAGGAAGTCTTTGATTGATGAATGGGCCAGAGCAATGTAACCAGATTGATCCCGGGTAATAAGGCCCTGGCAAATATCAAGAAGAATTTGTGCCGGGACTAGCATCATGTCTTCGTCTAGCGTCGTGCATTCTTCGTCAAGAACCACCACCTCGTTAAGGACGTCGAGTGTGAGCAGTTCGCTCGCATAGACGTGGTCTTGCGCAAAACTAGTCCAGAAAAGCGCCTCCCGAACAAAGGGTCTGTCCTCGGCAGATACCTGATCTAGGGTTTTCGCGTACATTTCGCGAAGCGTTCCAGGTAGGTTCCGGAGTGCTTCACGCATTGACCTTGTTGTTCTCTGAGCGCATAGATTGTCCATTGAAAGCTGCACCCAGCGGAACCTGCTCGACTGTTAAATTAGGCACAAAGAACAGATACACTCAAAGCTCACGATCCATTAGCGTTGTCTGATAAGGTCTTCTGGATTTCAGCTTTGAACTCGGGTTTTCGGTCCCTCAACGCGTCATTGGACTCCAGTCGATGATTTATATAGGCTTTGATATCGCCTGACATCATTCGCGCACTGATAATGAGCATGTCAATATCTCGTCGGGCCACCATCGTCGATGTAGTCGTTACTACAATGCGAATATTTGGGGCCAGTTTGGCAAGTCTCAAAAGAGAATTCTCGATATGTCTTCTATCGTGGCTTTCATTGATAGCGTCCACTAGAATGACAACATTCGTCTTGCCAGAGGCATGTTTGATGATTGCATCTTCCAGAACAGCGATATCAATGGTACGCTTGTGAGCCTGAGATTTGGGGATATCGTTGTAAAGTGGTCGGATGTTGTCGAGTATGGAAGCATCCTTTCCCGAAAGCTGGGCCACTAATGATCCCAACACGTTAACGGGTATTTGAGAGGCCGAATTACTCATCGTGCAGTAGAAATATGCAAAGCTTAGAGTTGAATCTTGCGAAGCCATGGACACAAAATTATCGACACACTGAGCGCTACAAACATTTCAGTAAGTTCTTGCCAAATATAATGCAATCTTGACATGCGACTTACAACAAGGTTGTCTTTCCAGTTCCAGCTAATACTTGGTCAGTAAAACCATCTTCAAAGTGGACGAGACTAGCATACATTTTCCCACAAGGAAGAAAATGTTCCTATCCCCATGCTGCAGCCAATGCTTGAGATGGCCACCAATGAACCATTTTCCAGATGCAATATCATGTCCCTCACTCGCTCGCAGGTGCGAATTGGCCGGACTCACTGGGGCCATCCATCGAAAAAGCTCTTTATTGGCCATCTGAACTCTTTCCTGCTCTCTAACTCTCAGATCCTCACTCAAAGACCTGGCCAGACTCCCAATTTCCCGCTGCATATCCCGCTCGACCGCAGCATGGTCTGCTGTAAGAACTAGTATCAACCACGACTTCACTCTTTCCAAACGAGTAAGATGAGCATTGACTTTCGCCTCTGTAAAAGGCCACTCAAGCTTCTGTTTCAAGCTTTTCAGCTTACTTTCAACCGGCTCCAGATCTCTCATAATGGAATCAAGCAATTCTTTGGTTGTTTGGAGAACCCTTTCCATGATATCTTCGTTAAAGGGAGTTGAGCCCTCTGACTCGACATGCTGGACCTTGGGGATATCTGATGAAGACTGTGTTTGTAAATGATCGAGAATGCCTCTCAAGGCAAACAGCTCCTCGCTTAATTTTCGCATTTCAGATCTTGCCCCTTGTACTGCTTTGGCGTACTTGATCAGACGGGCTATGATGTGGCTGACGTCCACGATCAGTCCCGTGATGGATATGGGATCAGCCATGGCTGCACGGTATGCGACCGAAGCTGCAAGTTATTTCGGATTCAAGACGGCTTTCTGGGTTATACTTGTCTATTTACAAAGGATGTTTTTATGACTAGGTAGTGCTTATTTTTCGCTAACCTCAGGCGGGGTAAGTATTAGGGGATCCACTTAAGGGTCCAGCGCGATGTCAGACTATCCTGTCTCACCTAAACCTAGATATAGAGGAAAATGGTATTATGTCTATTACGAAGTGAATTCGCGTGGGAATCAAGCATTAGTTCTAGGGATCACGGACATATTTGCTGGCCATGAAGTGTGTATGCCTTGTCAATAACCTTGAACTGAATGCACGCATATCTACGTACCTGCATCTTGTCCACTGTACAATTCGAATGACCCAAAGGAAAGTCCAGAGACTCTCGGGCCACTAGTAGTACATGGCATCAAATGTGGATAGTTCCACACATATATGCATTTTTTCCAAGATTGCGGCGCCTATGTGGTAATTTGTTGATGGGGGATACCTTATCAGCGCTCGAGGTCCACAGGTATAGTTCAAGGGCTTGCAGGTGTCTTTTAATTGTTTTTGTCCGTCTCTGCCTATCCAGGTATTATATTACCCTCTTTCAGGTCTTTATCCGCTCCTATTTGCACTCCAGCCCTGGGCTATGTATTTAAGCATATAATTTTGGTGGGTTTCATGCTTATGTGATAATCGAAGCCCTGGTTGACCTCAAGTATATATTTTCCACAGACCATACAGTTGCACCAACGATTGAACCTTCAGTCATCCTCAGCTTGTCCAGCCCGCGACTCATATCTAAATATGACGTTCATCGACTCGTAGAATGAATTGAAAGAGACAAGACCCTGGCAAATCTATTTGTCTTTGATAATTATGCTTGCAACCTTTCGCGGTGTTCTAGCAGATAACGTGCTGATCGCCGATAAGCTTTGTCATCGCTCCCAACTCCAACCTCAATCTAGGACCACGCGACTGGACGTGTCAAACATTCTGCAGTTCAATTAATTTGCACCGTCGCGGACCTCCAGGGATTTTTCCAAGGTTTATACAGAAAAGCCGCCTTCATCCCATAAAAGTCATCTCAAAACCGACCCCGCTCGACATACTGCAAACATCTGCGGTGTCTGTCGCGATATACCATGGGACCCAAATATAAGTTGTCGGACTCCGAGTCAGAGTCAGAACCTGATGTTTCTACCACCCCGTCCGATAAACAACTAGAGAAAGGCTTGCGCGATGAAGTTGCTGGGATCTTCAAATCCGGTAACATGGAGGAGCTTACCGTGAAACGCGTACGACTTGCGGCGGAGAAGAAGCTTGGTCTAGCAGAAGGTTACTTCAAAACTACGGGTGATTGGAAGGCCCGAAGTGAGCAGATTATAAAGGCGGAAGTGGTAAGAGATTTTTGTTCAATTGGCATGCGCAAATACTATCCTGGCCAGCACTAACATACAAATTCCGTAATATAGGACGTGCAGGAGAGTGCTCAAAACGGCGAAGCTGAGCCAACCGAAAAATCCCCGTCTCCTCCACCGCAACCGAAAAAGAAAGCACCGGCCAAGCGAACCAAGAGCGACAGTGCGTCCAAGCCGAGAAAGCGCCAAAAGACACAAACCCCTGTTTCGGAGGATGAGGCTGAGGCCACAGTGCCATCTGGTGACGAGAGTGAGGAAGAGGGCGCAAAGCCGAAGAAGCGTGCAGCTGCACCCAAGAAAAAGGTGTCTCCGGAACCTGCCACGGACGAGCCGGAAGTTTCAGAAGTCCAAGAAAATTCCGATGCAGTAAAATCATCGGAAATTGCCAAAGACGACTCCGAAAGCGAGATGTCTGTGGTCCTGGATGAGGAACCTAAACCCAAGCCCGCACGCAAGCGAAAGAGTACCGAGACAGCTCCTAAGAAGGACAAGAAGCCTGCACCCAAAGCCAAGTCCAAGGATGAGGAGGATCCAGACCAAGCAGAGATAAAGCGGTTACAAGGATGGCTGGTTAAATGTGGCATTCGCAAGATGTGGTTCCGTGAGCTGGCGCCGTATGATACCGCAAAGGCAAAGATCAAGCATCTCAAGGGGATGCTAGAGGATGCCGGGATGACGGGGCGATACTCGCAAGAGAAAGCCAACAAAATTCGCGATGAGCGCGAGCTCAAAGCAGACTTGGAAATGATCCAGCAAGGTGCGAAGCAATGGGGGAAAGGGAGCGGAGACGAAGGAGAAGAAGAAGAGGGACCGCCTCGACGCCGTGCTGCTGCCCGAGGTCGACAGGCACTTGCATTTTTGGAGAGCGATGGCGAAGAGTCAGACTGATACGGCTACAGCATGACTGTGTAGCTGCAATATATCAATAGTGTTTAGCCATATGTATTCTAATGACCAATGCCGTGGGTATCCTTGTTCGACTGCTTCTCCCATGTCGCGTGTTTGTACTGCGTCACCGGCCGGCCTTGGGTCCACTCATGCGTTGAGCGGCCAAGCTGAAAATCGCGACGGATGATATGAAAAGAACCAAGTTATAGAACTGCCCCCTCCGTTAGTGATTGCATTTGATATGGACGTGATATAGGAGGAATGTACCGCTGTCCGGGAGTACTCGTTCTCCTCGACTTCTGTGCGCGCTTCGACGAAGAGACGCCGCAGATTAGGAAGATTGGCCTGTAAGTACGTTAGGTTTGGCACATGCAGTATATAAACATTTTCAACTGACCATTTGAGCGCAGCTTCAATGATAAGACTGGGAGGAGAGAAGTGGTGAAAGGAGGCCTAGACGTATAACGCCGAAGGTAAAGCGGACGGGAAGGTCCAGAGCCCGCCATTTGTGGACAACTTTTGATCGCCCAAACACCCTCTCACCTCTTTCTTTCGTCACTCCGCCGAAATTCCTCCCGCAACCCCATTCTCTCTCTTTTTCTTCTATCCGCACCTGAGCAGAGAGGGGGGAATGGTTTAAGTCCTGTCTCCGATCGCCATTTCCTTACTCCCGAAGTCGCGCGACCGGTGGAAGCTCGCAATTCCCCGCAGTCTCCCAACTATTCGACTCCTTACGACCCCCTACCTCCCCGATTCCATTGGCGGAAGCACGACAAAGTCGGAGCTGAAGCAAATTACCCCTCGCTATGGCTATGAACAAGATCCGCGGCGCCTTTGCGGTGCCTCGGAAAGGAGAGACGTTTGAATTGCGAGCTGGCCTTGTGTATGGAACCCCCCTCAGAACATAGGTGGCTACTTAGCCAGAATGAATGCCTGACCATGCTGACTGTTACAATAGTTCCCAGTATGCCTATGAACGGTATGTTAACTCGCCAGACTCGGGGATATAGTGAATGGTCCGAGGGAGATGGTGTGGCAATGCTAACACTCCCACAGAAAAGAGTCTATCCAGAAGACAATTATGGCCATGACTCTAGGCAAGGACGTCTCAGCTCTCTTCCCCGACGTTTTGAAGAACATTGCAACTGCCGATTTGGAACAGAAGAAGCTGGTGTACCTTTATCTCATGTGGGTCAACCCCGGCACCTTAAGGGGGACCGCATATGCTGACCACTGGAATTGCATAGGAATTACGCCAAATCACACCCTGACCTTTGCATTCTCGCTGTCAACACATTCGTACAGGACTCGGAAGATCCTAACCCGCTGGTTCGAGCCCTCGCCATTCGCACAATGGGTTGTATTCGAGTGGAGAAGATGGTGGACTACATGGAGGAACCGCTGCGCAAGACCCTTCGCGACGAATCGCCATATGTCCGCAAAACCGCCGCGATCTGTGTCGCCAAGCTTTTCGATCTGAACCCCAACATGTGCCTTGAGAACGGATTCTTGGAGATGCTGCAGGAGATGATTGGTGATCCCAACCCTATGGTGGTGGCCAATTCGGTGACCGCACTCGCGGAAATCCACCACTCAGCCGTCGAACTTGGTGCTCTCCAGATCACAACCAATACGCTACGAAAGATGCTCATGGCATTGAATGAGTGCACGGAATGGGGTCGCGTTACCATCCTATCGACGCTAGCCGAGTACCGGGCAGCTGATGTAAAGGAGTCGGAGCACATTTGCGAGCGAGTCGCGCCTCAGTTCCAGCATGTGAATGCAAGTGTGGTTCTTGCGGCCGTCAAGGTTGTGTTTCTGCACATGAAGTATGTCGGCCCGGAGCTGGCAAAGACATATCTCAAGAAGATGGCCCCTCCTCTAGGTATGTTGCATTCACAACTCATTTCATATTATACCGCGGACTAATAATTGGTAGTGACCCTGGTTTCTTCCGAACCCGAGGTGCAATATGTTGCTTTGAGAAACATCGATCTTTTGCTCCAGAAGCAGCCGGATATTTTGAACAAGGAATTGCGCGTATTCTTCTGCAAATACAATGATCCACCATATGTCAAATTCCAAAAGTTGGAGATTATGGTGCGGATAGCGAACGATCGCAATGTCGACCAGCTCCTGGCAGAGTTGAAAGAATACGCCATGGAAGTCGACATGGACTTTGTGCGACGCGCCGTCAAGGCGATCGGCCAGGTTGCCATCAAGATCGAGAGCGCCAGTGAAAAGTGCGTGAACACGCTATTGGATTTAATCAACTTGAAGGTCAACTACGTCGTTCAGGAGGCCATTGTCGTCATCAGGGATATCTTCCGAAAGTACCCTGGTTACGAGGGTATAATTCCGACCCTGTGCCAGTGCATTGATGAGTTGGATGAGCCCAATGCCCGAGCAGCCTTGATCTGGATCGTCGGTGAGTATGCCGAGAAGATCAGCAACGCAGGTGATATCCTGGGTAGCTTTGTGGATGGATTCAACGAAGAGTTCTCTCAGACTCAACTACAAATCCTTACTGCAGTAGTCAAGCTTTTCCTTAAGCGGCCCGAGAAGGCTCAGGGTCTGGTGCAGCGTGTTCTTCAGGCCGCCACCGCTGAGAACGATAACCCAGATGTCCGTGACAGAGCCTATATTTACTGGCGTCTCCTGTCCAACACCAGTGACCAGAACGCCACCAAGAATATCGTTCTTTCCGACAAGCCACCCATTGTCACAACCATCCACTCATTACCGCCCGCTCTCCTCGAACAGCTCCTCCAGGAGCTTTCTACTCTATCCTCAGTGTACCACAAGCCCCCAGAGCAATTTGTTGGACAAGGTCGCTTCGGTGCGGATGCCGTTCAGCGAGCCGCTATCGAGTACGTAAACCAAGCCCCCTGCGAAGCTCTTTCACATATACTAATGGTTAATTTAGGGAACAACTCCAAAACGCTCGCGAGAACCCACTGGCTGCCGCAGCCGCGGCGGCTGTCAGTGGCACTACCCCTTCTGCGCAGGCGCAAAACAACGTCGAGAACCTGCTGGACATTGATTTCGACGGTGGTGCCCCGGCATCTGTGCAAAATAACGCTGGTGGCATGTCCGGCTTGGAGGGTCTAGCTGGCACCCCCGTCCGGGTGCAGTCCCCTGCAGTTGGAAGTCCGGCCCCTTCAGGCAACAACAACCTGGACGACTTGTTGGGAGTGTTCGGTGATTCTGGAGCCTCGCAGCCCTCATCGAGTGGTGCTAATGGTAGCGGAGCTGCTGGTGATTTGATGAATGGGTTCTCTGGCCTCGATCTGTCCGGTACCACCTCTCCGGTGAATGACAACCAGAAGAAGACTAATGAGGACATCTTGTCTCTCTTCTAGTTGTTGTAGGGTATAGCGTTCCCAGCCAAGTGTAGAGGCTGGTTGTTTTTTATATCCATGTTTCGCAAGCGAGGATCCGAGCAGAACGAGATAGAATGGTTTTTACATGTTTAATTTTTTTCTTTCTTAACTTTCTTGTCCTGCATTCCTAACCTATATGTATCGGATTCCAAAAAGGTCATGTACATCTCTATTTGAAAAGTCGTCCTGACTGCCTCTTGCTACTTCCAAGTACGTGATTCACTTGGGTTGAACATTGCGGTATGTGTCAGCATATGATTTCTAGATCTTTCTAGTGTCAATTTCATGAAATTAAACTTCTCACTCTGCACCTACTAATATAGGCAAATCTCCGCCGCCACCTAAACCCCGGTATTTCCGCTGCCAGCCGCGGTTGTCTCATCCATATAAAGCCCATTGTAAGCGCGATGCTTTTCATCAAGCAGGGACTCCTATAGAAAATGTGCAAAAAGCCATGGTAGAGCTAGGCTGGATCAATTGAGCAATCAACATTTCTTCAACATCCTACTCTATAGCAACAACAAGAGCACATAAAAACACCCCAATGTCCCATTACCCCAAAAACAAGATTCAACCTGCTTACCAATTCCTCAATGAGTTCCGATTTTTCCATTATTTCTACGGAAGATGTGGGCCTCAGGGCCAATCCCGTTGCTGGTCGGACCCAGAAAAACTCGGGCGGCAGAGATAAATGGGCCTGTCTTCCGAAATTCCTCTTGAAAGAAAAAGAGTACAAAATAGACTCATTTCTGCACAGCTCTTTAATCAAAAAATATCAATCTTTGCAACAAAATATACATCATGGCCACCGATTACAAGTTTGAGGGCTGGATGGGTCTTGACCCTAGCTCCGCCGAGGGCAACATGGTTTGGCAGGAGTTCGAGCCGAAAGAGTGGGAGGAGACCGATATCGATATCAAGATCTCGCATTGTGGTATTTGTGGTTCGGATTTGCATACTTTGCGCAGTGGATGGGTAAGTTTTCTATATCTAATTGCCTGTTCAATTGCATACATGCATTATCCAGGATTCCCACTTTATACTAGAACCTTGGAAAAAGTGTCAATTACTGACAGTCTCAGCGTCCGGCCATGTACCCTTGCTGCGTCGGTCACGAGCTGGTAGGCAAAGCCGTCCGCGTTGGCTCCAAGGTAACAACCATCAAACTCGGAGACCGCGTCGGCGTCGGCGCCCAAAGCGACTCCTGCCAGGGCCGTCAAGGCGACTGTGAAGAGTGCTCCATGGGTATGGAGAACTACTGCTCCAAGAAAGTGATTGGCACATACAACAGCGAGCACTTCAACGGCGGAAAGTCTTACGGTGGATACGCGCTGTATAACCGTGTTCCCGCACACTTTGCCGTCAAGATCCCTGATTCCATTCCTTCTGCTGCTGCTGCGCCTATGCTTTGCGGTGGTGTTACACTTTACAGCCCGCTGAAGCACAACAACTGCGGACCTGGCAAGACGGTTGGTATCATTGGTGTTGGTGGCCTGGGACACTTCGGTGTGTTGTTTGCGAAGGCTATGGGTGCTGATCGAGTTGTTGCTATTTCGCGGAAGAGCGGGAAGGCGGAGGACTCGATTAAGATGGGAGCTGATATCTATATCGCTACTGATGAGGAGGAGGGATGGGCAGCCAAGCATGCTAGGACTTTGGATTTGATTGTTTGCACTGTTTCTTCTACTAAGGTGAGTTGGAGAATTCTTCAGGTTTTGGTTGGTTGCAAGGTTGTTTACTGACTTTTCTAGATGCCTATGACTGATTACCTTGGTCTTTTAAAGACTGGTGGTACCATGGTTCAGGTTGGTTTGCCTGAAGATGGTGGTCTCTTTGCTCCTGTGCGGAGCTTAATGCGTCGTCTGAAGTTGGAGAGCTCCCTTGTTGGTAGCCCGGATGAGATCCGGGAGATGTTCCAGTTGGTCGCGGATAAGGGCATTCAGCCTTGGATTCAGGAAATCCCCATGAAGGATGCTAACAAGGCCATTGTGGATATGGAGGAGGGTCTTGCGCGCTACCGTTACGTGCTGGTTAACGAGGAGTAAATGTCTGTATTGTATGTATGTGAAATGTATAGAGTGACGAATAGAATATAGAATGAAGAGATGAATCATTGTTCAGAAGCTAGAGGACTGTTGTGGTAAAGAATCTAGGAAATTTGAAATATAGAACAGAACACTCATTCTTAAAGGTAACTTTTGTTTATGAATTTGGTCAAAATTAAGCAAAATCCCTTCGTATGCAGGCCGCACAATCTAACAAGAATTAAGATACAACAAAAAGAAAGAAAGAAAAAGAAATCCAAGCAAAAGCCATGTTTTTATTACCATTACTTTATATCACGAGCTGACACAATAGTGTAAAACAAATTCTCGAAATGACCAAGCAACTCTTTTCCCCCGACCCTGTATGGGGGAGACCAAGCGGATCTACTATCGATGCACTGTAGCCAAGCAAGCAAAGCACAACAAATCAATTTCCCAAATGCTTGACTCTCAGGTCCGCACCACGAAGACCGAAAGAGCCAAAGAAGATGGGCAGTCTTTTGAGGATAGTGTGCAACTGAAGCCAGATGCAACCACTAACACTCACATACTCATAGCTGAATTTACAGCAGAGCGAAGAGACCGACAACACCAGCCAAGAGACCGGCAGCGGGCTTGATGCTGGAGGCGGCACCAGTGAAGGTGCCGGGGGTGCTGCTCTGCTCAGTGGTGGGGACGGAGGCAGATCCGGAGGGCACGGCGGCAGCAGTGGCAGCGGGGGTCTCAGCAGCAGGGGTCTCAGCAGCGGGAGTCTCAGCGGCGGCGGATCCAGCAGGGACAGAGGCAGACTCAGCAGGGACAGCGGCAGTGGAAGCAGCCTGGGTCTCAGCGGGGACAGCGGCGGATCCAGCAGGGACGGAGGCAGACTCAGCGGGGACAGCGGCGGATCCAGCAGGGACGGAGGCAGACTCAGCGGGGACAGCGGCAGTGGAAGCAGCCTGGGTCTCAGCGGGGACAGCGGCGGATCCAGCAGGGACGGAGGCAGACTCAGCAGGGACAGCGGCAGTGGAAGCAGCCTGGGTCTCAGCGGGGACAGCGGCGGATCCAGCAGGGACGGAGGCAGAGCCAGCAGGAACAGAGGCAGACTCAGCGGGGACGGAGGCAGAGCCAGCAGGGACCGAGGCAGACTCAGCGGGGACGGAGGAAGCCTCAGCAGTGGAGACAGCGGGCACGACCGAGGAGCCGGGCACAACAACAGCAGAGGTAGTGGGGACCACAACGGCAGTGCCGGGAGCAGTGCCGGGAACAGTGGCGGGGATAGTAGCGTTGGCGAAGGTCATGGGCTTCTCCTCGCAAGCGGTGCAGACAGTGGTCTTGGTGAGAGTGATGGTGCTGGTCTCGGTGACAGGGACCGTGAAGGTCGAAGTACCAGAAGTAACAACCGACGAGGTCACTAGGAGATTGTTAATTATATGTATAACCGAGAAGGTTTTACTTTGGCATGCTTACCAGGGCAGGTGGTGGTGACGATGGTGATGGTCTTAGTGGTGCCAGGGATCACAGGAGTGTGAGGAGGCTTGGTGTGGCTAGAGACCGAGGTAGGGGTGGTGGTGGGAGTGGTGCACGGGGTAGAGCTGGACTCCGGGGTAGAGCTAGGAGTGGTGTGGTGACTGGTGTGGTGAGTGGTGCTGGGAGTGGTAGTGGGAGTCGTGGTGGGAGTGGTGCACGGGGTAGAGCTAGACTCCGGGGTGGGAGTAGTCGAGTAGGTGCACGGGGTGGTGGTGGTGCTCTCCGGGGTGGGAGTGGGAGTAGTGCTGGTGGAGCAGGGGCTGGTCCACGACTCGTGCTCATCGGCAGGACGGCTCCAGCTGTTACCCCACGCCTCAACGTGACCAGCAGAGCTCTGGGCAGCAGCGGAGTGAGCCTCACCACGGACCTGCATGACACCAGCAAAGGCCGGGGTGGCAACGAGGCCAAGAAGAGCAATGGACTGGATCATTTCGAGAAATTGAAAAAGCTTGAGCTTGGAAAGATAAAACGAGTGAAGTTGATGAAGGGATGGAGAAGAAAGTCGTTGAGGAGGACGACACAAAGGGGTTTATATGCTCGACTCGAGGAACATCATCCAAGTCATGACGGAGATGGCTGCCATGGTTGTGCTCAGGAGAGAAAAGGCTGACCTGATCCACATCTGAGGGGTTTATGGCCGAATGCAGGAACTGTGACTGCGAGCCGTGGCTAGCAGAGGCACTGATCGATCATCATAGGCCAAATATCTTGGGGTAATGATACCTTCGTGTGGTCGATTCAGATGCAAACGTGACATGCTGTGGTTTCATCTTACTTGGTAAGGCCATAGGTCTCCACAGAAGCTCCCAATGCGGAAGTCAACTTGAGATCGAGTTCTGAGTTCAAACTTAGTTGATGCGGAGTTGCGGCATTAAAAGTAGCTTAGCAGTTGTTGGCTGAAGTCAAGAGTCGTCTTGGAATCAGCATAATCGGTACACAAATCCACGACATGTAAGTATCTAGATCAACACAGGCCTTGCTATAGTCAATACAGTCGTAAAAATAGCACGAAATAAGCAGGGATTGACATTGCAAGCAGGAAGGTTTGGTCGTGTTTAAGCCGGAAACGGCACATCTAGGACTTGCCACGCTGTAGACAACCACATGTGGGGGAGATCTGATATTCACCAATCATAGATTGAAATCTCGCTTTCGGCATGCGCACACTTCCTTGACAGGGCCCATTACGGAGGTCCAAAATGGTCGTAAGGCTAGAGTCTCCAGTGCCAATGGGAGTGTCTACCTTGAAGCTGAGGAATGTAGATCATTGTAGCTGCAATAGAGATGGCCTCTGCTGTGATTGGTTGAAGCCCACTCAGGAATGTGAGGGATGTCTTGCAGTTCCCCAGAAAACGATCCTTTCACTCCATGGACAATAGATCAGATTTTTCTGGAGTCCACTGTTGATGTGACCCAGTGCCTCTTGGTCCACATTAATGAGATCCTGCCTTGACGCCGGATTTGATCCTATCTCCACCGTTTGAAACAGGAACGGCCAATGAACGAGCTCTGAAGCCCTTGAATTTGCTGCACACGAATCAGTGGCGAGGTACCAGATGTTACTCATCGATATTGGCTAATGAGGCCGTCTCGTTTTCGCCGAGAGAGTTTGAGCCAACTTGGGTAGTCTTGTCATCATCCAAGGTTTGTCATTAAGTAACAGGTACCACTATGAGAAAAAGCTGCAAACGGCACTAAGTACGCTGGTAGGTGCGGATAGTATCGGGGGCTTCCTTGTGAGTTGGATAAACTGAACTTAGACAATGTTCTCCAAGAAGGTTCGAAGGTTGTATGTTCTCCGTAGATGCAGAGGGCATCCGGATTAGGCAAGATGACCAACACGTGACTAGGGTTAGGGCGCGCCGCCTTCGACGCGTCGCGCGTCCGGACTTTCCTGTTCGGGTTCGAGATCTCAAGTATCAACGACACTAATTGTTTACATCATGCCTCACTCAGTAGCGACGATGGAACCGCCCGCTCAACCCGATGACGAGACCCTCCCCGATGCTCCCGCAGAGGCAAATGGGGTCAAATTGGAAGATATGTTCGATGATGACGATGACGAAGAGTTCCCTGCATCGAGCGCGCGGGACGTGAAGATGGAGAGTTCTCCAGCTCCTGCACCGGAACCGTAAGCTGATCAGATATAAACCCTGCTCTGCTCCGCAGCTAATGAATAGGAAAGTGTATCAGCTCCATTCCAATCGGGTGTGGACTCGGATGTCATGCTCGCCTTCTACCAACGCCTCTTCCCATTCCGCTATCTTTTCCAATGGCTGAACCACGGCATTGTGCCTACTCGGGAGTTTGGAAATCGCGAATTCGCCCTGACCCTTCAAAATGACGCCTACCTCCGATACCAATCTTACCCCACCGCAGACTTGTGAGACCGAACAGAATGCCCCCCGCGGTTCAATAACATGAAGCCTAATCAATCGAACGCTAGGTTCCGAAAGGATATTCTTAAAATGAACCCATCTCGATTCGAAATTGGACCCGTTTACAGTACCAATCCTCGCGACCGCAAGACCCTACGAGGAGGCCAGATGAAACCCGTCTCAAAAGAATTGGTTTTCGATATCGATATGACAGATTACGACGATATCCGAACATGCTGCTCAGGCGCTAGTATCTGTGCCAAGTGCTGGGCGTTCGTCACTATGGCAATCAAGGTGATTGATGCCGCCCTTCGGGAGGATTTCGGCTTCGAGCATATCCTGTGGGTCTACTCGGGTCGTCGTGGTGCTCACGCCTGGGTTTGCGACCCGCGCGCCCGTAACATGCCCGATGACCGACGGAGAGCAATCGCTGGCTACCTCGAAATTGTTAAGGGAGGATCCTCAAGTGGCAAGAAAGTCAACCTAAAGCGACCTCTGCACCCGCATATCACTCGCAGTCTTGACATTCTCAAGAACCACTTCGGACAGACGACACTCATCGACCAAGATACATTCACAAGCTCCGAACAGGCGGAAAAGCTTCTCAACCTGCTCCCGGATAAATCGCTGAATGACGCCTTGCGGAGAAAGTGGAGCTCATCTCCTGATCGTCCCAGCACCAGTAAATGGGCGGATATTGATGCATTGGCCAAGACTGGAAAGAGCAGCACATTGAATACGTCCACGCTGCGTGATGCCAAGCAAGACATCGTACTGGAATACACCTACCCACGTCTCGATGCGGAGGTTAGCAAGAAGATGATTCACTTGTTGAAGAGTCCATTTGTTATTCATCCTGGCACTGGCCGAATTTGTGTTCCGATCGATCCAAAGAAGGCTGATGAGTTCGACCCCTTGTCTGTCCCGACTGTGCTGGGTCTCCTTAGCGAGATTGATGAATACGATGCCAAACATCCCGCTGGCACTGAGACTGAGATGCCTGATGCAAATAGCAGCGCAGCGAACGGTTCTGACATCAGAGGACCTCGCAAAATGCAGGACTATGAGAAGACTAGTCTGAAGCCCTACATCGATTTCTTCCGGTCGTTTATTGCGGGTCTGATCAAGGAAGAGCGGACCAGCAAGCGAGAGCGTGATGAGACTGGACCGAAAATTAAAGCTGATCCGATGGAATTTTGAGTGTCATGTTGGGTCTGAACTACACTGTGAATTACGACTTTTATGTCCCGTTATTTTCAAGGCAAACTTGCACAAGTCCCCAGGTGACTTGAGCAAAGTTTTTCTTCTAGGCGTTTTGGTTGCATGATCCCCAAGCTGTCGATTTCTTTTCTTCTATAATCATATTTGCCATGCCTACACATTATCTCAAAGATCATTTTCAATTTTAGGATGTCATACCATTCAGTTACGCTCTGTTCCAAGGATCGTAACCTACATGTTTTAGTTCACGCTCAAGCTACACGACTTTCGTGGGCGCCCGAGAAAATAGACAAAGCTTGGAACTAGATAGCTTACAATGAGCGTAGTAGGTAATGCAGTATCATGATCGGAAACTTGTTCATTTATTTAATTTGTAGTTATTGGTACACGCCTGACAATGCGGAGTAAGTGCCGACATAAATCAGTTCAAGAGGGTTATTACAACGTAGACGAAAACGTCAAAAGTGAAAATTTGATGCAGGGTCATCACTTAAGCAGCGATGAACTTGCGAACGTTCTCCAACCAAGAAACGTACTCCTTCTGCTCCTTGAAAGCAATGTAGTCGGTGATCATGTTCTGGAACTCGACGTTAAGACCACGCTCCTCGAGGTAACGGCCCCAGAAGGACAGGAGCTCGGGGTCGAGGTTCTCAGCGGGAGGACCGGAGTAGAGGCTCTGGCGAGTCCAGTCCTTCTCGGCAGTGTGAGCGTTGGCGATCTCGGCATCCTTGAAGTGGGAGATCTCCTCAATCTGCAGGTCGCCGTCCTGGATGACAGCCTGGATCAAGAGGGCACCCTGGTTGGCCTTCTCGACAGCAATGTCAAGGCGGGCGGGGAAGGTAGGTGGGAGGATATCGTCCTCACCCTCAACGTCACGGCTCTGGTTGTTGTACTCGGCCTCGTCACCAAGGGCATCGTCGTGGAGGTCATCCATGGGGTCCTCGGAGAGGTTGTTAATGTCGGCGACGGTGAAAGTGACGCGGATACTGTTGAAGGCAGTGATAATTAGTCAAATGTCCAGATCCGATGATTCTATATGGAGTGAGTGACTTACGTCTCGTTGCCGAACTTCTTAGTCAGAACAACCTCCTGCTCGCCGGCAACATCCTTAACCTGCCACTCACCAGCCTGGAGAGTGTAGTCAATGCTGGCCTTTTGCTCCTTGGCATCCTCAGCACCGGAAGCCTTCTCGTGCTTCACCTCCTCGTCAAGCTTGGCAAGAAGCTCAATATCTCCTATTGGATGAAAAATCAAAACATTAGCGATTTGCTTTAGAGACCTCACGGAAGATATCGCATCAATCTCCGGGGATCAATCATCATCTACATGACTTACCCTCAGCAGCAGGTTCCCGGAAGACGCTGGAAGTAGAGAAAGCGGCGTAGGCGGGCTTGGTGGCCTGCTTCCAGGGCTGGAGCAGAGCAGGCTTGGGGAGGACAGCCGGGCGCATCGAAGTGCGGGCAATAGAGCGGGAGAACCGCGGGACGGAACGAGAGAAAGCACGGAGAGAAAGCATTGTGGATGTGTGGATGGAATGGATGAAGGGGAGAAGCTGGAGAAGAAAAAGATGAGAGCTGCCGCGATGATGTTGCCAAGCCCGGGCCTTTTCTGGCTCCGCCTAAGTCTGGTTTGCAGATCTGCCGCTGTTTCCATTGGACGAGCTACGTACTAATCATGCAATCAATCCATTAAGTAATTTATCGGTTTCCATATAATCATTGAAGTATTTGAATTGATTTATATGTCATAATTGGTATCAGCAAGTACTTTTCGCGAGAAAACAAGCGTCGATGCATATCCCATATTGCGCCAATCAACCCCCACTTAGAACAGTGAAGAAATGAAAAAGAATCGTCTACAAATCAAGAACATCAATCATGACATACCCTTGGGTGGGAAGCTAGAGGCCTGTTTCTCTCCACCAATCACCAACCGAATGAACTTGGCTGAGCTGAGAGCCGTCCACTCTCCATTCCAGTGCTTCAACTTCAAGAATGCATCTTCGTCGCTAAGATCCGGCATCCAGAAACCGGTCTTGAATTCCTTCTCCTCCGTTTGTGTCCGTTGCGACAGAGCCTCCTCACGTCGAAGAGGTGGGCGGCCTTTGCGCCTTTCCTGCTGGAGCTGTGCGAGCTCCTCGCCGTCACGGTTGATGCACCTAGTGGCCGTTAGAACTTCATCTTTGCGAGTCCCAGTGCGATAAGAGAACGTACTGCTTCACCAGGTCGGCCAATCCTTCATCATTTACAGGCTCGTCGATATCTTGAACAGCATTGTGGAAGTACTCAATGCGCTCCACTATTAGAGAGTTAGAGGATCAATTGACGGAAAGCGGGCTGCATTTATGCTCACTGTACGGTTGGCGGGCCTTCATTACGGCTCCGGTATGGCGATTCAATCGGTCGTCCCGAGAACCAGCACGACGTAAACGTCTGGCATCACGGCTGTTCTCATGAAGCGAGTCGATGACACCGCGCTTCTTGGAAATTTGTTTGTGTACTTTTTGAAGTGTGCGAGGCATGTTTAAGGGCGTGGTGATGATTATCGTGATAGCAACGAGATTAGATTCGATAATTATTTTTTTTTGGCAGGTGCAGAATTGGGCGGTGAAGGTAGCACCACCGCCTTCCCTAAACCCTTTCAATCGCGTCCTGCGCGTCGAGAGGGGAACAAACGTGAGCAAACATTCCACCAACCATGGCGGTATTTACTCGGTGATTCTGTATCGGTCCTTCCTCCTTGCCATACTACACATTGATTCTTTCGCGTTGAGCTTTTGAAATTTCAAATCCGCATGTTATTGTTTATCATTTAACCCGAGGACCCGCTTGAGCCTCGACCCCGGTTTCCGCAATGGGTATCAAAGGTAAATTTGCTGGACCGAAGGGGTAAGGATGCTTCGAATGATTCTAACCTTTCATAGGACTTCACGGTCTCCTGAAATCCATTCAAAAACCATGCCACCTCAAGAAGTTCGCCGGCCAGACTCTCGCGGTGGACGCCTATGGCTGGCTGCACCGTGGTACAGTTGCTTGTTCCGTGGATCTGGTCTTGGATAGGCCAACAAGGAAGTATGGACCAACCATCAAAGATATTCAACGCCGTGATGATATATTAATGCAAGAACAGACATATTGATTTCGTTCTTCATCGAGTCCGTATGCTCCTTTATTTCGGAGTAGTGCCCTACATGGTCTTCGATGGCGACGACCTTCCCAGCAAAGCGGCGACTGAAGCCGATCGACACCGTCGCCGACAAGAGAGCAAGGCCCTGGGATTGGAACTACAACGGAAGGGCAGAATCCCGGAGGCCTACCAGGAATTCCAGAAAGCTGTCGACGTTACGCCGTACATGGCCCGCCAACTGATTGAAGAATTAAAGAAAATGAATGTACAGTACGTGGTGGCTCCATATGAGGCCGATCCTCAGATGGTGTACCTTGAACAACAGGGAATTGTACATGGTATCATTTCCGAGGACTCGGATTTGTTAGTATTTGGTGCGAAACGCTTGCTGTCGAAATTGGATCAGCATGGCGAGTGTATTGAACTCAATCGAGCAGACTTTACTGCTTGTCGAGAAGTGAGCCTGGTGGGATGGAGTGATGCCGATTTTCGACGAATGTGCATTCTTAGCGGGTGTGACTACTTGGCCAATATTCCCAAGATGGGATTGAAGACGGCATACCGCAGCATTCGCAAGCATAAGACTGTGGAGAAAGCATTGCGGATGCTTCAGTTTGAAGGCCAGTTCAAGGTCCCAGCTGATTACCTTAAAGACTTCAAGCAGGCCGAAGATACTTTTCTCTATCAGCGTGTTTTCTGTCCCAAGGCCAAAAAGCTGATCCCTTTGACCACTCCTGAGGAGGGAGTAAATCTTGAGGAAATGCCGTTTGTCGGAGCTGATGTGGACCCAGAAATTGCGGCTGGGGTCGCTTGCGGGGATCTAGACCCGACGACCAAAGAGCCCATTGAGATGAAACCGCTGGTTGCAGGTAAAGTGCCCATGGGTATTAGTCGTCGTCAGACATTGGGGTCGTCTTCAGAGCTGAAGCCTAGCAAGCCTATCAACACGTTTTTTACTCCGAAACGCAAGCCTCTGGCCGAGTTGGATCCGAACAGCCTGACTCCGTCACCGAGTCAGCAGAGACTGTTGGAGCGGAATGCGAACAACTCCTGGCAACCCAACTCAGTGCCCTTACGCTCCAACACAGTTAGGGCAACTCCAATTCGAGCGTTCTCTGACCAGGGTCTCAGCCCCATGGTACGAAGTGTTGGGCGAAACACGGTCTTGGCTCAGACTGCGCGGGCATCAAACCTGCAACCGACAAAGAGACAGAGACTTTGCTCCGAAGCCGAGGATGACTCGCTTCCTGCTCGTCCAAGCGTCCAAAGTCGCTTCTTCGCTGCTGCTACTACTGAACAAGTAAGCCCTAGTGGACAGAAAGTATCTCGGAGTAAAAAGGCGCGCCAGTCGATGATGGACGTCTTTTCGGATGAAATCGCGGAGGATATCTTCTCACGGATTTCTGACCCTGTGTTGAAGGCGAAGACTATGCCAGACCAAGGGGATAGCAATCATGAGAATACCCCTTCGAAAAGCAAGAGCGACGTGGAGGCCAAGGCTGCGGCCGTTTCTGATCTGAAGACTGACGATGATCAAGCTCCAATGGATACTCCAGTGTCAGAGTCCGGGTTCTCGTCTGAAGACAACAAGTTCAACCAGGCTCTTGGGTATCATGTCCAACGACAGAACTCGACTATTTCCAAATTCACGTTCACATCTGGATCTAAGCCCGCTTCTCCTGTTCAGCGCTCCCCTATGACAAGGATTCCGGTGATTCAGACCAGTCATAGGGATGCATTTCTCTCGTCCCCTCGGACACCCATGATTGATTCTCGACACAAAAGCCCTCAACGGCAGCGCCTTACCCCGCTGCAACGGATGGGTCAAGCGGCTCTTCACCGCTCACGTAGCATCAACTTCCCTACGTCGCTACGACACGCGGATTCTTCAGAATCGCAGTCGGATGAGACGCCAATCACAACTGAGGCTAACACGCCCCAAGGTAGTGAGGATTTCATAGTCCCGGATAGCGATGATTCGGAAGAAGAGATTGCTACCAGCTTTGGACAAAACCCGACGTTGGATTTAAAACGGTTTTCGTTTGCCGCTAAATGAGTCGGAAATTCGCATTCGGGCATCTATGCATTTTCAGGCACGGAGTCTTCTATATGGAGTACTGGACGGACAGAACCAGCTAGTATGTGGGGTGCATTTTCATGGATGGTATTCTTCTTTTCTTTTACGGAGTCGTGCTTTTCTTGTTCCTGGCGTGGAGCAATTGTCATTTTCATCAATATCTCATCATTATCATTTCGGGAATCATTACCTCAAACATCTTCAGTCAATGTGTCTCTGTATCCGTACTTGATTCATAGAAATGGTAGATCGTCAAGTGGGGAGGCTGGGGAGAGTGGCGTCAGTGGACCCCAACTTACTACAATTATGATTTACGCTAACCTCTATCCAGCTTAGTGCAGGAACACGGCGCCACCGAATCGGGCCAGATTAGGCAGAATGGCCCGAATAGTGAGGCGGTCAGATCTGGTTTCCATAGAAGCGGGAAGGTAAACAAAGACGGTTGGCCCAGCCTCCCAATTTCCCATACTCGTCTCCATCCCCAGCCTCCAAGGGACTTGAGAATTCAAGCCTGACGTGGTTTTCTTGAATTACAGCTACGATCTTTCTTATCCCCTTCCATTCCTTCTGCACATTCTTCTTACAACTCCCCTGTGGTGACCACTGGTGGTAAAAGAAGCTCCCATTCTGACCATATTCGAGTCTTCTTTTCTAGGTGCGATCCGAATCAAAAGACGAGCCCAACATTGCTTTGGTGCACTTTCTTGAGCCCGACTTTACGTCCGAAGTTTCTTCGATTCTTTCCCTCGCACCTCATCTTTCGCATTCTTTCTCCACATTCCAATCGTTCTTGTCATCGGAATCTGTCAACGTCAACGGCTACTGAAGATCCTTGATCCAATCAAAGAAGCCAATCTTCCGTTCCAGCTCGGCGGACCAGATTCTGACCCTACATTTGTTTCAAGTGCTCCTTCTCGGAGATACGAGAAGCGAGTTAATTGACGTGAAAGAGGTGGGCCAGTTGCGGGCCATCGTTGGACGCAATGGCTATGAATTTCGCGGCAGGATGGGCTCGTATGTGACACCATGCTTCCAGAAAGGCGTCAGATGAAAGCTCAAATCACTAACTTGAATCTAGGATTCATTCCGATGATCGGGTACCACCATGTGTTGATGATTATCATTGCAGTTGCCATTATCTTATTATGTAAGTTGACCAAAGCCTATTGTCAGAATAGGGAATTCGGAATGTTGTTGGAATGCTTCTAACAAGTTTTAGCACTTCTGTTGGCCGGATGTTCTTCCTCATCCCCACAAATCCCCGACATCTTCTTGATCTCCCTGTACTATGAGAGTTACAAGCCCAATTTCGCCCTGGCACAAGTCGATCCCGGTGTTACCACCGCCATGGCTAATATCGTGCACAATGCCGAGCTAGAGGTTCGAGTGGGATACTTCGGTATCTGTGTTCAACCTGACCATGGCTCATACATTTGCAATGCCAATGCCACCGCACTGGCTGAGATCGTCAATGTGGACCAGGATCCACTCAACTTGATCTGGGTTGCCTCAACATTCAAAGATGCGGTCGTGTTCCCATACTTACTGTAAGCTTTTCTCAAGCCATTAAAACAAAACCCAAGCTAACTGTGCACCCAGTATCGTCGCTGTCATTCTAGCCTTCTTCTGTTTCATCCTTCTAGCCACATTCCCCGGCTGGCACGAAGAAGTAGGTGACTCTGGTTCCGATGTTGAAGTCAAGCCTTTCCCATCGCGACCCGTCTCCCAAGCCGCGCTTGCTCTCATCTTCGTCTCCTCTGTATTCGTCCTCGTGTCCGTATTATGGCAGCACACGGCGTCCGTCGCAGCGAGTACCATCGCACAAGATATGGGCAACGGCAGCGTCAAGAGCGGAGTCGGGACTTCAGCCATGGTGCTGGGTTGGTTCGGCTTCGTTCTCATGGTCATCGTCACAGTCGGTCTTCTAGTCATGATTCTCAGTATCCGAATGATCCGGAAATTGACAGATGACGAAGAATGAGTGTTGATCATGTGCTTTTGTTTTCTTGCGTTTGCTTTTGCCTTTTTGACTTTTACGCCACACTTACCTTGATATCCGACTACACAATACCTGTTATATCCGACACGACACGCATGGAAAATGATTAATATCTACGAGCACACGGCAATGGCTCGAGGCTTTTATGGAATGGAATACGACTTTAAGGTCATGGGAACTGGAAATGGAACTGGGATTTGAATAATTTGGGACTCACGAACATATGAGGATCTGGATCCTCTCTACACATCACCTTTGGGACTGAAAAGCCTCAGTCCTGGGGGGTCCTGGCCAGTTCAATGTCATCAAATTACTCTTGTACAGCTTTGCAGCCGGCGTTATGGGTTCCTCTTACGCCTTTGTGATTTGTTTCCCCGGCGTTTCTTTTTTGTATAAAACATGTTTCTGGGGCATAAATCTTGTTGCACATTGCTTGATTTGAACTGCTTTCTTGCATACATTTGTGAAAGCCATAGGCTTGAACACTAGATAGTTGAACCTGAACCTGAACAATGAACAACCCCCTAACTCTCTACCTACTGTTGTCCCATTTAACCACACTCCCTGTGCTGTAACACACACCATAGCTCTGGATATCTTCTCCAGTGTATCACTTGTGCTTCCAAGATTCTGTTGGCTACCCAGGTTTATGTAGACGGCATCGTGTCACGTGATTTACGGCTTGCAAGTTAATTTGGTCAAATCCTGCGGGATTCAGGCCATTGCAAAGGAGCAATAAAGACCGACACCGAATACGAATACTGAGATCATCGAAGCATAAACCTGGAATTGGCGGAATTCCGCCTTCGGCAAGGGAGAATCTAGCCCTAGATGTGGTTAGTGGCGTTTGGTGTTCAATGCTCTGCCCTACAACAACCGGACGGCGCCCACGTGCGCCTCTAGTCCTGTCGGCTAATGTATTGCAGCAAGCTATGCCTCACTATGCAATGTTAATTCAAGCCACCAACACACCCACGTGTCGTCAACTCAAGACCTTCGAAATGACTAGCTACTGAACTTGCTATTCACTAATCAGCGACCGTGTGTAATGATGCAACCTCAATTGATTGGATACGGATAGAACAGGCTACTAATTACCACGACATGCATCACGGCATACAGCCCATCACGGCATTGCATGGCATCGGCCGGCATCGACCGGCATCGGCTCCACTGTTGCATTAGCAAGGGGAACTTCGTTCTGGAAAGAGATACCCCATGTTATCGATCTATCAGTCTCATCCAATAGGAAGCCGCCTCACCACCATGTGCCTGTCAAGCATCCTTTTTTCAACATTCATTTCGGCAAAATATCGCCTGACCCATAGCGAGACGTCAAATCGGCTATTCAATACCCCGTACCCGTATCCGTTTATGCATGCGTAGTCAAGGCGAACCATTGCGGGAAGTATGCGTAGCAGTCATATAGATATGAAACATTTACTATAAATCCCCACTTATACCTCTCTCTAGAGAATCGTCTTCGATCATCATCTCACCTTCTCAACATGTTGAGCCTTGTGACATCCGGTTTGGCCCTTGCCTCCGTGGCCTCCGCTAGCTGGAGTGGACTCCCCAAGTTCGGCGAGAAGCAATTCTCCCAGTCCTTCAACGATGGATACAACCTGTTAAAGCACATGGGCAGTTTCGCACCTTACTCTGATCGTGCTTCGTACGGTGTGGACCGAAACACCCCTGAGGGATGTGAAGTTGACCAGGTGCATATGCTGATGCGTCACGGCGAGCGTTACCCCGACGCTATCTTCGCTGAGGGTTATGTCGAGGTCTTGGACAAGATGCGCAACTCCAAGGTCAAGACCTGGAAGGGCGACCTCGCTTTCTTCAACGACTGGACCTACTACGTCGATGATGCTGGTTTGTATTCTCAGGAATCGACCACTGGCCCGTACGCTGGTCTGCTCGACGCCTTCACCCGCGGTAGCGAGTACCGCCTTCGCTATGGCCACCTTTGGGATGGCGAAACTGTTGTTCCCATCTTCAGTTCTGGGTATGAGCGTGTCATTGAGACTGCTCGCTACTTCGGCCAGGGTTTCTTTGGATACAACTACTCCACCAGTGCCGCTATTAACATCATTCCCGAGGCTGCTTCTCAGGGTGCTGATAGTTTGACCCCATCTTGCACGGCTGATTCCAACTACTACACCTGCTATGCGGACCGCTTCTATGCAACTTTGCCCCCGTTGGAAGTTGCTGCTAAGCGGTTCAACTCTCAGAACCCTGGACTGAACCTCACTGCAAGTGATGTTCTCCAGTTGATGGGTAAGACCTCGTATGATCCTTATTTCCTGCTATAGTACTAATATTCGTCACTCCTACAGAGACTGCCGCTTTTGAGCTGAATGTCCGTGCTTCTACCCCATGGGCTGATGCCTTCACTCTCGATGAGTGGGTGGCCTATGGCTACATCTGGGATTTGGCCTACTACTACTGCTTCGGGTATGTCTCCCCAGACTTCATTAAGATCCATGACTAACCATATTCTATAGAGCTGGTAGCGAGTACCAAACCGCCGCTGGCCAAGTTTATGCCAACGCCACCCGTGTCCTGATGCAGTCCGGCCCCAAGGCTGGAAAGATGTTCTGGAGCTTGTGAGTGCCCCATATCATTCTGCCTTAAACCCCTATTCTAACAGCCACCCAGTGCCCACGATGCCGACATCACTCCCGTCATTGCCGCCCTGGATATTGACGTTCCCGAGCACAAGCTCCCCAACAACACCATCCCCTTCCCCAACCCTTACCGTGTGGCCGATATCGTGCCCATGGGCGGTCACCTTACCCTGGAGCGTATGACTTGCAACGCTACCACTGTGAGCAAGGCTGGTGTCTACGTCCGTGCCATCATCAACGAGGCTGTTGTGCCTTACTCTAAGTGCCAGAGCGGACCCGGTTACTCCTGCCCTCTTGCCAAGTTCTCTGCTATTGTCGACAAGGCTCCCAAGTACGACGAGAAGTGTGAGACCCCGTCCTCATACCCGCAGTACTTGAGCTTCTTCTGGAACTACAACACTACCAACGAGTACAACTACCAGTCTGGTGACATTGCTTACCAGCTTACTGATACCGACGTTTGAGTTGGTTGACTTGGTTCTCTTTGAAGCCGGTGATTGTGTTGATAGCTATAGGATGCGTCTGTATGATCAGTGATATAGAAGTTAATTGAGCATAAAGTTTACCTTGCCTAAAGTTAAAGGGATATCTATCCGGGGAGAACAATGATTGGACACCACAAACTTAGTAAAGAACCCTCACTTGCCGCGTTCAAAGTAGCGCAGTAGTTGTAATGCAGAAAAGAAAAGTTATCTCAAGTATCTAAGAACATCGCCTCACCTCGCTTAATCCACGTCAATATACGAGATAACGCCTCATTAGAGCCATGATATAGGTATGACAAGGTGGCCCAGTGGGTATCACTCTCTAATCACCTTCACATTCCAGCGTTTTACAGAGCTGCGTAAGCAACTAGGTCACTCTACTTAATGGATTCCCGCTCCCGGGAAGGGCTTTCCTATCTTAGCTGTCGCCGCTTTTATGTGGGCGCTGAGGTCAGGCCCACTAACTGAATCTCAGTCCGGGCTCAGACTCAGTGAACTTGATAAGCTGCTCACTGATCCATCACTTATGATTAAGGTATTGATCAGAGCCATCTATCGAGCATTCAGTCTACGCTCAGTCGAAACCCAGAGCAGCACTTCACCCTGTAAATTTTTATTATTTTTTCATGCCTCACTTTTTTATAGACCTCATCTCTCGCAATACCCTGTTTTCTTGAGGTGCTTGACATTCTAATTTCATTTCCCTGTCAAAAATAACGTACTAAAGCACGGTGACTCCGACTCGAGCAAAGACAAAACTCCAACTTTTGTGCGCCCCAATATAAATCAATAACAGTCCATACATCCCGCCTAGGAACGCTTTAAACACACTCTCAAGCCTTTACTACGTATCCATAGACATTATTTGAGGCGTTGATCTCTCCCTGGCCCGCGACAGTTCTAGAGGATCCAGAACACTTTCCTGGCTGAGTGTACACAGCGAATACCTCGAGAACTTGGCCGCCTTTTGTTCCAGTCCAGTCGATTTTGGCTCCTCGGGGAATGTAAAGAGTTTTACAAGCCTGGGTGCCGGTCCCATGGATGTCTATCCCTGTGTTTGTTTTAAGCTCCCAAGCTGGACACATGCTCACTAGCACGGCTAGGAGGTAAGCTGAGAGGAAGGAAAACCTCATGGTTGGTTCTATCATCAATTAGTTCGGCTCGGCTATTAGCCTTCTGGTTGCATTTATAGTCATACATAGTGATTTTGTAAATTCGGTAGAGGTCAAGATATGAATTCCTTGCACATTGAATTGATACTGAGACGAAATTCGAAGAAACTGGCGATGAGAGCTGTTCTAAATATTTACCATTTGAACTCATGATGTCACTATTTACGCCTTTCGTGTGTAGCAAGTGTTGAGTAATCATACCCATAATACGGGATAGACCCACGCACTATCTCGTATTTGAATCAGCATCATGCCTATGCCATGGGAGATAGCTAAATAATTCCTAGTCGAGGTCACGAACGGTGGGTACCCTTAGTTTATGCAGTGGTCGAACCGAGATAGGTTAGCTCTAGCCCCGAACAGACCTGTAAGCTGTCATTAGCGATTTTGTCACTACCGGCCACTCCGATGCCTCTAGCTCTCATAACATTTTGATAAAGGTTTAATTATAACAAGGGCTATGGTCGGCACGACGCTGGGGCCGTCTCGGGGCGGATTGATGAACGAACAAAAAGAAACGCATATCCGTAAGTCACATTTTTAGCAGGTAAAGGCTTGTTTTCCCGAGTATTAGAAAAGAGGTAGATTGTATGGTAATTTGATACGCTTTGATCACTTGATCTGTTGCGCAATTTAATGGGCTTGGTGGGCTTCTAGAGCGTTGGCCTAGGAGCTTTTTGATAGAAAAGGTTTGTTTTTGAAGCTACTTATTATGTGATGGCGTCTTATGCTCCCACATGCTACTTTAACCACCTCGAGATAGTGATGGTATAGGCGTATAGAACCGAATGTTAAGCTTTGAAATCACACGATTTGGTTACTCCGCCCCGTTCGGCTCGCTTAGCCAAGCCACACAAACACAATTTCAGCGGCCTTATCCATCTTCTTCTCTTCACCCATCCAGCGGACAGAGCGAAACATCATAGGAGCCTAGCTAGCACTACGATGGCTCGGCTGGAAAGTGGTGCTCGTTAGACGAGATGTCCAACAGAGGATTAGGCTACGAGCCGAAGAATACCCCCCGATCACATGACGGCGTGGAAGCCTCCCTGAAAACCAGGGCAGGATTGAGACCCATCGAGGCTAATGTGCCAGATGCGGGCAAGACTCAGGGGCCCCTGAACAAAGTCTTGTTGCTTATCTCCGCAGTGCAACGATAGAACCCATAAGACACTACAAAATGTATGATCGAATCTGATCGGTAGTGCAAGTGAAACTTCATCGTGTATGCCACGGAGCAATGAACCAATCCATAGGTCACTACACAGAAATCAGAAGAGCAGTATGATTGTTAGTGCAGGAAGAAAGTCTTCGTCAAGATTACGAAGCGTCTAGAGAATCCTGAAGCCACAAAGATAGCGCTGGGAACCTAGAAAGTCCATAGGACGTATTATATATGCAAAAAAAGCCTACACATAGCTCGAGAGCGTCTAGGGATTCCTGAAGGCACAATGATGGTGCTAGAACCCTATAGTCCGTATGACAGAAAAATACAGGCAGAAAGCCCAGGTATTGCTCAGAGCGTCTAGAGAATTCAAAAGGCATGACAAAGATGCTGCAAACCTAGATATCCCATCGAAGATGAGGATGGTCAGGCAGAGGCCTGCACGTAGCTCAGCATGGAAACACCAGAGCAGAAAACTCCATCCAAGATATGATGATCAGGCAGAGAGTCTGTAAGTCACAGAGTTCAAAACCCATCGAAAATGAAGATGGTCAGGCAGAGGCCTGCGTGTTAGCTCAGCACGGAAATCCATCGAGAATATGATGGTCAGGCAGAGAGCCTGTAGCTCACAAAACTCGAAATCCATCGAGAACATGATGGTCAGGCAGAGAACCTGTAGCTCACAGAGCTCGAAATCCATCGAAAATGAAGATGGTCAGGCAGAGGCCTGAGTGTAGCTCAGAAAGTAACATGAGGTTGGCCACTACACCAAAGAACGCGAACGCACAGAAAAGAATTAGCGTCCCGGGGCCTGATATGCAGAGACCGGATGAGTGCTGAACGCTGGCGCAGATGGTGGTCCGGAACACCTCTGCACACGAGCAGTGCAGTAGCAGCATCTGCGGGGAAAGCGGCACTGAATGTGAACCTCAGTATTCCAGGACGAATTGTATCAGAAGCAAGTTGCTCTGTGGACATTCTACCCAAGGTTGGAGCTGAGCGGAGCAGGAGAGTGTGACGGTGCGCCTGATGAAGAGAGCCGACATGGACTCCTCAGGTTCAATTAAAGGACAAAAGCTTCTGAAAATCAGCATTAGTCACTGATGCAACGAAAGTCTTCGTGAAAGTCACGGAGCAACGTGAGCTAGGTTGATGTGCCTAAGCGACCCACGATCGCATGGAGACGTGGAAGATCCCCCTCAAGTGCAGGGCAGGATTAAGTCATCCAGGCTGATGTGCCGGATGCGAAGGCCCCTGAAGTAAAAGAAGGCTTCATATATGTCACGGAGCACCCAGCGAATATGCGAGGCACTCACTGGGTCCCTGCCGATGGGCTCACACCTTGGCGCGGTGCCAGGGCTTAGTCAATAATGAGGTTGTGACACCAATCGCTGAACTCATCCAGGTGGACTTTCGCACTGGGTCCTTCTTCTGTAGTTCTCTGACATGTCTTCTCCACTGTACTTTCAACTTACCTTCAAGGTGCGTGGACGCTTGGAGCACTCGTCTATGCTCTCGCTTGAAGTAGGTGAGATACTGTTCGAAGTGAATGTCTAGTCCGCTTTCGAACAGGTCCCAATCCTTCTTGGTGCTAGCAGAGAACGGTTTGATATGCTTTGGTGCTGCTGGCACTCTCTCCTCGAGGTCTACCGGCTAGGGCTTGTTGTACATTGCGTCTGCGTCTGGCATCGGCACGTCACCCTGTTCCTGGTCTTGTTGTGGTTGTGTACTACTAGTGGGTGCTAGAGAAGGGGTTCCAGACCTGATGGGCATAGTCATATGACGCTGTGCCGTCGATCGTCCTCTTTCGCGGCTATTGCGGCGTTCTTTCGCTCCGCGGCCTCTGCTTCGAGTTCGTCGATCTCTCTCTGAACTGCTGCTGCCTCTTTCTGGTATTATAGAAGGGGTTAGCTTCCTGGCCGCTATGGCATTCTTGAGGATTTGTTCCGTGACCTCCCTTGAGTTCTCTACGGCTTCTTATATGTTTGTCTCTTGTCTGTACTCCGTCATAATGGTGTCCTCCATCGGTTGTGCTTAGGCATGGACGGCCTTAAGATCCACCTGCTCTGGGCCAAGGTTGTTAGGGGATTCTCATGCCGGGGTCATGCCCTCCATCGAGGATTCCTACGCTCCCCGGGTAGAGGTATTCTCCTACTCTGATTTCCTCCCATTGCTCTTCCATGGGATTATTAGGTCCTTCGTGTCTCGCTGCACGGTCTTGCGGGTTGTACGACATTTCGTTCTTCGCGGGTTCTCGTGTTACCGGTCTTGTCGGGGCTGAGAAGTGACGATAATGCTAGGACTAAGGTCCTAGGGTGTTGTACTGGATAAGAGTGATGATGCGAGCAGGGTGAAAGAAGAGCCAGATAAAACGGCCACCAATTTCCAGAAGCAATACGGGACTATAGAGAACGCGTGAAGCCTTACTCGAACGTCGATAAGACGGGAGTTTCCCGTATGTCCTGCTGTTCGAGTAAGGCCTCCGTGTGCTTTCTGTATCTCCGTATCCCTTTCACGTATCAGTGGCCAGAGAGCCTATGAAGGCACGGGGCACCTAAGCAATCGACGTTTGTTAAGTCTAAATAATTGCAACCCCATAATCCATTACATGATTTTTTGCCAAGTATTTCTGCTCGTAACCCTCGTATTCCGCATTCAAATTCTTTAGCATACCATGTTAGACTCTTAACCTTCCAAGTTCTGGAGATATTTGATGTACATACCAAGTTGGGAGCCTTGACCATACTAAATGGTAAGCCTGATGATGAGTATCCGAGAAGTGAATTTTCTGCTATGAACACTCTAGCAAGAAGTTTTACCTATACCTGGCTTGCAACCCGCCACAGAAATGGAGGCAAGAGTCTGCACACTCATCCAAATTTCCAATTCAGGCATTTTGATTTCTTTCCCATTTGGTCTCCACGTATGCTTTCCCGAGGTGAAAAGTAGCTGATCCCTGCCACCCACCGTATTTAAACTACTTCATGACGTCACGCCGAGAACATTCCGACGGAAGTTGAGCTTCCGCTTAACAATAATCAGAATGATAATCCGGGGCATCTTTGAATCCTAATTGTCAAGGCGCTTTTTACTGCATTTTACTGGCTCTACACTTACGTCCAGACAGGTCCATCTCGGAAGTATTGCCACGGGGTCGGTGTTACGGCTTTACGGATTCACCCACGGATAAAAGTCTTATGTCATTCACTATGAGATCCAAAAAACTATAAAGTATATAAAACTCGATGCCCTTGGAATCCCTCGTATAAATTGTAGCGATAAGTGAACACCGCTTTGATACTTCCCTGCCGAGCAGCCATTTGAATAGAACACAACCTTCTGTTCAAATTATAGCTCGAGTCCGGAGGACTGAAGCTTCATCATGGAGACCTTGCGCGACACTGCATTCGGCAAGCTCGTTCGCTTAGCCACTCGGTACAAATATATGCAGTATCCAGAAGAGAAAGATACATCTCTTTGGACCGAATATCTCAAGACCGAGGTAAAAGATGAGGCAGCACCCTCAATGACAGAGACCGAACATGGAGACGTCGAAGATCTGGAAGCTTTAGGTATCTATACCGTCATGTCTCAGGCCTCAACACGGTCCCGACGGATTTCTTCTGCTTCTACGATCGGGGGCGCAAATCAGTCTATCGTTATCAGTTGGCGAGGAGACGATGATCCGGAGGTAAGTCGGAGCCAGTTTCTCGTCAGAAAGAAACATGAGTCACTAACTGGCTGGTATAGAACCCGCAGAATTGGAGCACTATAAAGAAGGCTTTTGTCAGCTCTTTGATTTGCTTTTTGACGTTCGCCATCTACGTCGGCTCTGCAATTTATACGCCCGGTGTTCCGGGTGTCGAAGAGCAATTCGGGGTTAGCAGTGTCGCTGCCTTACTTGGACTAACACTATTCGTCCTTGGATATGGACTTGGTTCGTCAATGCATTAACCCTTCTTCCATTCCTAATCAAATGGATCCCCAATCTAATAATCCCAGGACCGATGGTCTGGTCACCATTATCCGAAATTCCCCAGATAGGCCGAAGTCCAACATACGTCCTAACACTCTTCGTGTTCGTATTCTTCAACTTCGGCGTCATCTACGCCACAAACTTCGGCATGCTTTTAGCATTCCGGTTTCTTACCGGCTTCATCGGCTCACCGGCTCTAGCAACCGGTGCAGCATCCATGGGCGATATGTGGAGCCCTAAGATGCGCGACTACATGATTGCTGTCTGGGGCATGTTCGCAATCTCAGCGCCGGTTTTAGGCCCGATGCTGGGAGGCTTTGCTGCCGCGGCCAAGGGATGGACATGGACAATCTGGCAATTGGTGTGGGCATCCGGCCTTGCATTTGTTCTACTGTTCTTCGGACTTCCGGAGACATTTGCACCGAACATTCTCGCCAGACGTGCGAGGCGGGTTCGTCGTATTACGGGGAATTCGCAGTATATGTCTGAGTCGGAGATTGAGATTAAGGAGATTAAGCCGGTGGTATGTGTCGACCTCATTACTGATTACAGCAGTACGTACAGTGTTATTTAGATCTGTGCTGACAATTCCAGGACCTCCTTTTCGAATCCCTAGTCCGTCCCTTCCAACTCTGTTTCCTTGAACCTATCGTATTCCTCTTGAACCTCTACATCGCCCTCATCTACGGTATCCTCTACACCTGGTTCGAAGCTTTCCCAATCGTCTTCTCCGAAATCCACGGCTTCAATTCGGGCGAAAGCGGTCTAGCCTTTATGGGTATCCTTGTCTCAACGGTCTGCATCACGATCCCGGCGTACTTCTACTGGAAATGGAAGTATCAGTCACGCCACGTCGACGCAAATGGAAACCTCCCACCAGAATGGCAGATGCCACCGGCCATTGTGGGCGCATTTGCACTGCCGATTTCACTCTTCTGGTTTGGCTGGACAGGTAATTTTGCTAGTGTGCATTGGATTGTGCCGATTATTGGTTCGATGCTCTTTGCTCTAGGGGGGTGTTTGATCTTTAATTCTATCTTTTGTTACCTTGCGCATGCTTATCCGCGGTATGCGGCGAGTGTGCTTGCCGGGAATGATTTCATGCGGTCTTCGTTTGGGGCTGGGTTTCCGCTTTTTGCCGGGGCTATGTTTCATAATCTGGGGGTGGGGTGGGCTTGTACTTTGTTGGGATGCTTGACTATAGTCTTTATGCCGTTTCCTTTCATTTTGTTTTTCATGGGGAGGAGGATTCGGATGGCAAGCAAGTATGCACGGCATGACATTTGATATTGCATATGTATCTTTAGCGAGATAATTGTATACCCCCAGTTATATTGAACGAATTTAAAAGCATAATCTTGCCGATGGGAAGTCAGAGAGCAGTGCCCTGAATGTACGTCTTTTGCTGAAGCGGCCCATCTTCCTATCAAACGGCAGTGATACACATGAGAACGATGTAGGGAATATAATAACTGTTGAAGGGTTGCAAATCATAAGCCTGAACTTAATTATTCCAAGCTCATATCGATACTTGAATATCCAGAAAAACGCCTTTTCGATGCAGTAGAAATATCATGAACAAGGCATCAATGCTCATAGGCCAACAAGAACAGACAGATACTGATGGCGTACCATAACATAAATAACCATACTTTCAGTAGTCCATCGGATATCCATTGTTGCTGTTGTTGCCACCCTTGTTTTCCTGCGATCCATCGTAGCCATTGCTGTAGTCATCTAGTGACTTGTAATAAGGATTTGAGCCGGCATCGCGGCCACCACGGCCCCGACCCCGACCACCGCGTGTAGCGTTGCCACGACCTCTTCCATTACCACGCCCTCGGCCACGGTGAGAGCCTCGGCGAGAGTTATTATCATCGTACTGATTCCGGTTCTCCCCGGTAGGTCGTGAATAGGGGTGATAGCCGTGGGCGTGAGAGGATGTCTCGTGGCTTAGGTTATGAGTATGCTGCTGATGAGAACCATCTTCATACTGATCCTGAGGATAGCGTTTCTTAGGATGTTTAGGCGCGTTTGGAGCTCCGCCTCTCTCGTCATCTTCAACACGAAGTATGACTTTTTCGCCGACAGTTGTATCGAATCTCAGGGCTTTGTTAGATGGAACTGGCTGCCAGTTCGCGATCCTGGATGCCTCGACTGGACGAGCACCTTTACGAACGGCCAGGACAATCAGAGGGTCTGAGTTCTCAGAGAAGTACTGTTCGGTTGACGGGATAGGTGCGACACGAGCTGCGAAAACTCTATTCTCGAGCACTGCCGTTCCAGTAATCTGCCAAGTGACTTTCTTTCCGAGGCCACCAACCTTCTCCAAAATGGAGTGTGGAGCCGGGCGAGGGGTGATCAGGATATTGTTAGCCATGTACTTGATATCATTTGATTCGGCAAGTCCATTGGGAAGAAGTGGGTTCAGCACTTCATCGATCATGCGCTTGGAATCCTCTTGCGAGATTAGATAACCCGTGTATATGATTGTACGCTTAATGCGCATGTAACGCCGAGTTGAAAACGCCTTGTATCGTCCTAGGGACGGGTTGCGAACAGCAAGGTTGTGCGAATTGATCATGCGCTGCACTTCAGCAGCTTCTGTTACTGGATCAAGTGTAGTAGCAGATTCGATTACCTGGAGAACCTCGGCATTGATGGGCTTCCGGGGAGCGAGTTGCCCAGATTGTAGCTTTCTGTTCAAGTCTTCAAAATGGTCGCGGAACCCTTTGACACTGGAATCAAATCAATACAGGGAAGCTCGTTCCGATAGGATTGTTAAGGACTTACTGCTTGGGCCGGTCCTCATACACCCGAATTTCATCGGCGTGTTCATAGGTGAGAACGAGGTCTTCGAGGAATGCATGTTTGAACGCTGCAGTCGAGGCAAAGTGTTGCCCATTGGGGCCAACTTCGGGTTTCAGGCCAATCAAGTCAAAATCCAGCTTCTGGGTTGCTACCATACGCTTAATGAGCTCTCCAAAGCCAGCTTCACTCCGACCTGTCAAAAGTACTGTGACAGCATCCTTCTGCTTCATGCTCAGCTTGACCAGGTGGAGCTAGTAGTGGTTAGTAAAACAGTCCATTTGTCCTGGCGCAATCCGGTAGCCTCACAATATTCTCATTCCACCAACCCTTCCAAGCTCGCGCCTCCTCTTCTTCCAATCCTTTCCCTGTGGCGGAGAGGATATTGGGATCGTGCCACCATCCGCCATTGGCGAAATGGGTTTCTGATTGTAGGTGACCGATAGTGCTTCCATGCCAGAGCTGTGGGTTCGGTAGCGGACTGAGGAACACTGGGAAGGCCGAGAGTCAGTATTTCGAATCGCATGAAAATAGACGAAGAGCCACTCACAGGTATTGTCGAAGTCATAAACATGAATTGCTTTTATTTGCGAAACAGCTGTGACGGGAACAGGATTAGCTCGGTGTTTACATGATTCAGGGAAAGATATCGCACCTGGCAACTCCTTGTTTGCGACTGACCATCGCTTCAGTGATGTCAAAGTGTGCTGATGAGGCTGCGATCCAGCCATGGTGTTGTAAGACATGTTGGGACCCGCTTTGCCGTAGCGCGCGAGATTCTCGGAGACAACAGCTTTAGCGGAACGCATCTGAAGTGATGGAAAAGGCGAGCAGATAGCTGAATCGATTAGTACATTTCAGGGATGAATAGAGTTCCCAAAGAACGATGCGATCGCAATAACTGGCAGGGTCTTCCCAACTTTGAACGGAGGTAAATTGAGCGAATTGCAGCTTGAAAGTGAGATTGGAAGCTGTGACTGCGCCGTTTTTTCTGCCGGCGAGGAGCGAGCGGTGGGGTCGCGATAAGCTCACCGTCCACGATTGGGTCGCTGATTGATCTCAGGTTTACTCTCCATGGCAAACGATGAGGACCTGCAACAGGAGATCCTCCAAAAAACCCTTCGAGAGGTCGGGGACGAGGAAAATGAAGGTGATCCCTGCGTGATTTGTCTAGAATCTATCACCGAAGCCAGCATCGCCAAGCCATGCAACCATACCAACTTTGACTTCTTATGCCTAGTCAGCTGGCTAGAGCAACAGCCAAACTGCCCTTTATGTACGGGTATTCACTGCATGCTACCGATTGAGTGTGACTGATGGCAACACAGGTAAGACTCAGCTCACTGAGGTACAATATGACCTTGAAGCCCCGCAAGGTCCCAAAACATACAATGTACCTCTCCACGATCGATCGGTTAAACCGCCCGGAGGTTCTGGCCCAGGCCGTGGTGGGTTTACCGGGGCTCGAGGAGCAAGACAACGACGTCAAAGGCTCCATATACAACAACAACAACAACCATCCTCCCAGGGCCCACTCGCGACCCGGCGCAACGTTTACCGTAACAACTTATACTCTCTCCGCGTGGGTTCAAATCGGTTATCACAATATAGCGAAGTGACACCAGAACACTTTAACCAAGATGAGTCGCTGGTATCGCGTGCACGGAAGTGGATCCGGAGAGAACTACAAGTTTTTACATTCTTGAACCCAGAGGCGGAGACGGACGAAGGTCGAGGCCGAACTCGAGTTCCTCGCCCTGGGACTCAACGACTCGAGGACCGGAGAGCCAATAATGCGGAATTTCTGCTCGAGTATGTGATTGCGATTCTGCGCACTGTGGATATCAAGGGTAGCGCTGGTCAAGCCGAGGAGCTGCTGCGGGACTTCATTGGACGGGATCATGCTCGTTTGTTCCTGCATGAGCTTCTAGCGTGGCTTAGAAGTCCCTATGTATCCTTAGAAGATTGGGATCGCCATGTGCAGTATCCAAGACTGGCACAAAGCTCTAATAACCGGGATGAGCCAGGTTCCAGTCGTCGGAATCGTCCAGCTCGCGGTCGAAGTGCTTCCCCGGCTCGCGAGACTGACAGAAGTCTGTTTAATCGGGTTACAAGACCTCAGGCTGTATCAGCCAGAATGCCTAGAGAGGCACGTCCGCGGTCTCGGCCGTACAGCCGTCAATCTAGACCACCGCGACACCTTCTTGATCGATATATCCCAGACTGAGATCAGAACCACTGTACTATAGAATCAGAACCAGTAATATTAACATGACAACTGCAAAACTTCTTTACTCAAATACAAATCTCTCCTGGCTTGAAATGGATGCGATGCAGTCATTGAATTGCTGGATGATATTATATATGCTTAATATTGATGCAGTCGTCATGTCGTTAACAATAAAACAAGAGTATTGTCCTCATCGCCTGCGGAACCGCCCACCACCGCGAGTCCCTCCTCTATTCCTAATCTTCAATGATCTGTAGTTCGCATGCGCTTGAGGATTGATCTTGCGGTCCCGAGGCTTCTTCTCTTTCTCGGGTTCTTCTGGCTTTGCCGCAGGCTTAGCTGGAGCTTCCATGGCAGTTGGCTTAACCATCAAACCCGCTTCTTTGATGCGCTCCGAAAAACTCTTTGGTCGAGGCGGAGGTTTAACCTTATCGCCATATTCAGGGTCACCGTCCGAGTCCACTTCAGTATCTCCCTCGTAGTCGGATTCGGGTTCCGAGATGGAATGAAGAGAGGCAACATCGTCATGGTCATCTACGTCCACCCCAGTAACGCCTGAAACTTCCTTGGGGACTTCAGGGATTTGTGTCTCCGGGACTGCAGCCAATTCGTCATCACTCTCTTCGTACAAATCTGGATAGAGCTCCTCTTGTTTCTTTGGCTTGGAAGTGGCTGGTCGGATGTTGACTCTTCTCGTAGTCCGCTTCTGACCCTTCTTTTTATAAGGCTGTTGCTTGTCCGCTACGGGGCCTTGGCTCTCAGGGACCTCGAAGTGGAAACCTTCTTGCTCTTCCTCGATCTCGCGAAGCATATCCCACTCATCTTCGTCGCGCTCCTCTTCCATTTCCCGAAGACCTTTGACTAAATGGGATAGGCCACGTCCCGCAAACTGGCGCGGTCTCCGGGATGCAATAGGACTGAGACCTGGTCCCTCGTTTGTAGTGGGCGCAGGGTACCGTCCGGAGTTAGAGCGACGGAGGAAAGACGGTGTTCCTGACGGATTTGAATGCTGGGGATCTGCAGCCTCGGTTTCCCGGAGGTTGTTTTGTGCAATGTTGTTGTCCTCGACCTCGACCATGGCGGCATAGCGCATCGTTGTAGGGGTCGCAAAGAGATTCGCGAGGTAGAATTGCTTAGTTGAGGAGGCTGGTGTCCGTGAGAGTCGTGATGTTTCCTCCTCTTCTTCCTCTGGTGCTTCCGCAATAGTATCAAAGAGTTTCGGTTTAGAGGGTGTTCGGAATCCTGCTGCTAACACATCCTTTTGTCTCTTTGCTGATGGGGTTGCCTGGCTGCCGCCAGACTCGGACAGCATGTCGAACAGCCCGAGAGCCTTTCCATCGCGCTGCGGTGTAGGCCCAATGGCAGGTTTCAAAGGCGACGGCGCTGGTAAGCTCTGTCGATGGGTACTGGGACTGAACAACCGACGAAAGGTAGATGGTGAGTCGTAGGGGTCTAGTTGAGAGGGATGGGTCTGCGTGTTGCGGTTATGGGATGGAGTCGCGAAAAGGCCCCTGCTCGACTTGCGCGGAGTCGTCTCGATATTTGTGTGCGATGGTCCGGTGGGAGAGGCATGTTTTCGCTTTCTAGAGGAGTCGGCGGCTTCTTGTTGGCGGTTTTCACGTCGGGTAAGTGCAGCCTCGAGATTTTTTAATCGCCCGTACTCCTTGTACTTTGCAGCTAGAACGACAGATAGTTGGGTCAGTAATCAGTTCAGTTCGAATTGAACAGATTGTGCTCTGTCAAGTCTCGCGCCTAATCAAACGTACCAATATCGGGTCTCTGTTTGATATCCTCGCGACCGGCCTTTTTCCCATCATGCGTTGTTGCGAACTCTTTCTCCCATATTTTCAACTCTGCTCGAACAGCCACAGCCTGTGCTGCAACTTCTTCGCGAGATTTGAGGGCTTGGTCGGCCATTGTTGTAAGAATGTGGCGCTCCCAGACACGGAACAGAGTTGATGATACGCGGAACGCGAAACCAAATCAATTAACGCGGTGACGTCGCGTGCTCGGCCCGCTACTAGCAACCTAGATTTACTTCCTCGCACCCCACTAATGCTCGTGGAAGTAAAACGTCTGACATGCTATAATTCGTAGCCAATAGGTAGGTAAGCAAATTCAACAAATATCTTAGAGCAGTAGAATGTCCGGTGCTATTGATTGCAGTAGCTCATCGATCCCCTGCCTATACATAACCAGATTGAACGCGTTTCGTCTTAAAGTGAGGATTGATCTACTAAATTATTCACTGACGATTGTGGCTTGCCCGGTCTTTGTAGGTAGGCCCATGTTGTCAATATAACTATTTTCGGATTTCATTGTACATACTCGGAGGAACAGATCGTGCTATATCAAGCCATTCTTCACTCTCCACTACCCAAAATGAGAGAAATCCAAGGACTGATCGCATATTGGATTGCACATGGTTTTGGTTGAAATGATAACCTTGTTGCATATCCTGTTGTCAACACGTACCCTACTGATATGAGCACCCGCGCTGGTTTATGGTACCCTCAACCTAGCAATCGGGCGTGGTTCGAGGAATGATATACTGTATACGGCGCACTGATTGTAATTTATTGGCTACTCTTGTGTGATGCCGACTAGTGAGAATGATAGAAGCAAGTTGAACAGCTTCAAGAGAATCCGATCCCGGACTATTCACATAACTCTCTGCTTGATAGCGGGCGGCATAATTACAATCATATTCATTGACACCATAGCCATCCTTGCTGCGATCCTAGATTAGTAGAAGCTCGTGAGATCAAGATCAGAATTAGATGTCTTACACCACTATAAGTGTCGCAAACAGATTGAGGCCATTGTGGATAGCAGACTCCGGTATCCGTTCTTAAGCATCCCTGAGAACAGGTCGCACAGGTAGCCCTCTTTTGTTGCTCAAGGGGGCTACTAAGCCCCAAGCTGGCGAGGGCAGCAATACAGACAGCGGTGAAGAATTTCATATTGGACGATTGGTATCTCGAAGTCGGTAATATGAGATTTGGTTCGATGCAAGATGAAGTATGTGGGTTGGATAAATCGAAAGACAAGAGACACTGGGAGCGAGGGTATGGCAGTTAAATAATTTGAGGAATTGCAGAGAGAGATCTAGCCACCAACTCCGTAGTTAAAGTTTGAGATGCAAGGCTGATCATCTAAGACTAGTAGATCAAAGTGGGACCATGATCGATAGAAACCTATTATTCTCACGCTAGTACATATAGAACATACTTAATTGACTTGCAAGGTCGTACATGCTCCTCTAGATAAGACAAACCATTCCCAAACACGGACCAATTTTGTTTAGGGCCTACATTCCTACTGCTCGCACCATTCTCCCACAAAACAAAAATTGCCAGTCTAGACCGTGAGGGGCTCAACATAGGTACCACATCGGCCCTGGATCAGTGTGAAAGGTCGCCTGAATTCTCCGGACGGCCCCTGCTGGCTTATTGGGCGAGCCACTACACGGGGGCTGGGAAGATAGGAGACTTACGAGCTGTAAGACAAGCCACAGAAGCAAAACAATCAACATTACCCGATAAGGTTAGGACGCCACACAATAGTCACAACGTTCCTCTTCTATTGAAAATTAAGCTAACGTACAAGAGAATTGCATGGCACGAAATAGAATCAAGGCACTCGAGGGGTTGGAAGGAGCATCTTGTCCAATGCTCATTTTCTCACTAGACGTTGGAAGGACAGTATTATTCAAAGGCATCAATTATGGAAGTGCCGGTCCACTGGAAGCTGTTCTCCATTGCGACTAGATTTAATTCATTTTTACTCGTATTCCCCGCCTTGGCCTCCAGTCCTTCCTCAAGGAAAGCATGTATATTCAGTCGTATGTCGGATGATGAACTGCATGAATGATCAAATGGTTCATGAATGATTATAGACGAAGATAGATGAAAGTAGTTAAGAAGGAAGCACATCGCGTTTGGGTCAAAGGGGCTGTAGGTTACAAGCGTCCTAAAAAAACATTGCGCTTATTCATACTAATTAATGACCTGGAAATTGAGATTTTACTGCCAGGTGTATGATCATGACTGACATCAATTCAAGGATCCTATGAGCGTATATAGGTAGCTATACGTACTGGATTTTCTTTGACGGGTGTCTCCAGATCTACCAGCCGCTGGCTTCCTCAATGCCCGTCATTTTGCAACTTAGCCTTTTCAGATGGCCCGCTCTGCCGCTCTGCTCTTCATCTTGGAATTCTGACTCATCAGGGACAAACTTAAATCTTGGGAGTTGATCAATGTTGTCACTGTTTCTAGGATGAATGATGTTTCTCCAGTTTCTGCCGCACTTATCCATCACTTGCTACCGTGCTTGTTGCCACTTGCCTGATATGCATGCGGGTTTATCAAACTCTGCTCTGCACTGAAAGCTAACATAGTTTGCCCCTGATTATTCCTGAGAATTTATCTACTGATTTCAAAATATATTTGGTCTAGTTGCATCTAGATACTGTGGCTAAATAGCCTGCTTAAGCTAAGGCACGGTCTAGAATGAGCCGAACATTCGGCCCCCTTGAAACAAATCTGGGCAATGGTGGGTACATATCGGAAGCCGTCCAAAACTTTGACGAATTATTGATACACTCAATACGGATTGCCTCGGCATCTTGGCCTTCTATGACCTCTACTCCGGACTTCGAAGCCACGGATTTCTTGGACAGTGTGGGACACACTATACAGTCTATTGCGACTTGTCTCTGGAACAATAAGCTTGATAAAAAGCGAATGTAACTATTTGTTCCAGAGTTTACTGTGGATGCATTACTTGACGACCCTCGACAGCCATGCCGACTGTCTGCTAGAAAGCCACTACAAGGAAAAACCCACCTTGTTATCCCCACTAGAACTTCAAATGATCCTCCGGCGATTGAATTCCCGAAGAATCGGGCTTATGTTATGATTTAGAAAGATTCCGCGCAAACATTCCGTAGTCTGCCTACGCAGAGTAGAGAAAGCACTTGTACAAGATTGTCCATGGCTAGTTTTTGGTGACTATTTTATACATGCTCTGTCGCGTTCCACTGAGAGCCGTTTGAATCATCGCCATTCACCGCCGTTCGCGTAACCTCGAACGTCCGGTGAACACCGACTTTCATTTCCCCTGGAAGTGGAGGGTGCTGTATGGTCAAACGTTCCTCACTACTGCTGGGGCTATATGCCCCGGGCCATGACCTTTCCAAGTCTCTCTGGCTTTCAATGTTTGTCACCATGACAGCCAGTTTATCGGGTCTCAACTCGCTCCGATTGGTTCCGTTCATTGATCCCAAAGGCACCGGCCGTTGCCCACTAGAAAGATTGTACCGCCCGTAAGATTCTTTGGGAAATCCACCAGTATTTGATGGATCTACGTGTGAACCGAACCATTGGCGAAGAAGGGGTCGAAGGGTTGCAAGACAGCCAGCAGTAATACCAAGTCCGCACTCGAGATTCGACCAATAGGCAATTTGAACAGTCGCATCTTTGGGAGGTCAGTGTTTTCGAGGCAGATGAATGCAGTTGAAAGTAGTCGGGGGAGAACATACATAAAAAGTCGTCCAATTCATTGAATTTTCCAACAAAAGGGATACGTACGATAACGGCGGAGGATGCACTGCAAAATCTTTTAGCTGTATATTCCCAGACTCGATGGAATGCACATGGACAGTCACGTACATGCAAGCCATGCTCAAAATTCCGACTACTGCCATTTTTGTCTGTCGCTTCATGTGTAATTTACGCACAACGAAGATTGGTATGATACCCACAGTGAAGTCGCAAAATGCGGCAAAAGCACTATAAATATATGTCATGATGACAATGATTTCCATGTTGATACAGGACCCTTCGCCCTCGATGTTCACAACAGGGTGATGGGCCAAGCGTGTCCAGAAGAAGGACAATGGCTTGCATTGAAATAGCATGAGAAACATAAAGACCAGGCCAGCAAAGACGGTCGCAGCCATGACGCTATAAAGAGTCCATAGGTGGAGCTTCTTGACACAGATTCGCATCAGGAAAATGCAAACTGAAATCTTGCAGAAAATAGATGCAAAGCAGAAACCAATTTCGCAGAGCCACCAGTACTATTGAAAAATAAATCAGTTATAGTTCTGAGAGGGTTCGGAAGAGTTCTGCATACCTTCATGGCGATGACACGCTCCTCTGGCTCAAGATGATACCAGTGTCGCCCATTGCCATGAAGCCCCGCTCCTATCATAGACCCGGAGAACATCACATACCAGGCCTATCGCAAAGTTAGCACAACACAAATACAAGCGGCCAGAAGGGGGACGCTACCATTGCTACTACCATGGCGCCGTCATCCCAGCCAAACGCCTTCACCACCCAGCCGCGGACATAGCATCGGAGGATAACGGCCACACATGCTATTGACACGAAAAGGGCCGCCACCACTATAATCGCTGTGTTCTGGTGATCTTCATCGCTACTCATCTCGAGGTTTGGAATGAGAAGTAGCAGGAGGATTTAGCACCTGTTTAAAAGGAACGTGGCTAAAGTAGAGATAGAGAACAGTCGGCACGCCAGGGGTAATCGCTGTGCGCTAGCGGCGACAAAAACGCTCGCCACTAGCGAACGGCAAAGATGGGCAGAGCTAGGACCCGTAAATAAAAAGGGCGAGCCGCATAAGAGATCGCCATTGTATTCATTTTAACGGAAAGCACATTTGTCTTGAATTCGGAAACTTCCAGGCCGATCTACAACAAATTAGCGTCGGCATTTTCGCCTACGAGGTCTAGATGGTGGGGAGGCAAATTTTTAGCATCTTTTAAAGCCAGCGGTTCAGCCTAGCACCGTTTGAACAGTGCTACGAAATCCATTAGACACGGATTTCTTGTGGGTAAGCTGGCCCGTTTACCGAGATTTCGGGGTTTCGTTAACTAGGAACCGGGGAATTCGTGAGATTATAAGCGAAAACAAGCAGGGCTGCAGAAATATTACTGTAGACGAACTGTCAACACGGCACGCTGAAAATCCTAGTTTGACACTGTGGGTACTGTGGGGCTTCTCTTCTAGTCGGTTCGCACGAGATTGGCTGAAACAATTTCTTGAAGGATAAGACTTCCAACCAAAAACTATCATCTCCTTGCCAAAGAAAATGAATTGACATATGCCAGCTTGTGGTACTAGTTGCAGCAGGACTTTGTGATTGCAAGGAACCCAGAAGCTACCATGTAGCTACAGAGGCGTCCATCAGATACCAAAAGACCAAGTGAATGGTCTATCATTTACTTTGTAAGGGCGCAAGCATGTGGATCCTTTTAGGGTCGCGGTTCTCAGAAAATCGATCGAAAATTCCGGTGAAGATGCTTTTCCTGGGTTCATTATGCATTGTGTTCATAATATCGAAAAGCCTGTAAGCGAGCTTTGTTTCCAAGACCTTACCGGAAAACCCCCCTCTTTATGGAGATCATGGCATACCAACAACTGACACGATACCGATCGTTTATATTTTGCGCTTGCGATTTTCACGAGACTTCTGATATTCTCCGCAGGTAGAAGATTATTTCCACTTTAATCTGATTAGTCCAGATTTCACCCACTCGGTAATTGCAACGAATTGTAGGTACAGTAAAAAAAAAAAAAATTGAAAAATAGAAATGGAACGTCGGGAAGTTCTGCCGCGGCCCAACACTTTGGTTTTGCCCGGACTACCCGGACTGTCTTCATACATTCCCCTGAAGGGCCCCACCTGGCGCCGTTAATCTTGCGCTCGGCACGAGAGCTTTCTCCCGCCGAGGATCGGTCCTTTTCGTCAAGTTTGAAAGGGAAAGGTCGAGACCGGCTTCGACCTAAAAAGGGAAGCTATATACAGCTTTTCATCTGAAGTCAAATATACCTGATTCTTGGGAGGAATTCCTTCTTTGGAATGTGATAAGTTTCCTTCTAATGACAAGCTATCGGCATGGTCCTTTAGCATTCTATTATAATGAACCATTTCCTCCTCGCTTTGTCCCATGGGAGAACGAGGTCTGTAGGGTTCATATGATTCGGATTCTAGCGCAAGAAATTTTCGTTTGTGGCGTAGCCCATTCTGACAATCCAAGATGCCTGGAGGTCTGCCTGCGTTTTCCTCGTAGGGTTGGTTCAAATCACTATGGTCGCATGGCGACGCTTCCAGCACGTCGTGATTTAACCTCAATTCGTCGCAGGTTTTATTGCTTGATAATTCCCCAACGGCAGACTCCTTGTTTGTAATAAGATTGTCATGGCTGTCGAGAAATAAGCGCTTTCGGCATCATATTTAGTGTCTTTGAAAGAGTCCTCGATTATAGGCAGAAATTGGAAAACGACTGTTGTTCGTGATATTATTTTCAATCCAAGATTTAGCGGTCTTTCCTTCGTTTAGATCCGGGCATAGTTATAGTGTTTGGCTTACTTCGGGAATCTATCGGGTATTCTGTAGTTCCGCTAGTATATTATTCGAGGCATCTCTGGGGACAGTCTCCACATTCAGCCCTTTTTTGTTGCTCGTTCGGGCTAGCAAGGCCTAAGCTAGCTAGGAAAATGAAGCAGGCGGCGGTGGAGAGCTTTATATTGGAAGATCGGTATATTGAAGTATTCTTTGGGCAATATAAGCCTTGTTACAGTGTAAGGCAGAGAGAGAGGGAGAGTGATTGAAAAGAATATGAAGAGAAAAGCGCATTCAAGTGCTGCCGGCATCTACAGGATCAAGAAGAGATCAAGCTACGTCCTGTAGACAAAGATGAAATGTGCCTCAAATGTAACCCTAGTGGCCGTTCATTTACGACTAGTGCTTTTAGTGACTAGCTAATTCGGCCTATGCCCTATCACAATTCATCATTATCAGATGCTTCTCAATAGCAAAAGCATTATATCTGTGTTGTACTACGTATTAGTTGACTTCAAGGGTCACACAAGCTCTAATAAGATCTACTTTTGGAACAACCTTTTGTCTCAAAATACCAAAAATGATTGATATGACATGTTGATCTGAATTTTCACAGTCCCCAATATGGATCTAGTAAAGCAGTTCAATGATGTCGTAGGTAACACAGCATACGGCGAGGGAGATCAAGATCAAGGGAATTGAAAAAGCATACTGTCTGGCTCTTAGAGTCTCCCTGGTTGTGGAAACGAGGAAACCTGAAACATAAGTTGCGGACCTTGAGAGGTTTTGGGCACTCTAAACCTCAATCTAAGTATGGCTGCAACATGTTTACTTTCCCTTTCTGTGTGGCCACCCACTAGCTCATGCTGCCTTGAGCGAAGCACCCGTATTGAATTCTGAGTAAACTCTCCAAGATTTATAAGATGAAATGTGGATTATTATTCGAACCGAGAAAGAATGTGGCTAGGGGGAAGTAAGTAAGACTTGAGATGAGGAGCCACGTAGTTTAACCCTTCTGTGGCCGCCAATCTACAGTACATCCCTACTCATGTACGACTGATCATAAAATAGTCACACGATCTAATAATATGCATTGAGAAACTCTCGTGGGTATCGAGCGATGGGTGGCTTTTAGGCTTTAGCTTCCCTCGCTGGAAAGCCGATCGAACACTGCAAGACAGAAAAAGTAAAAATGGTAATGTCACCCGAGCTATGCTCACCAACTAGTCAACCCCCGCACACGGTCAAATCCACCCCGCAGCTGAGACTCAGGATGAACCACTTTGCCCTGAAGCAAAGTGTACTTCACAAGACCTTCACAATGCTCAGGCCGCACCCGCGCTAACCAAATCATTTGCTGATCTTTCTTACGGTAAACAAGTACATTTGCTGAAAACTTGTGGCCCCCAACATGGGAGACGAAGAAGATCCCTGCACCACCCGGTCGCGAGTCATCAGCATCGCGATCCAGCCCAAGAGGACGAAGGTGACGCTCAAGTTCACGTTTGATAAGTGGAGCTGTAATGCCGCAGCGCGCGTCTCGTCGGCGGTGCGAACATAGTAAGATCACGTAGTCTAGTTCACATGGGCGGGCTGTCATCCCGGATGCCGAAACGGCACTGGCTCCGTTTTTTTCATCAGTAGGGTTATCAATAAATCGATGAACTAAGTCGGGTACGTCTGCTTGGGACACAGAGTCCACGAATGTGAATGATGGCAGGATCAACACGGTGGTTGGTTTTGTTGGGTCTTGCTCTCCCGAATGATCTGGTGTTGTAAGATTGGAAGCGGAGACCATAATGCGCTGGAAAAATGTTAACTTGAGTTCTTTCGAGTTGAGGGATTGTCACGTACTCCAAGCTTAGATTTTGCCGAGGACTGGTCAAATGCCTCCATTAGGGATCCATGTTCCTGCCCGACCTTCTCCTTCCAGTCAGATCGGCCTGTCGCCACGAGGACATGGGCCTGAACTTCCTTGATCTGGCCGTAAAGAGGTCTCAAAGTTTCGATCTTTACTTTTGAAGGGTACTCGATAGTGCAATCTGCGCAGTCTTTCAGGCAGTCGGGGCCATCCTGCGCAGGATCCACTTTGGGAAACAGATACTCCGGTGTGCGACCAAAGGACAGGATTGATTTTAACATGGTGATGGGATTGGTGAGATGATGAGAAGGTGAAAGTGAGGTTGTGAGATGGGCTTAGGGTTCAAGAGAATGAATAAAGCGAGAGAAATTTGTTGGCCGTTATTGTTGCCTACGGTGTAGTTATATTCATTAAGTCCTTTTTGAGTATCTCCGAGGGCGTTCGCTCCGAACCGTTAAGCCCGACGCAACTCCGAATCCATCCCTATTACATGACCCGAAGGACAAACTGAGTGTCCGCGCCAATCATTCGTTCAAGATTTTGCGGCTACTGTATGTTTTACCCCCACCTGCAGTATAATCCTGGGGAATATATTTGTACAGTCAGATAAGCAAAAATAGCCAACTCAGTTTGCTTTATTTCCATTCCTTGAGAAGTGAATCTTTCAAAAGCTTCTCTATGATGAATATACGATAAGGAATAGGATCCTGAACAGTGAGCACGAGAAAGGATGCCTCGGAGAATAAAGAATTGTTTTTTATCACGTGGGACCAAATCTGCGCGCTCGTGTTAGTCACGTGCCCTCGACTACGATACAAGGTCTTGCGTGCAATGGGGTTCACTCATAAGTAGACTGCCAAGATGATCTGGTGGCTAATGGGGCTTGTTTTTGAGGCAATCAGATCCTGAGTCTCACTTCAACTGGTTCATCTGGAGTAAAAGAAAACCCACCTTCCTTCCCCCTTAGGTAATCAAACAAGGCGCACTACTTGCAACATCAGGTAATCTCGTCTTGCCCTGGCAGAACCTTTCTTGGGTCAAGGCTTGAAAAGATGCTACTGATGTTGAATAGAAACATATCAACCTCCATATCTCGATGCATCCACCGATGACAAAATTCAGAGGCCAAGTCTTTTTTTTTGGACGCGTTAGCGTGGTCGGACACACTTACCGCATCGGGTAACTGCTAGGGTGGGCCTTACCACGTAAGCCGGAGCAAGTCATTCCTCTAACTCTTCAAGTGGAGTGTCTGGGGGTTGCTTCTTATCTGTTCAATCACCATTCAATAGCCCAGAATGGAAGAAGTACATGACTTCGGTGCACAGCCAGACCGGCCGCGCAAAAGGCGCCGTCGCACCATGGCATGCACCCAATGCCGCAGTCGCAAATTGCGTTGCGACCGGGAGTATCCCACCTGTGGTCGCTGTCTGAAGAGCAGAGCGCCCACCAAGTGCACCTACGAAGATGGCTTCTTGTGGCAGCAGCCCACCACAGTATCAACCACTGCATTTGCTTCGGACCGAGGATCCACTCTAGGAATGCCCCAGACAGACCAGAATCTCCAGACGCCCCCGGACTCGGGTTTAGGGGCACCGTCGATTCGGTCGGAAGCACTCGTTTCGACAACCCTGCCCGACTCGGGCCCAACACCTTCTGATGGTCCACGCCATCCTCGCAAACATCATGGTAGGGAGCGCCGAGATTGTTTCTTGGAAACTGTTCTCGGAGCGCCTAAAGCTGCGGTTAATCAGGATCCTTACGTGAACACGGGCCTTCTGCAACGCCCAAAACGTTTGCTGCCTGAACTCGAAGCCGCCTCTTCGTCGCAGGTCGACAGTGAGAATATTAATGGAATTGGTTCCGATAATTCCCTGACTCCGTCGCATCAGTTGGACCTTCAGCCTCGCATTATGATGAGGGGTCGCGAGACCAAAACTCGCTTCAGCGGCTCGGGAATCTATGCCAATTTGGTGGCACAGGTATGTGGTCTTGACACCTGTGAATTGAATCTACAATCACAATGCTCTTTGATAACTAACAGGGATCTCTAGTTCCCTGACATCAGGTCTTTTGCAGAGGAAATTCGGCTGTCGAACCCAATTTTGTCACGGGTACGCCCGGATCTGGAGCGAGTCAAGCGAGGACTGTGGAAGAGACGACCACTCAATGAGCCATTCGCGGACCCAACCACAGTGTCTTTGATATCCTTACTCCCAACAAAAGCTGTCGCCGATGAGCTCATCAGTCTGTACCTGACCTACATCGAATCAACACAACGGATCGTTCACGTCCCGACTTTCCTTCGAGATGTCGAGGAGTTTTGGGCCAGCTACGACAATCCGTCCATTCATTCAGCTGCATTTGTCGCTCAGCTCTTACTGGTACTTGCATGTGCTTGGAATTTTGCCGATGTGACCAGTCTCCAAGAGAAATCTCCGACGCCTCTTAAATGCTATACCGCCGTGGAGTGGGTTTTGCATGCCGAGAAATGGATTGTCAATGCTCGTATCAAGCGACCTGAGATTAATACTCTACGGTTATACATCTTGTTGATAACCGCACAAAATTCATTCGGCATGAAACGCAGTCAGGCGTGGCTAGCCACCAGCCAGATGGTCAAGTCGGCCATGATGTCAGGATACCACCGCGATCCGAGCAAGTATGCCCGGATATCTACCTTCAATAAAGAGATGCGCCGGCGCATCTGGATGACGATCGTGGAGCTGGACCTTCAGGTCGCTATTGATCGCGGTATGCCGCCAACCGTTCAGGCTTCTGACTATGACACCCTTCCTCCATTGAACATCAATGACGATGAGCTCCATGAAACTACCATCGAAGCCCCGGAGGAGCATCCTATCAGCGATGCTACTGACTGTTCTTATCAAACTGCTCTTGGCCAGTCCCTTCCTGTTCGCTTGAAAGCGTGTTCACTCATGCATTCACCGAGACTCAGCTGTAGATATGAAGAAATCCAACGCCTCGATTGGGAGTTGACCCGACACCTGTCCCAAATTCCCACATGGTATCCAGCTGAAGCCAGCGACCCTGTCACGCAGCAAAAGGTAATTTTGTGGAAGGCTTCGATTGAAACCAAGCTGGCGCATAGCCTGCTCTCTGTTCACACACCCTTTGCCATCGAGGCCCGTCACGAGCCACTGTTTGCTCCATCTGCGCGGTCGCGATTGGATGCAGCCATGATGATCTTGTCCACGCAACGTCGACTGCACGAAACCTCGCCCTTGTTATCACTATGCGCTCTTGGAGAGTGGACGCTTCACGCATTTATTTCCATCTGCCAAGTGTTGCACTCTTTGAATTCTCACGTTGGTAAGACTCCCTCAATGGTCCTATATCTACATCCATTGTATCGCGGTACTGATATTTTCTTTAGCTAGTGCCGCCTACTCTTCATCCTCCACCTTCCAACTCGCCAGCTTACCAGGCTTCCCCGACTCGCTTATGTCGCTCGTCGAGGCCACTCTCATCGCCCTAGAAGTCCGGTTCCTATTGGTGGTCAAGGGTGCCAAGGACTATTTCTTCCTATCGACGATCGGCGCGTTAGTGAAAGCGAAGCTTTGGCCGGCCCAAGCGATGATGTATAAGCAGCAAGTCGTGGAGCGAGTTCTCTCGTTCGCCCAAACGCTGTTTCAGCGACACGCGACCTGCGAGCATCTCGGGACTCCGGGTATGGGTAACTTCAAGGACAACCAGGTAGTCGCCTTCCTCGCAACTCCCGGCATGCCACCGGTCATGACCTCGGATTTCAATGGCATCCTTCCACCGCCTAATCTTGGCGTTACGGTAAGTTCGATTACTTTCTGCAGATTGGAGTTCTTAGTACTAATTTGGAATTTTCTTCCCAATAGCCTCCTGGAGACTTTGATCCCTTTTTGGATGTGTTCGATTGGGATGATCTGACCGGAATGGCGATGTAACGTAGTGCAATGTACGATAATGACGATTTGGGTGGATCTGTATTTGCTTATCAATTTGTATCTCATGCATTATATCTCAAGTCAAGCTCTCGCATGCGATGATAATTGAGTGAATCATTGCTATGTTTCCAAGCTCGTGAAGATCTCTCGTCATGGTTCGTCATGGTCATGCCTTAAAACACGATCAGGAGAGCTTTCGGGCCAGGGTTCCACAGTGAGATCATGATGATCGGAGTGACGATCAGATCAACCTGCAAGGCTGCAAGGGCAAAGAAAGTTGCAAATCTCCATAGTGACTGCGATCAGGCCCAGGAAAATCATAAACTAGGATCACTAGTCTGTGGAATAATTATAGCGAGAGCCTTGCGGTTGAAGATTATGTCGAGTGGGGACAAGGCTTATCACGGTACTTTTGGCCCCAGTGTGGAGCCGTGAATCTGGAAGCCTGGTGTAACGTAAGCGAGTTCAAGAGCCGTGAAGGAAGACCGGCAAAAAAAAAAAGAAAAAAAAAGCCATCCAAGCTTTAATTAATTGAGCGACCGCGGAGAGATAACGACATTTTCTCCGTGAATAATGAAAAGGGGATAAGGATGAGCAAGTCGGGACTCTTTAAACCCAATCGCTACAATCGGCCCAATCACCACTGGCCACTTCAATGCCCCTGCGTGATGCGACCGAGGCCTGTGACAGGCTGTACTCACTGCCCCCAATTTAGGAGACCCTTCTTGGGGTAAACACGGGACAGTACCTTAGCGGTACTTGGCATTCGCCGCTATGATGCGTAGCTAAAGAAGTACTGAGCCTGTACAGGCCCCCAAAATTGGCAGCCTAACAGGACAGCCCTTCTGCCCCTAAAACGCTTGGCTTCTGTTTAGCCTCGATCGACGTGGGCGGGACCCTGTGGATTGGAACAATTGAAAGGCTCTAGACAAGGCTAGATGGCTGTGTTTTTTTCTTGGTTTTCCCTTTCCAGACCCTTACTTAATGCCATGTGCCCTCCCTGACGTTTTCCACTTTTACTTGTTTTTACTACTTACTTCAATTCTTGTCGCCCCAATTTTCTTTCGTTAAAGCGCTTTGCTTCTTGACTGCTGAGATAAAGCGCAGCATGCGCTCGTCGACCCGATAACACTTGACATCCTTTTTCCACGGCCAAAGGCCTAATCAATTCTTTGCGCTCAACGCAGTGTTAAATCGCTCTATCAAACCAAACAATTTCCCCAGCGCGAGCATTGTACATACTACGACTCGAGAAGCAAAAGGGGGGACTGCGCGACAAAGCCTTTCACGCAAAGAAATAGATTATTTCCCATAACCACCATGCACAGCACCTGGCTGCTTACCAGCCTAAGCCTGCTGCTTACTCCGCTAGTGGCAGCAACTCCATCATCACAACCCGCACACGCGGTATCACAAGTCTACGACACAACAGACAGACTTCCACTGCCAAATATAGGCAACATAGCCGCTCATGACCCCAATATTCTTCTATGGGAAGACTGGTACTACCTCTTCCAAGGCGGAGTAGGCATTCTAGTACACCGCGCCCAAAACCTATCTGGACCCTGGGAAGATGTGGGCACAGTGCTCTCCGGCCCATCAATAATCCACACACAAAACCGGACCCGACCCTGGGCTCCGACGACAATTCACGCTAATGGTACATTCTACTGCTACTACACACTAAGCGAGCATGGATCCCGCAACAGCGCAATCGGAGTCGCGACAACAACCTCTCTATCCGGCGAAAGCCAAGATTGGACAGATCATGGCGCGATCATCCATACAGGCAATGGTAACGGCTCAGATATCCATCCGTTCACAGTCTCAAACGCCATCGATGCATCATTCATCACGGATAATAGTACCGGGCAGAGCTATCTGAATTACGGTAGCTTTTGGACGGATATTTGGCAGGTTCCTCTTTCGGATGATTTACTTTCGCTCAAAGATCCAACGAATCCCGATGCTGTGCATTTGACGTATTTGCCAGAGCAAAAACAGAGGCCTGAGGAGGGGTCTTGGATGAGTTTTCGTGATGGGTACTATTATGCTTGGTTCAGTCATGGAAAGTGTTGTCGGTTCCATAAGGGATTCCCCGGTCGTGGGAAGGAGTATGAGATCAGGGTTGGGAGATCGACTAATGTTCGTGGACCTTTTGAGGATAAGGATGGTGTCAAGTTGCTTGATGGGGGTGGAACGGTGGTTTATGCTTCGAACCACGGGGTTGTTTATGCTCCTGGTGGATTGGGGGTTTTGCCCGGGAATGATTCTACTTCTACGCCGGATATCCTTTATTACCATTATTTGAACACGACTATTGGCTTTACTGATGAGGTGAGTTTTGACCATGTGTCATGGCCATCGCCAGTTCGATGGATCTGCTTGTATGAGAATGTTTGCTGATTATTTTTCTGCAGGATGCTCGTTTGGGCTGGAATTACCTCAAGTATGATGATGGGTGGCCTGTCGTGATTGAAGGGAATGATATTGGGAACGCTACCACCTCAAATGCGGCATCGATTGTATCTGCTCCGGGCGGGTTCGCATTGACGATAGCTATGAGTACGTGTCACCTTTCAAGCCCCTTGCCATTTGGATTCTTGCTAACTGAAACCATTAGGTTTGTGGCTGTACATTTGATTATAGTAGATACCCTGGCTTATCATTTTGTACTGTGGATAGACTTGTTTTCAGCGATTGCACCAGCATTTTAGATGGCGTTTTGGTTGGGTCTGAGCCATGGGACCTATCATTTACGAGCATTGAAATAGTACATACATATGCTTTGCTTGCCTCAAATGATTCGATTATCATGCTTCATGGGTCCCATCCTCCATCAACATTATACACCTGCCCAGTCGTATAAGAAGCAGCATCACTCAACAAAAACACTACCGTCTGCGCCACTTCTTCAGGAGTCCCAACACGAGGAATAACACTAGGCGGGACAGCCGTGCCCCCTTGAATCATAGCAGCCTGATCCAAAAGAGGTGTTTGAATAGACCCACTAACCAACAATTAGCACTTCCCCACAAAGCCATCAGCTCAGAATCAACTCACGGCGCAACAGCATTAACCCGAATCTCAGGCCCAACCTCCTTCGCAACAGATCTCGTCAACCCCACAACCCCATGCTTGGTCGTCGAGTAAGCAGCATGCAATGGAAAACCCCTCACGCCCTGAATGCTCGCCGCATTAACAATACTCCCCTTCCCACCAGGCGCAGATTCCATAATAGCCCTTAGCTCCGCTCGGAGACAATACATCATCCCCGAAAGATTCACTCGCATCAACATATCCCACTCGTCATCTTCCATGTCGACGAATCGGCCTATACCGTGGTTCTTCCCAATAGCACCAGCCATATTAGCTGCGCCGTCGAGGCGTCCGAAACGCTGTACTGTGGAGCTGACCCAGGCTTTCACAGCTGTTGCGGAGGTGATATCGAGGACAGTAGTCATGAGTCTGTCTGATTTGGTGTCCGAGGCCAGGGCTTGCACTGCCGTGGCGAGCGTTGTTGCGGAGAGATCAGCTAGAGAGAGGTATGCGCCTAGTGCATAAAGCTGTTTTGCGACTGCGAGGCCTATACCAGCGAGGCCTGTGATGACATAGACTTTGTCTTTGACGGAGTCCATTTTTCCTTTTGCAGTCACAATTAACGGTATGAATGCTTAAGACTGTGTTTGGTTGTTACTTTTCATCGGTCGTACTGTCTGCATGGATGCACAAACCTCTGAGGGTTTCCACGCTTGAAAAGACTAATGCTGTCTGTGCAACGGATAGACCCCGCAACAGCAATACGACGCACGGCGGTCGGAGCATCTCCGTGAACGCATTACTAACTTAATTCATTATTGGAAACTAAGGTGGAGCTGTCTGACGGGGTTAACCTACCCCATGGGTGCGGCCCCAGCCGCCCCCACTCACACGAAGGTTATTCGGGGAAGACCAGGAGGGATGAATATGGCCAAGTTGTAGTTCACTAATCGGTTTTCGGAATAATGAATTGGCCGCGTGGCCTAATGGTGAAGGTATCCGCCTCCTATTGCAACGTTGAAAGACGTATGTGACAGCGGGAGATTGCCGGTTCGAGTCCGGCCGTGGTCGTTCTATATTTTTAGTCATTTTTGGTTTGCCACTTTTGCTTCTCTAAATGCTTTGTATTTTTGTTTGTATCTTTTGCTCTTTATATATGTTCGGAAATATATCTAAAACTGTTTTTTTCTTCCTTTTTTCATCTCTCTCACCCTCTATATATTTCACTGGATTGATAACCAGGTGAACGGCCATCCAAGGCCTCTTTCATGTTGAGTCGTTCCAATGAATCATGTCAAGTCAAATTGGCTTGATTACTCGCATAAAAAAATGCTCCCGTCGCCTCAAGAATGCCTATTTTGACTCTACCCACTCTATGTAGGCTTGCCCCAAGTTCGATGGTTGGCACGATGGTGTATCGGGGCCACACATGTATATGGGTGACAGTCAAAGAGTAAGGATTTCGGGCTGAGAACTGGACAAGCTTAAAAGCGAAGGTGGCCAAACCTGCAGATGTCGTGAAAATCATTCCAGTGTTCTAGAAAGGCATGGTGATCGGCATCGTGGTTTAAGATCGGAGAGGACTTCATCATTAGTTATACACCCAGCAAATTGGCCACCTGCGCTCCGGGGTACAAGACGCCGATGAATGCGACTGTCAGCAATCTTCTTGTGCTTATAAATGACTAGCCCAAAGTTCTAACATTTCGATTATCACGCGTATGCATTTGTGACCCCGATATTGCATCGTGCCACCATCGAACCTCGGAGTTTTGATATTACACATGTTCACCATTCCAACACAATCCTAAATATCAAAAGGGTATCTTAACGGAAAAAAACAAAACAGGTCCTATCCTGCTACAGTATCATCACCGAAATCATCAACCCACTAACTAATAACACAGTCCACGCACTCATCGACCCCGAGACCAACGATCCGACCCCCGAATCCTTCACAACTCCACCATAAGCAATACTCTTCGAATTCAAGCAATATGTCACATCAATTGCCTGCTTTTCTGAATTCGAAGTGCAAACCGCCGTACAAGGCTTCGGATCTGAAAAAAGCCACACCTTCGAGTGACAGCACTCCTGCAAAAGGACATTCATATCTTCATCCGGGTTATGCATCTGATAAAGCGGGACCTGGGCGTAGAATTTTGGTGCGTCAGGTATTGATGGTACGAAGTCGCGGTATGGGTAGCATTCCGCGGGCTGTTTTGTGTTTGCGGGGCCCATCGAGGCCATTCTGTTTGTCTTGGACTGGGGACGATGAGGCCGATCGGATGCGATCGGATGATCAAGCTTGGAGTGGGTCGGAGATTTTGTTCGGGGAGATCGGCATGGAGAGAGAAAGCGGCTGAAGCTTCCGCGGGTTGTTGGTGAGCTCGGAGAGGGCTAGTAGCGACAGGGCGGACGTGAAATCTGGATTGAGTTCGAGGATCAACTGAGAAGGAATAAGAAACAAAGTGCCCGTGGGGCTCCTGTGTTAAGCTCAGGGTCTTACAGCTCCATCTCGCGCTTCCCGTATAGGGGAAATGCCAAGGCGCTACTGATTATGGGTTGAAGCCACCACAAAGGCACCTAATCAATGAAATGACATTATTCCAAGGTCCGGTTCTTACAATTTATATAGATCTTGAGGTGCACGTGGTGCAACTTTCCAATTCGAGAGATATGACCCATCATTATCTTTAAATGGACTGGTTTTCCTCATGATACACAAAGCCGATATTCTCCTCTAATCAAGAAAGAAACTTTCCACCATTACTATATTCTATCGGATATTCACAATATTGTTTATATACACATGCATGTCGGCCTAGCCTAAAGTTTCGCCTCCCGGTTAGCCCGCTTCCACATCTTCTTCCTACGCTCATGTCCAGCATCAAAATCGTCCACCCATTTCTGCTCAAATGGAGGCAAACGCCGACCAGGCATGCCTTCACCAGGCTCCCCTGCAATTCGGCGCAGACCTTCAAAATACGCCCTGAAATCCGGATTGACCACCGTAAATGCCGGCCCATCACCCTTCTGCGCGATCCGGTCCGTCTCCCAGCTTTGCTGCTCGCTTACTGGAGGCAGCGTGCCCCTGCCTGCAAGGATACGTGCTGCTGCGACGGCCTGCCACTCAAACACCTTGAAAGTCAGGCCTGCGCCGACGGCTCCGATGAAGACGAGGCTTGGATCGTGGCGGTAGAAGACATGTTGATATAAATCTGGGACGCGGTTACTGCGTGTTGCCACCTGCGGGAGGAACGGCAGGGTCCAGGTGAAGCCTGTTCCGAAGATGATGTGGTCGACGTCGCTGACGGAGGTGCCGTCTTCGAAATGCACGGTCCGGTCTTGGGTTGTGATGTGTGAAATTGGGGCGCGGCGTTGGATTTTTGGGTGTTTGAAGGCTTCGTCGCCGAAGTAGATGTTGTAGCGGCCGCGGACTACGGCATAGATGGGAGTTTGTGCGCTGTCGATTAAACTGACTGCTGTGTCTGCGGCTGATACTGATGCGCCGACTGTGATGACTTTCTGTGTGGGTGTTAGTGACTTTACTGACATGATGGTAGGTCGGGTTGCGACATCGGGTTACATACCTTTCCTCGGTAGGTCTCCGGTCCTCGGTAGTGCTTGGTATGTTCGACACTACGGGGGTATGCCTTTGCGAGCTCTTCCAAGCCGGGAATGGCAGGGATATATGGCACTGCATAGTGACCAGAAGCGACCACCACCGCATCGAAGACCTCAGTCCACCAATAATCCGACGGACTTCCATTCTGAAGCTCTCTACGGCGCAGAGTCAGAGTCCACTTTTGGGTATTGGAATCTTTGATCGCCTGCTCAACGGTCGTGTTGTATTCAACGAGACCACCGTGACCCTTCTTAATTAAGAGGTCCTCAATATACTGCCGGATGACAGTATGATGGCGGAATGGTGTCTCCGGACCATGACGATCAATCGACCACTGAGATCGAATAGTGGGGATCGGCTCTTGGGAGTAAGACATGACCCCCGCATCCACGTTTGTCTCCAGTCCGGGGTAGACAGGGGAGTCAGTGAAACGATCCTGATTTACTGCCGGAGTTCGACATGGCAGCTGCTCCGGAATCTTCAGTGGCGCATCTGCAGTACGGGCTGCTAACCCGTCAAAGTCGAGTTGCCGTGGAGGCTCATCATCTCTCGAGACCCTGTAATACTGTCAGCATACATGAATTGATGCCTTGTACAACGGGGTGACGAACCAACATCCGCCAGCCTTTTCCTGGCGCTCAAACACGCGGACCACATCGAATGCCTTCTCTTGCATCAAAGCATCAACGGCAATGGCACCCGAAGGCCCGGCACCGATAACGGCCACACTCTTGACAGCTAACACCATGCTGATTTCGGCCCAGAGTTCGCATATACAAACAGGTCTGCTGCAGAAGTTGATGATCTCTCAGTCAACTCAGTCAAGATGACTTCCAATCTCTCGGCCGACAGTGCAACTTTGATATGTTGCAGGGGTCGTTGATCTGGAGGTAAAGTTAGACTATGTCACGCCATCGAGGTTTCTCTTGCGCAAGATTTAATCCAATCACCGAAATTGGGTCTCAGGCATCCACAATTGGTCACGGATGTCAGTCCGCGAGAAGAATATTGATAAACTGACCAATTATTATGGATTTTGCACTATTGATATCAGAAATTTTTAAATGCCGAGTCCTTTGGATCTAAAAATTTCAATCCCCGAGCCGTATGGGGTCTTGTCAGCCGTGCTTTTCATTGGCCGTGATTTTGTGGGTCAGGAACTGTATCGTGATTGGCCTCCCCGCTTAAATATTTGCCCAGCGGCAAACAGCCCCCAAACGCCCAAACAACCCCACTGTTGGTTGCCTGTTGGCTGACTGCCAACAGCAGACATTCGGTACGTTTGTAGTTACCGACCCCAAATTGATCGGTCCTCTGTTGTACCAGAATCATGGCTGTTATCCAAGATCGTGATAAGCTATGCTCTCCATGCAGTCGTATTCCCCCTATCAAGGATATCATTTTCGGATCCGAGGAGATGTGGGGCAGTTTTCAAGAGTTCAAGTCGTCCGCTCTGAATGGCTGCCCCCTTTGTAGTTATCTTTATAACGAAAAACGAAAAGAATGGGATTCCCTTGAAGTGGAAAAGAACCTCTATCCTGGAGAGCCCATATCGCTGCAGTGGAATGGACCACTACCTCTTCGCCCGACACCTGTGAATGAAGAACAAGATCTGATCATCGAATGTACATGGGGAACCCAATACAGCGTTGTCTACTCAATATTTGTTGATGCGGGTAAGAATTGTTCCGAAGTTTCATTATACCTACTCATATTAGAGGACTTATCGTATGCAGATGAGCCAATATCAAAGACTGTCCCTTTAAGAAAGATTGATCCTGACCCTATGTCGGACCAGGTCGTTGATAAGATCAATGGATGGATTGCGTCTTGTTCCCACAGTCACTCTTCTTGTCATCCCGCCGAGGACGCATTGCTACCTCGCTTCGTGATCGAGATTCAAGGTAGTGAAGACACAAAACCAAGCTTGCGATTATTTGAAAATGGACAGAAGATGGCGCGTTATATCGCATTGAGCTATGTGTGGGGTATAAGGCCCCAACCAGTGCAACTCATGAGGGAGAACATGGAACAACTGAAAGAGTCTATCGACTATGACACACTACCCAGCACAATACAGGACGCCATATGTGTAGCCCGGTGCCTCGGTGTACAATATGTGTGGGTTGATGCCCTCTGCATAGTTCAAGACGATGATGATATCAAAAAACAACAGATCGGCCAAATGCAAAACATTTACGGCAATTCCTATTTGACTGTACAGGCAGCAAACGTCGCCACTGTCAAGGAAAGCTTCTTGAAACTCCGAAACTCTCCAAAACCGTTTAAGCTTCGATACGACGACTCTAGCCACATCTACCTCAGAGGATACACCCCAGATCGCATGCCTGGCGGATCAGCCCGACAAAGAGCCTGGGTTTTCCAAGAATCCATACTACCAAACCGACTACTCGTCTATGGAGAACATCAGCTTGTCTTCCAATGCAGAGAGGGAATACAATATGAATACGGATTCCGCGCCAACCAAATGAAATACCGTTCTCCCGCGACACCTTCATTCTTACGGCCCGGCAACTGGCTCAACTATTTAGGTAAAAGATTGATTCAACCAATCCCCCCTCCGGATCGCCGATTAGATTACCTCTCAGCATGGTATTCCGCCCTCGATGATGGGTACACAACCCGATTGCTCACCTTCCCAAGCGACCGACTGCCCGCAATCAGCGGCATCGCTCTCCGTTTCCAAAAGGAAATCGGAGGACGATACGTAGCAGGTCTGTGGGAGTCTGATTTACCCTGGGGTCTGCTATGGGAATCAAAGAATACAGCTATGTACCCCTCCACAATTAAACCAGCAGTGTGGTGGATGAGTAGACCCGCCAATCCTTGCGCCCCGTCATGGTCCTGGGCCGCCATGGATGGGTCTACGAGACACGCATTCTGGGCACGACATAACGATACAAGGGAACATGGCTCGCCAATTGCAACGGCATGCATGAAATCGCTTCAGGTGAACATGGCGGGAGAGATCGTCAACAGCGATGGAATGCTGCAGATCGGCGCCCCACTTATTTACGCTGCTGTGATTTGCAAGACGGATCCTAGACATATGGATTTACGGCAGTACAGACTAATGCCTAACGGTAAGCCTCGTGGAGGCTCAGACCCGTTTTTGGTGTGGGAGACGCCTGATAAGGGATCTTGTGGATCGGGGGAATCCGATTCGCTTGTCGACCGAAACTCTAGGAATGGTGAGCGGCCGATTGCTATTGCTTTATTTGACGTGGAAGATGAGCAGAATAGTTATTCTGATGTGTGGTGTCTACTCATTTGTCGCTCTTCAGCATTGATGCTAGAGTGTGTTGATAAAGAGAAAAGTATATACCGCCGACTAGGAATAGCTCGTGTTAGGCCTGAGTTTTGGCCTTTCTCGTTAACAGAGCAGCTCTGGACTGAGATTTCGTTAATCTAGCAGTCTAGGTCATAATGTATCGTACATTGGAGGTTTTTTATGCGATGTTGTATTTTATCCCACCATGGTACTACTCGGAGTACTGTAAGTATTCTACCTCGGCTCTGGGGTATGGTCCCCTTGCATGGTTATGTACACTGTGCGTGCCAGCTATAGGTTATGAAATACCTTTCTGAGACCCTAACTTTGATTGGTGTGATATCGCCGGCTCTTTAACAGATCGCTTCCGGCCCCTGCATTCGATTTCTTCGGGAGTGGCATCCACATTCCAACAAAAAGACTTCCTTCAACCACGATTGGCTAGCACATTCCTTTAAAGCAGATCATCCAATGGCCCAGCCTCAAACTTCGATCTGGCATTTTGAATACCTGGCTGTCGGGAGACAAAATATTTTGAAGTTTCGTCAACCCCTTGTTCAGTCCTTACAAGTTCACCTTGAGGTTTGTTAAGCGAAGAAAAAATGGATGAGATATGTGAGCCTCGGCATTACAATGTGAGGTCTAAGATTCGTCAATATGCAGATGTATTTTTGATTTTATTTTTTGTTTATGACTGTGGAATGCTAAAATTCTTTTTAAAAGTTTAATATATTATACGAAACAAACCTCAAGGTTGCAAAAGAGTTATGAACCTGGCGGAGTCTCTCGCGGTCGCGATGTTTACAGATGGCTCATGCTTATCTTCATCCGATTCTTCGTGTCTTTGGATCGGCAGTGGCTCTAATCATTCTCATCATCTGTTTATTTGCCGGTAGCACACCTGGGGTTTTATCCGATGCTGAAATCTTCAGAGTGCGTGGAAGAGTCATACGTTGAGCTGGTTGTAAACTAACAATTATGCCGATAGGTTGAGCTTACAGATCTACCAAGCGAAGATGTGCCGAACTTCATCAACGTCTATCTCATGTCCTACTGTGTGGGACATCAGCGACAATACATCGATGGAGGTACCAATGAGACCTTTACTCAAACAAACATGAGCGACTGCTCCACCCGCAGTGTTTTATTCCATTTTACCCCATTTGAGGCCATCGAGGAAGCCTTGAGAACTTCCGTTGGACCAGATTGGCCGGGCTGGTCTGCTGCCCTAGGCGACGATGACTTCGACGAGCTAAAGACCGCAAGTCGAACGATGACAATATTCTTCATTCTCGGCACAACTTTTGTCATCTTGTCAATGGGTATACGCGTCACAGCCCACCACTTTAGGCGCCGCTTTGCACGATATCGCATCCCAGATTCCAAGGCAACGATTCTGCCTGGACATCCAGATTATTCGATCCGAGGCAATCTCAATACACCTCCCTCATACTTAGAACTTGCAACATTAGTGGTACGCCACAGCTACATATTCGGGAAAGTCCTCAAAACTAACATAATCAAAAAGCTTAGCACGGTATTCCTTCTGATTGCGTCAATAATCACCTCCGCGGTCGCTATGAAGTACATCACGCTGATACGGCAAAGCGACGATGCTGCTGTTTCAGCACGACATAACAGAACTTTTCTCGGTATGGCATGGAGTACGACTCTAATTCAAGGCTTTCTTACGATTCATAAAGTGGCCGCTCTTGTGCGATATGAGTCGCATGGTTCTCGTTATGATTCGGATGGGTATTCTTTGACCCGAGATACTAGCAGTAAGGGAGCCTTTACTCGGATGGAATAATGGTTTTACTACAGTTTGCATGGTTCCAAATACGCTACGACCACCAGACTGTCATCTCCTTTCTGGGTCCTCTTCGTGTCTATTGCAGGTTGGCAACGGACGAAATAAAGTTCATTAATGTAGAGTATAAATGCCACAATTTAGATAATAGAAATAAACTCCTACGTTAGCTTTCCGATATTTCATGTTTAACAGTGGTGAAGACGACTAAGACTGCCCAGGTGTGTAGGAAGGCCTACTGCTACGACATTTCCAAGGTTTGACATAAAAGGGCTTCTTGTTCGAGGTATAAGCCTGCATACTACTAAATTTGTCTGCAGCATTGGAGACTGCTTTGCAATAACGATGAGAATAGTCCACTAGTCTAAATACCAAGAGTAGGTATGCTCTTACCTGGGCAGGAAACATCGAAGTCCTTTGACACGCTATTTTCTGTTAGATTGCCAAATCAGAAGTGGAATGAGGCAAACTTGTTGCAGATTCATAGGAGCTGGCCCCGGGGGTCGCCGTCGTTTCGGGCCGCAGAGTTGATATTCTGTGGAGGCAAAATCTTGTAGCATGACCTCACACTAATCTCGCAAATATAGAACACCTAGGCATTGAAATTGACGATCAGTGGATCTCGGGTAACCTACCAAGGGAGTTTATGCTGGTGTTATGCAGCTCGTAGAGAATCTTAACTTTTGATACTGGCCCCCAAGCACGAAATTTTTGGGGCGGCGATAGTGTAGGAACCGACTGGGTCCAAGGCGTCCGACCGATTATGTACTGTTGATGAAAGGCTAATTGGCTTACCTGGTGATAGCGCAGGGCTAACTCATTGGAAAGATTACTTGTCTATACTGAAGTTCATCGATGAAGGAACAACATGATATTCGAAAAGAATGATGTGCATCAAAGCTCCTGGGGTAAGATGGTGCCCCCACCCGGATGGGGCCAACAACATCACTTGAATGGATTTAGTTGCCATCGTAATACTCTTTTAGGGGTCCAATAAATCTTTGCCCCCATTTGCTATGCCGATACCTTCTTCATTGAAGCTTCACGAGCAGCATTGCCCCACCTCCTTCCGCACGCCATCCCTACAACAAGCAATCACACCCGTAGAAGCCACACATGGCGACAAATCGTGTTTCAATTAATTGATCAACCTGGCATCTTGCGATAATAGGACCTGCAGCTTCCAACCCTCATATTCAACGCCCCAATTACCCGTTTAGACTGGATTACCCGTTCAGTCATCATTCGGCCACCATGTAGCCCTCGCATGTAGAGGTATAAAGCAGCTCAAGATTACCAGTATCTCAATGATCACTCACAACAATCACATCCAATCCAACCCAGCAATCTAAACTCTCAGTTTCCTCGCAATCTAATTTGCCCATCAACCCTCACAACCAAACATACAAAATGCAATTCTTCTACCTCGTCACTCTCGGCCTCATGAGCACCGCTTACGCCCTGAACCCCCAAGCCAACGCGGCCCGCGCCATGCCAATCGAGGAACTGGGTCCTGTCGAGAAACATGATTACATCATGCCAAAGGTTGCTCCCGGCTCCGGAGCCTTCAAGTCCGCTCGGGCCTACGACCACGCAACGCCCTCCATGACTCCCGTCGCAAGCCCATCGTCCACAATCCCAAGCTCGACTCCCATCGCCTCGGCCTTCCCCACCGTGATTCGCGTCGCCAAGGAGCCCATTCCCGTTCGCGCAGCTATCAGGCAGTACTATCAGGACTACCGCCAGTGGCAGGCTGCTACCGGCCAGGAAAAGACAAGGCTCCAGGCTAAGGTCCAGGATGATCTTCTGTCTATTCGGAGCATTAAGGCTGCCGTTGAGCGTAAGAAGGCTAGTCCCAGTGCCAGTGCTAGCGCTTCTGCTAGTGCTACCCCGACCCCTAAGCGCCGTTAAGCGTTTAGGGTAAATGACTGGGTATTTTCGACTCTGAATTGGACTTAGATTTGATAGACGGTTAGATGGTTATGGCTTTTATGCATGAGAGCTGGTCTCTTGTGTCTGATTTCTTTCGTTTGTCTGATTTGATTTGATAGATGGCTCAAGGGACATCTGGATGTCATGGTGCATATAGACTTTCTGCAATTCAAGCCCTTCATCAAACCCGATGTTTCCCAACAGAGACGTGTAAAGCTTAAAATATGAATCATACATCGTAGTCTGGTTGCAATCATTGCTTCTCGAGGAAAACAACCTTGCTGCCATAGTCGGTATCGAAGGGGAATTGTAATCCAATGTTCATCAATGTCGCACCAGAGTACGCCCCCTTCCCTTCCACACTGTACATGGCATCAGGAGCCAGTCCTTGCATTCTAATCCAAGGGATAGAATGGTCCACCCGGGGGTCAAGCTGGAAATAGAAAAGCACAGCCTGAGCCCCATCCTCCGAGATAAATAGAACAGCAGGCCAATTTGAGTCCTCGGGCAAGCTCAAGCGGTACATATCACCCTTCAAGACAAGGGGATTAACCTTCTCAGACAGCGCAATCAGTCCTGGCAGAGCAGCCTTATCCGCTTCGGGCGTGGTAGCAGGGTCAAGTTCCAACCCAAATGATCCACCCATCATGGCGACGTGTCCGCGGAAAGCGACAGGTAATGTCCGACCGGTTTGTTGGTTCGGAACGGCAGATAGATGGGCACCCATGGCGGAGGGTGGGTATGCGAGGGAGGTTCCCATTTGGATGGTGATGCGCTCGATAGCATCCGTGTCGTCTGATGCCCAGATCTGAGGGAAGAACTGTAGGACGCCTGGGTCGAAGCGGCCTCCACCGGAGGCACAGCCTTCCCAAAGGACGTCGGGGAACTGGGTGGTGAGGTTCGTAAAGACTTTGTAGATTCCTAACATGTATGCGTGGTCGGTGGAGGGAGAAGGCATCTCATGAATACCTCTGTTGTTGTCCCATTTGACGTATGAGATATTTGCGGTGTTGAGGATGTTGGATACGGATTCGATGACAAATTCTTGGACCTCTGAAAGAGCGAGGTTGAGTACCAACTGGTTCCGTCGCTGCGTACGCGGGTATGGTCCTGCATGAAGAGCCCAGTCCGGGTGCTCGCGATAGAGGCTGGAGTTCGGATTAACCATTTCAGGCTCCATCCAGATTCCAAAGCGCAAGTTGGTCGAGGTGTTGCCGGACTTGAGATCTGTGATGTTGTTCACAGTATCCGCTAGGCCATCAGGGAATCGCCGAGGGTTGGGCACCCAATCGCCCAGGCCTTCAGTGTCTGAAGTACGAGCGTATTTGTCACCGAACCAACCATCGTCCAGAACAAACATTCTGACGCCCAACTCTGCTGATTCTTGTGCTAGCTGATAGATGGTGGTTGCATTATAGTCAAAGCCCAGTCCTTCCCAACTGTTCAGAAGAGGTGGCCGATCGTTGGTCGCAAACTTGCTTTTGATGAGATGGTTGCGGTAGAGGCGATGCAGAGAGCGGGACATGCCACCCACTCCGTTGCTGGAATAGACAGCGACGCACTCTGGGGAGTTCAAAGTTTCACCCGGGGCTAGTGGCCATGATAGTTGACCGGGATTGAATCCAAGCATGGCGCGCGTGAAGCCTTGGGAGCCCTTTTCCACATCGACAGAGAATGATCCGGAGTACACCAGCGAGAAACCCCATGCCTCACCGGAAGATTCAGTAGTGGCTGGGTCCACGAGGGCGAGGAATGGATTATGCAGGTGTGATGCATAGCCCGTTGAGCTTCCAAAACTGATCACCAAACGTATTAGCATGGTGAAGTGGCTTGAGAAATCAGGATACATACCCTTGGGTGCCATATTCAACCGATCTCCGTTCACGATGAGCTTCTCGTGCCCAGTCACCTCTCAAACTGATCATATCCAAATTCTCATAGGGGAAGTCCACACTGATACTAGCGAGAGATTCAACGGTAATATTGCCCTTGCCTTTGTTCGTCACACTGGCACTCCGCACAATCGCATCATACTTGGGAAAGATCGAGTATGACAGGGTCGCAGCGACATCACTGTACTGGTCATATAGATGCACCACAAGCGTAGTGACATCTTCCTCGTTTCCAAATGTTGACGGTAGACCGGGCAAAGCTGGCTTGCCTTGCTTGATCTCATGGGACTGATACTGGAAATCCGATACCGTGTATCCTTCAGTCTGTCGGATGCGAATCGCCGGCATACGGAAGTCTCCTCGACCTTGGTCCGGGAATTCTCTGCGAGTGCGGCCTGGTACTCCAACCCAGCCGTTCACTGCGCTCACAATCTCCGTGGGGATGGGACCCGTCACGCTGCCACCGAAATGGTCTGACAACAGATCTCCTGTACTATTATCTACACGGAACCGGTAAGAAACATTGTCGCCATTCAGTGCAAATGTAGTACCGTCCACGACAATTGCTATATCATATGATTAGTATAGGCACTAGGAAGTTTCGCGCGTAGCTCACCATCTGTACTTGTAGGCTGAGCCGTTGCCGAAGAGCAGTGACCAAGCAGCGAGACCAAACTGGCCACTGCTACTAATTTACTAGGTTGGAGCATATTAGCTGTTCGCTCTTCACTAAGGAGACTGAGAGGAATAATAGGAAAAAGCAAAATAGACCCTGGAAAGCGGCTGAACTTTATACGAGGAATGCAAGGAGTCGCGCCGACAAAGCCCCGCGACATAGGCCAATCGAGACCTCAACATGTTGTCACCGTCGCATAATGCACTGTACTTCTCGTCAGGCCCTCCACGCGGGGTGTAGCTTTGCCGGGGTAAAGCCGAAGATCTGCATGGGAAAAGCGCGTCCTAGCGGCGGGTTTGAGCGCGTCTGATTCGTCTCACGGATCCCGCTGTGCCAAGACTTGGAGAAGCACAATCCGCTGTGGACTTCAGATGAGGGATTAATATTCCCATAATTGGGTGGGTGAATGAAGATCAGCGAGCACGAAGCGGAAATAACCGCCTCTATTGACTACTGCTGAATATCCACCAACTTCTGGTAAACCTTCTTCCACATCGTAGGAGAGGAAAGCCAAGAGAGAATGTCCGAAAATGCCCCGCTGTGGAGTCCCCGCATTTCTTCTGCAATTTCAGGCGTCCCTCAATCCTTGCTTTTGTCAGCAGGGTTTGAAGGGAAAAAATGAGACAAGCTAAGGCTTGCGTAGCTTGCCGGTAAGACGGAAGAGGCGCTTGGTGGCATATATGGTTATTTTTCTAACGCTGTAGTACACCCAGGGAACGCCGACGAAAATGTGAGATCAGTGCACCTGGTTCCTCATGCAGGAACTGTCTTAAACGCAGATTGGCCTGCAGTAGTAGCGAGATGCCATCGAAAATGCCGGGCCAATGCGAAAAGTCGTCTTCTTTCACTAACGAAGCTACACCTCGATCTACACCAAGTAGGAGATGCTACTTGCCTTCCCAACCTCTTTGCGTCGAGCTCGTCCGGCTTTATTTCAATTACGTGCATGATCAATTTCATACGCTCTTTCATGAGCCGAGCTTCTTGGAAGACCTTGAGAAGGGCCAGGCTCCACCAGTGCTCCTATTTGGGATGATGGCACTGTCAGCGAGGTAAGTTAGCTGACAACTAGCGCGATTACATATGATATCTGACTGTGAATAGATTCTCTGAAAATCCATGTTTCTCTGGTAGAGATCCACGGAAAAGAGGAAGAGTATACGCCAAGGAATGTGAAAATCTGCTTGACTGGAACGACGTCTCGATCACAACTATACACGCCTGCGTCTTACTTGGTGCAATCGCCATTACGGATGGAAAACCTGCCTCGGAATCAATACACTATGCAGTTGCTTGCCGAATAGCACAGCTCCTTGATCTCCCAAACTGCCAAGCCGCGAATAAAGTGGATCAAGAAGTAAACATCCGGAGTTCGTTTGTTCCCCCGTCATCCCATGCTTTAAAATAAGCTAACAAAGAGCAGCTTGGTGGACACTGAGTATGATCGATGTCTGGTCCTCTACCGGCGTGCGATTACCAAGGCTTCTCGCTCCAAAGCCTGACGTCCCGTTACCAATGGAAGAAACGACCCTTTTAAGTCTAAGACGAAGCCACGAGTTTGACGTCCAAGTTCGACCAGAAAGAAGATCTTCCCTTCTTGCAGAAATGGTTCGCCTGAATCGTATCCTTCAACAAATAAACGACTTCAATATTCGTGCCTCGGAGTACCAATTAGACTCCGTGTCCATCAAAAGTGATGTCGAAAATTTATCTAAACAACTTGACACTTGGCTCAAAGAACTTCCCGACCATATACGGGATACACGCACAAACATGGTTAATTATGCAGAACAGGGACTTGGTCGAATGTTCGTCGCTATCTACCTTGGATACTATCACTACGGCCAGATGCTTTTCTACCGCTTTTTACATGAGGATTCACGGGCATTCGATACTAGCACTCGATTTTACGCCAATAAATGCAAGCAGCATGCAGGTAGTCTCTGTGATATACTCTATGCGGCTGAAGAGATTCCAGGGTGTGATGTCAAGTATAACATGATCGGGCATGTAGTCGTGATTGCGTCGACAGTGCAAATCCACAGTCTTCTATTTGAAGGCGAGGATGCAAATGTTACTCTAGCTAAAATGCGACTGGAGAAAAATTTCTGCATCTTAACTCATCTCCGCCAGCTGTGGCCAACTTTGGATGTCTGTATGGATCGTCTAATGGCTTTTCACCAAGCATGCCGAGACTCAGCCGATACCAGTTTCTGCATGGACAGATGGATGGTGAGATTCCTAGTTGAATTCGCAAGTCCTGTCAATGAGAAAGCTTCTTCAGCGCAAGATCAAAATATCTGGTCGCTCTCTGATTTAGGAATTGACCAGACCAGCCAAAAGCTAGATAAAATCTAATGCGTCATATCCCTCGTCGCAGTTCTCTTGTGCAACCTCCCCAACCAGGAATTAGCTGTCCAAATCCGAATCCTCTTACCAAAGATAACGAACACAACAACCATCAAATTATTCGCCAGTAGAACGCCCCCAAATATCCCGGATATAACAACCGCATAACCCCTATTCAAGATCCAATCTAGTAGATAAGATCCCATACCAAAGGATATGGCTTGCTTGCCGAGGTTCATGGCAATAAGCATTTCAGACGTGTTAGCGTAGTATGAATCCACAGCATAGGCGAGCGTGAACGTAAAATAGAAGTACGAGCCAAACATGTTCATGGCAACACCGGCAAAATATCCTATCCAGTGCAGGTTGCGTTGAGCTGTGAAGCCGTATAATATCAGTCCTGCAGGTGGAAGTAGCATTACTGGGAATAGGGCTGGGAGACGCATTTCTGCTTCGCGAATTCCATGGTTGCGTTTCGTTCGATATGCGGCTAGTCGGTCGGAGCTTGAGGTGAATGGGAGGGCGAGGCCGTAGCCGATGAATGAGGCTATTGCTATGAGGCCAGAATTTGTCTATAGTGGATTAATAAGCTATTAATTTGATATGGTGGTTTGGAACTCACATCACTCCAGTTGTACGGTGGCTCTACAATCTTGATTGGGAAGGTGTAGTTGAAAGCGAGAGCTCCGAGGCCAATGTAAAGGCCTGAAGAAATGATCAGCAAGAGGTCTCTTTTAGTGTAGCTGTGTGGGTGCCTACCATAACTAGCAATCACCCAGAAGACAGCGGGAACAAGAAAATATGTGAAAGAGCGCAGCATCGTCATGAAGAATTCTGCATCTGGGTCGATAGCGCTCCATGGAGCGAGTGTTGATAAAAAGCTTTTCCGAGGAGGCAAGCTAATCGATGTTACATCTTCCAGCTCTTCCGGTGAATGCTTTTCATTATCCCCATTTGTGGCTGCGAAAGAGTGAGATGAATCAGGAGACGAGGTCGGCTGATTGACTCGATGATAAGTGGATTCTTCAACAAAGAGAAATGCCATGATGAGAAGTGCGGCAGCGAATGCAGCTTCGACGTAGAAGAATAGTCGCCATGAATACCCACCTGCAAGCATATAGCCAGCATATAATGGACCTGTGGATCCGAGGCAGAGACAAACTTGAATTCGTTAGATTAGACCTCCGATTTTTCCTAACATTTGAAAACCCACTAGTGTAGTAGCCTAACTTCTTGCCCCGTTCATGTATATAGAAGATATCATTTACCAACTGTACTGGCAGACTCTCACAGACGCCACTATGGCAGGTTAAATATCATATGAAACATAGATTTGGCCAAGACTTACCTCCCGAATCCATGGAAAATGCGAGCGACCATAAGGCCAGTATAGGTGGTAGAGCGTGAGGAACCAATTAAACCAGCCAAGAACTATAGCTCATCAGCATATATCATATCTAACTCCTGTTCGATACTTACGGTCACCATTGAAAGGAGTGTGACTGGACGGCGACCGAATTTGAGGTACATTGGCACCAGAAGAAGTGAGCCTGAGAACAATTAGCAAAGCTAGTCACAGCCATTTATCCTTATTGAGATATACCGAAGCCAAACGCCAGATTTGGGTAGGATATGAGCCCAGAGGCTTCCGCTGACGAGATCCCAAATTCCTCACTGTATAGGGTGATATAGACGGAAGGTCCAGTCAGTGCACTGTTACCCAGAAATGAATAGACCGCGACGATGACGAGGATGGTATTCTTCTTCCACGTAGGCCACTAAACAACATCATGGAGAGTCAGCACAACGTACAATGATTGACTTGCTAAGGATTGTTCACACTTACTTGAAGTGGATCATTCGGATCCTCAGCAGGAACAGGATAGAGCGCCTGACCATACGCCGTATCGTCACCTTCAGCGGCGCTGAGATCAACCGTTCCTGGTATCTCGCCTTCGTGCGCATGGCTTCGTAATTGTCAGTCCTTGTGGAGCTATATGGTGACAATAAAGAGTACCTGTGCACTAGGTGCGGCCTTCTGGCCGAGTCTGCGTCGCTCTTCTGCATTATCAACTCGCTGAGTGCAACGTTGATGAATTGATTGTAGCCTGATGTTCAATGGAGAAATAAGAGATCCTGGTTGTTCTTCAATAGCCCGCGAGACCGAGAAATAAAAACAGGGTTTTCCCCGCATTTCTCCACATTTCTCCTTCTCTAATAGCTCCTAGCCCCACAACATGAGCGATCATAAAGAGATGCCGAGAGTCCAATAAAATGCCAAGCAGTGGGGAATAAACCAAGGTTGAGGGAAAGCATTAAAGGTATTCAATTTAGGCTGAATGATACAAGCTCAGCATGACCAAGTAAACGGTCCTCAAGTAAAAACATCAGTAGCATACCTCTCCTTCGTCCGCAACTGATCAAAGAACCTCTCAGCAGCAGCATCCTCCTCAAGCTCTGCATCAAAAGTAAGCTTCTCACCAGTCTCCTTAGCCTTCGCAATCTTCTCCCTCCGCTTCTGAATGAAGATCTCCTTACAAACATCTCTCACAGCACACCCAACCCCAGTACTACCACAAACATAAATATTCGCACCCGCCTCAAACAATTCTGTCAATTCTTCGCTATCCTCCCGCATCCGATCCTGAACATGCTGTCCTTTCGACCCGTCCGATGGACGACTGTACGCCCACCGGATATCAACAGCGCCGATCTTAGCCCATTCTGCTAGTTCGGCAGCATGGATATCATCTTGACCTTTTGTACGGCAGCCCGTGTATAAGATCGCTTTCGCGGGTTGATCAGGACTGTTTCGCCCTTGTATACGTTCTGCGCGATCCATTACGAATCCGCGGAAGGGCGCGAGTCCTGTGCCTGCGCACGCCATTATCATGGGTGTCTGGAGGTCTGCGGGTGGTTTGAAGCCCGAGTGGGATGGTCGGACGGAGATGTGTGCTCTTTCACCGATTTGGAGCTCGGATAGGTAGTTTGATGCGACGCCCAGGTATTGTTCTGCTTCAGCCTCGGTGCTGGGCTCCGAGGAACCGGAGAGCGCGGGGGCGTTCAGGACGGAGAAGGTGATTGTGCATTCTTCTGGATTTAGTAGTGGAGATGAGGAGATGGAGTACTGTCGTACGCGCATGGGTGGAAGCATGGCGAGGAATTCGCCGATTGGCAGCTTGATAGCTGGATAGCGCATAAGTAGGTCCAGGGGACTGACACGCTTCTTGACGATATCCGAGGTGAAGCGGCTGGGGCTGGAAGCGATGTAGTGGAGTTCAGCTTGGGTTTCTGCGTCTTCAACTGCGGCATCGGCGAGGAGGTTTAGGTCACGTTTCGAGGCAGGCTGCGATAGCTCGACGTATGTTGAGAGGAGATCAGAAGCGGAGATCGGTGTGTCCAGGGGTATAGATGGCGGGGCTGTGCTCTTTGATGGCTTTTGGATGCGGAGCATTGCGTCCCAGGGTAGATCGAAACGACGAATTGCTCGACGGACTACTGAGATTGGGTTCACGGGTAAAACAGCCAGATAGTCACCACATTGGTAGGTCATTTCGGTTGGAAGCTTGAACTTGACCAGTCTCTTCATGGGCATGCCGGGTTGTGTCAAGACTTGGTTCTCAAGCACAAAACCCTCTTCCAACTGGAGGCCTAGAGTCGATGCGCGCATTCCGGATGACACTTCTACTTGGAGAGCTGACTTAGACTTGGCTGTCTTGTCTTGACCTCCGCCATATTTCGCGGTGATTGCTGGCCAGAATGCGGTCTCGCCCCAGCCATCGAAATCAGTGAACATGTCCGAGTTGGCTGCATCAGCAAGTCCAATTTCACAGAGTCTGTTTCCTCCATTCTCCTGAATGAGCTCATTCACTGCCTTTGGAATCCGGTGGAAAGTAGCAGCCCAGTCATCTATGCCTATTGTTAGCGGAGCTCATCGAGCATTCTGAACTACCACTTACGATGACCACAACCAAAGACTGCATAATTAACACCCTCCAAGCTGCTACCCTTAAGCTCACTCAGCCACTCAAAGAAGTGGGCCGCATTGTCCGGCGGCTGTCCCTCATATGAAGCAGTAATGAACACAACAGGTTCACTCGTCGGGATGTTTTGCATAGCAGAGTCCAAAGAATTAGTTGTAGCGGCGAACCCATACTCCACAGCATCATCGGCTAGCCTGCGTGCAAAAGCTTCACAAGTGCCGGTATTGCTTCCATAGAAGATGTGCATGTTCTTAAGCTCAGCACCCACAGGAATAGGCTTATGCCTTTTCTCCCGATTCCCAAGATCAGACGCCTTCGCCGCATCAGGAGTGCCGCTCAGTCTCATACTAAGATGCGTCGGATCAAGCCCACCCCGCAAAGATGCTTTCATTTCAAAATCTTTAGGCTTGATGGTGAGAGTCTGCTTGATGCGCAGATCATAGCTGGGATTAGCCATCTGGAAATTGAAGTTCTGCAACAAAATCGCCACGACGAGCAGAGCTTCTTGCCAGGCAAATGGTCGTCCGATACAGCCTCGCATACCATTTCCGAATGGCTTCCATGCGTTCTTGGGCAGTTTGTCGAAATGCTCGTCTAGCATTCGTTCAGGTCGGAATTCTTCTGCGTCAGGGCCCCATACTTTTGGATCACGCTGCATCTTTCCAGCCATCATGACGATGGGCTCGTCTTTGTTCAAGACATATTTTCCGCCGCCGAGTGTGACTGGATCCTCCTTGTTCTTGGTCGGGTGGGCATGGAGACCGATGAAAGGTGCTGTAGGTCTCAGTCGGAGTGTTTCGCGCATCACGGCTGTGATATAGGGGAGCTTGGACATGTCATCCACTGTGATCTTGCGCTTTCCGATAACCTGATCGACTTCTTCTTGGGCTTTCTTGTATGCATGTGGGGTCTTGAGTAGGTAGTAGAACAAAAATGATAGCATGCCGGAAGTGGTTTCGTGACCTATACTGGTAAGCATTATCCTTTTCGCCCATGTATATCAACGGATACGTACCGGCAATGAGGAATGTGATCATGTTGTCGACAATCGAGTCGTCTGTCAGACCATTCCCGGTCTGAGGATCGCGGCCTAGAATCATGGCATTTAGAAGATCCTTCTTATCTTCAGGGTTGTTTTTCCGATCCTCCACAAGCTTCTGTGAAAGGTTGCGCAAATAGTCAATATCAGCCCAGTACTTTGCGTTTTCACTTGTGGGCAAATTGTTCAGCAGAGCCGGGCGACGAGCTCGGGCGCCCGATCCAGCAAGCAAGCCCACCATAGCCTCCACAAAAGGATGCATCTCGTCGCGGTAGAAGGAGTTGAACCGCGTTCCCATGGCACAAAGCGCAATAGTGTCCAGTGTCAAGCGGGTAAAGTCATCGGCGACCGCGATCGCGGCATTGGGGCCTTGTCGAGCCCACTTCATTACCAGCTGAGTCGCGATATCATACATGTCTATGCGGATCATTAGTATCGAAGTGAATATATTGACGTCTCCTATTTTGGCAACTCTCACCATCGAACATTCCGCGGATTGCCAATGGCCCAAATGCGGGGACTAGGACTCGGTGCGCAGCGCCCCAGTTTGTGTCCTCACCCGGGACATCAGCTGTAAAAAGACCGTCGTGTGTGCCATTTCGAATCTCTTTGAGTCCTCCTGAGACTACCTTTGCGAAACGTTCTTCGTCGCATACTTCGTTGACTAGCTCGTAGGAGCTGATGAACACGCGCGGGGAACCAAAAGTGGTGAGTCGGTAGATCGGGCCTTGAAGCAGTAGGAATCGTGTTAGCTCATATCAAATCAAATAGATGGATTAATGCGAGTGTTTGTATGTACCGTAGTTATCAGCCATCAGCTCAATACTCTTCATTGGTACTTCGGCCTCGATGTCGTAGATGTTACCCAAAATCGGGACCCCCTTGGGTCCCGGGATAGGAACCTCTTTGGAGCTCATTGTGGGTGGTTAAATGAACGGTGTCAGAGGAAAAATGAAAGATTGAAAGTCCAGGCTGCCGTTATAAACAAACTGAGCAAATATAAGACGGGATTAGGATGCCCAAATCCGATAAGGTAGTAGCACCGCCCCGCGATCAGCAATGAAGCCTACAACGCGGTCAGCAACAAAGCTTGCATGTACCTCCCGTTTAACCTTCCACAACAACGCCATGCACTGCATAATCAACCTTGAGGATATCCTGATTTGTCCAACATGCCGATTGATCCCATGTATAATCAATTGTACCCTGTAGTATTCTCTAACGGGGCAAAAACGCCGCGCCACGGGTCGGAATTGGTTAAACATTCCTGCCCGTGGAAGGATCCACCCTTGAACCTCGGCAGCTTTCTGAGCCAATCAACTTGGGATTGATCGACATAATGTGAGTAATTTGTCTCAGCGATTGGTCTTGGAAAGGCAACTTGCGATCGGTCGCGGGAGCCTCGATCGGGCCGACCGATAGAACCTGATTCATTTGCACGTTAGTTTGTCTCAACGTCAGATGGAAATGAGGTCATACTTTTCAAGGTTACAAGTGGCGGAGGGCTTGGATGAGGCTAATTTTAGAATGCATCATTTCATGCAAGGGCAGCAAAATCCAAAATCCCTTTCTTGGTTGTCCGTTAGCAACAAACACCTTGCGTATTATATTGCGTGACTGTTTGGAAAGAAGAGATAAAGGTCGTCCAGAAGAAACAATGTCTTGGAAAAAATATGTACAAATAATGTATATGAACGAATGGCCTAAACGGGACAATGGCAGGAGGCAGGCAACACCAGCTTGTAAACGCCGGCGGATTTGAACCGGAAAATGTGAAAAGAGACCAAAGAACGGATATCAACAAGAATGGGTGCCAAGAAATGGAAGGCAGGCGCAAGAACCGGGAGCTGAGGCGAAAGGAAATGGTCATTAAGGGTTCCATGGCCATCGCAGACGCCCACGGAAGGGACACGAGTGTCTCGTCAGGAATCAAGTCATGGTGTGTCTGAGAGACCGACAGCACAGGAGAAACAGGTTCGCGGAACCTGTTCGTAGCGATCGAAAAAAAAAAGGAAGAGATATCAAGCGGCGAGTTAAATATAGGAAGTGGAAGAAAATCCTTTAGCCGACTTTATTGTAGCCACTCTTTCTCCATTCAGTCTGTCTCCAGTCGTTCTGGTAGTTGAGCATTTCGGTGCGCTGGTCGGCAAATTTGGTGTCGTCCAAAGCTTGTGCGAGACGGCCCTGGCGGCGTTGGCGTATACACCACCACATGAATGCACCAACGCAGGCTGCGCCGACTACACCGCATGCGACGTAAATGCCGATGTGGGCGCCTTCGCCAAGGTCATCCCATTTCTCGGCCAGTGTCTCCTTGGCCTTCTTGTTGAGTTCGGTGACGGTGGTAGAGTTACCCCTAGAACAAAATTAGTTATGGTCGAATGGAGCTTATGTACGGAGTACTTACGCGACCACCTCGATACTTTGCCAATCACCCGAGTGGTTGCCGTACTTGTACTCCTTGCCGGAGTGGAAATCTTTAACACGAACACGCTGGACGGTCATGGTGAATGGGGCATCGTCCCAATCGACCAGGCCACCACCCCATTCAATCGTACCCAAGGACTCACTTTCCTCACCGGAAGGCCAAATACCGATCTTGACTTGACAAGGAGTCTGTGGGTAGTTCTTGCCCCCAACTGTCAGGGTTTCGGAGTAGTTGACTGTGCGAATCAGGACGTCATCCAGCCACCATTCCAATCTATCATGATCCCAATAGGTGGTGTAGTTATGGAACTCGGTATCGGCGTTCGACATAGCGACACTAGTACCGCGGTCGTATCCAGTGGTGTTGCCCTTGCCGAAGAAGTCGGTCTGCACGAGCGATGTATTATATCCGAGCCATTCCCAGTCAATCTCGTCGAGGTCATCAGATTCGAGGACGACACTGCTAATGATACCCGCACCCTTGGCCATCTTGACCCATGATTCAACAACACCAAAGAAGATATAGAAGTTGGACTGTAACAGGAGCGACGATCCATTAGTTTTGAGGGTGAATTCGGCACCTTCGTCGGTGTACTTGAGCGCGCCATCAGTCATGTTCCAGATAGTGGAGTCGAGCGTCTCGTTGAACCACCATGTATGCTCAGTACCGAGAGCAGGGTCGGCAGGACATGTAGTATTGAGCGGATCACATGTAGTGGATGTTTGAGCGGCTGCATAACCAGCCAGGGCGGCCACAGCGGCGAGTGCGAATGTGTTTCTCATTGTGAATAGACGTTCCGATCTCTTCCTCTCTTTAAACCAATAGCAGATATCAAGCTGAACAGGTGATTCCACAGAAAACAAGTAGAATGAATGAATGGACGAGATCAAGAACTCGGAAGCCCTATCTCCAAAAGAATGGATGTGCGGTATACACGCACGAAATGATCGTAAGTGGAAGACACGAGTAAGAAGATTAAGAGAGAAGCATTGGAAGGAAATGGGGGGAAACACGCCAAATGTGGGTTCGTCGCATTACGGCTAGTGCTGGGGCAAAAAGTAAAAAGCAATTAAATTTGTTCATTTGTGCTCTCACAGTAAGGGGAGGAACTGCAAGATTATGTCGAGGCTAAACCGCAGCAGGTTTAACCCCAGCGGCCCCGTGCCTGAAGCTAAACTCAATTAAGGGAATCTAAGCTTGAATAGGCTGCGAGTCACCGCCACTGCAGAACAATGGTTTTTCGTTGGTCAACCAGACCCGATAAGGCCGGGATCCACGGTTGAGTGCAAAATCAGAAGACACGGTCCTCTGATTTGCTTGACTTGGCAAATCACTACCGTATACAAGCAGCCCAAGCTATACCAAGCATCTCGTATCTCGTAATCTTGTACGGATAGTGTACTGATCGGCAAATGTCAAAGAATGAAAACTAAGCTACTCCAAGTCTCGAACCCACACACATGCTCCTTCCCCTTTTACTCGATATGGAGCTCTAAGATATCAGCTAGGCAGCAAACATATATATCTGTTCCACTGGCCCCCTATACAAGTCTATTTTGAGAGTCAAGTGTACCGAGCTCAGTTTTTTCCCTCACGAACCGAGTCATCCGGACAGGCTCCGCTTTCAAACCCACAAATACCACCGTCAACAAGCTAAGTCGACCCTGTGGAGATCCTTTCATGTCCGCTCAGACCTAATTCGGTCCGAAGTGACCGATTCCCACAAGCGAGCTGGGGCGATTTGGAAAAGGGGTGCCACTCTTGCGCCGTCATTCGCCAATTCCATGCAGGAAGACCTGGGCGAAGCTTTGAGGCGTCGCGCCGGCCCTTGGCCGTTACGTGGACATCTCACTAGTGTCAATGCTGGCTGAAATCAAGATTGGGCAGAGCGGTTGGTTGGCTACGGCAAGTTGGTTCAACCCCTGATCCGAAGTTCATCCATGTTTTTTTCTTCGCTTTCAGGGCAAATGAGGGTCTTGAAGGGTACGGCCCCGGGACCCCGAGATGCCGGACTTCCGTTATGTCAGCAGGGAGCTTTTTCTTCTATTGCGGAGACCAGTCCGTTCTCAGCAGTTTAAGCCGAAATCACGCCCCAAAAATGAAACGCGCATTTAATTGATCTCATTTGCTTTAATGATTTGCATATATCTCATGAGTCGTGTAATTGGTCCATATAGTCTTGAATCGTGCATATCGTGCATCTCGTATCCGTTCATATTATCTTCCACCCTTTTCCCTTCCCCATGAACCTGCATCAATGGATAGACATTACCCCTGTGCCGCCCCACTTATAATAGTGTTCCAATCTCCCGATCTGAATGGGTCACTTGATCAGCTCAGATACACTTTAGCTGGTCGTCGGACATCATCGCGATATCGTCGTGTAGTACTGCGCGAAACCCTAGGTTTCTCAACCACGTCAACATAGGACCCTGTGCTCCTTCTGCGGCTACCCCGAGAACGGGTGCTAGGGGGACGGTAGCCGACGTCCGGTTCGCTGCTGGTCCACACTCCAGGCATTCGGCAAAGTCGCCACAGCCACAGCAGGAGTAGGGTTCCGGCCATGGTTCCGATCACGATACCGGCAATGCCACCCGAAGAAATTGTACTCGGGCATCCATCGGTTGCTCGTGCTGCGATCTTCAAATCAATCGGGGCCTTCAAACAATTATCAGTTATCATTCCATGTTTTGCGGAGAGCCGTGGTACTGGGACTTTGGATCCGTTCTTTGGCGTCCCATGGGTTTGCTATGCACTAACCATTTTGAATGTTGACACTTCTTCAAGCGGATACTATTCTTTTTTTCTATTTCGCCAAGCTTCGAAGGTCATTAATGACAAGCTTGATACTGAAAAAATAGTATGCGGTGGGTCTGCAGTCGATCGCCAAGCTCAACGAAATGCCAAATGTCAAGGAACCACCGACCGAAACGAAGGAAATAAAGAAAAATCCAACAAATTCTGGATAAATCCGAGATGGACCGTATCTCTTATAAACACCTCGTCGCGGATCAATCAATCTCACTTCCAACCTCCTCATTTCATCCCGCTCTGACGTCAAGAAAACGTCGGCCTTGGCGGCCTGGAAGAGCAGCGATCTACATCACCAGGGTACAAACCTGGAACCCTGTCGCCAGAACTCATATTTAACAGCAGCTATTGGCCACCAACTCAAAGAAAAACTCAATGCTCTCAATCCTGTTTCTTGCCTTCGAATTAACTCTGGCAAACCTGGGCGGGTCGATTCCCGAGGAATCGGTACATGTGAAAACTTACGATGTGTCTCGGATGGTCCGGGTTACCTATCGAATGCGGGGCAGGTATATCCATGCTTCAGGATCGAAAAATGACGCACATCGCACGGTGAATTTATTGTGATAAGCTGTCTCTATGCACGCCCCACCATGCACACGCCCTTCTCGCAATGTTTCAGCTTGCCGGGTCGAGGTCTGGCTATTTCAATTCCACATGTCCAGGTGAAGGTGGCACATCTCCACTTTCCCACATCTTCGCGTCCTGGCCTAGCTCGAACTCGATTCTTCCGCCGTTGATCATGATATCTTCGTGCTCGAACCAGTTCTTTGTCCATTCTTTCCCGTTGATCTTCACGCTCTGCACGTAAAATCCGGCTTCCAACCCGGTCGCGGAGATGCGCAGCGTTTTATTCCCATTAATTGTCATGTTTAGATCTGGGAACCAGGGCGAAGAAAGTAGGTACACGGGCTGTGTGACGATGGGGTAGATACCAAGCATCTGCCACAAAAGCCAGGAATTCATGGCTCCTGCGTCGCTGTTGCCGGGTATGCCGTAAGCAGCGTCTTTGAAGCTGTTATTGGTTGAGTATAAGTCGCTGTGTTAGAGCTTGTTACGGAACTTACTATTCGTTGGCGAGGCTGCGTGCCTGTGCTACACTCTTGTGTTGCTTGTTGATATAATTGTACAGGTATGGTGTAGCGAAATCGGGCTCGTTCCTTTCAATTGGTTAGTGGATAAGACGAGATAAAGTCTGTTTAACGTACCCGATGTTCATCAACGTGGTAATGCCAGCTCCGTTGTCACCAAGGTCTTGAATAGCCATGTTTGGTTTAAACTGGACGATACCATTAGTGATAACCACACCCTCACAACCTAGATCATCTTACCATCATATCAAGCCTTGAATCAAACGTCTCCGATCCTCCCATAAACTTGATCAACGTCTTGACATCATGAGGAATAACGAACGAATATTCTATCAAACTTCTATTAGCTTCCTTACCAGTTCAACATCCACGGCCTGGAATACGTACCCCATGGAACAGCCTCATAAGTATACGAAGACCACTCACACCCTCCACACAACCTCGGGTCATACTCCGTATTATTAAAAGTCCCATCTGAAAATTTGGGAGCCAAAAACCCCGTAAAGTTCAGACTCTCCACACTCTCATCCCAAATATTCTGCCACCCCGCCGACCGATTCAAATACTTTTGCACATCACCGGGCATCTCCCCCTTAGCAACCTGACTAAGCGCAAAATCATTCAAGCTATACTCAACAGTCCGCGAAATACTGCGCGTGTTGCGGTTCTCCGATACATAGCCGAGTTCTTTCCAGTCATCTAATGCACCCCGACCTTCTTTCGTGCTTGCGGTGAAATCTGTAGGATCGAATGTATTGTATGGTGTTACTTCTGCGTCTTTGACCATTGCTGCATAGCCGTCTGTCCAGTTTATTGAGCCGCGGAGGCCTTTGACGTAGGCGTCTGCTAGAACGTTGTCGGCGTCTGAGCCGCCTTGGACGAGGCCGTTCCAGTTTCCGGAGCGGCCGTCTGGCATGTAGCCTTGATGTCTATGTAGATTGTTAGCTGGCGTTGCCTGATTTTAAGTTTTTGGTTGGGTGCGGTTGGTATTTTTACCTCCAGATATCGATCAGAGCTCGGATCATGGACTCGTAGTACTCTGGTTGGAATATATGGTAGAAACTGACCGTGCAGCGGAAGATATCCCCTTTCAAAGTCATGGTTAGTATCACCCATATAATCAGGCAAGAGGTTTCTGTTCACATACACATGGTGTAAAAGTCATCCCAGAACGGCTCACCAGACTCCCATAGAGGATTCTCACCCGATCGATCGGATGGCATCAAGTGCATGAAATATAGAGAGCTATACAGTAGCCTGACGTGTGTCATATTTGCTGAATCATCCAACGGGACCTGGATCTTGTTGAAAACGTCCTTATTCCACTCTTGAACTGCGTCGGCTACGGTGTCATTCAACGTCCACGATGGTATTTCTTTCTCGATGTAGGAGCGGGCTCTTGCGATAGAGATTGAGGAGATTCCCACGCGCGAGACAACACGTGAAGCCGATCCGGAACCCCAGCTCATCAATGCACCGATGCGGTTGTTCATTGGTCCCGAGTTGGCTTTTTTGGTCTGATTCCCGTATGTCGGTTGGCTTATTCCACCATTCGCCAGGTTTTGATACTTGGGAATTGGGTCTGTGTTTACGCCAGAAAATGTGCGTGCCTGGTCTGGCGTCTCGGAAAATTCTCCATAGAAAAATACCTTAAATGGGGCACCTATTGTCTGTCAGTATTTATCTCTTAGTATTGATTTGGTGGCTTGCCGTTATTCCATCCGCCGATGTAGGTTCCATATCCACTGTATGCTTTCCCGTCATCTTCGATTTCAATCTCCCCACCAACATAAAACTGACTTCCGGAGTCACCCGGTGATCCAGGTAGGTACTGAGGAGATTAGCTGTGTCTGAAGATGAGCCATCTCCGTGACCTACATGAGATACATCAACAAGAACATGCTTCTCTCCATCCGGGAACGAATACTCCATAATCCCAGCATGACGCGAAGCAGATAACTCAACAGTCACTCCACTTTCTAGTCGAGTCTTATAATATCCCACACTAGCCTCGTCGTTTCCAACCTAGCGGTTTCAACATGTCAGTCTTACCCGAGAATGTTTAAGCGAATCCGCTACTTACCCTCGGCTGACTATACGTCTGATTATCAAGGATATTGACCGGCCCCTCAACCGACGTCAACGGCATTTGAGCAATCAGTCCATACTTGGGCGCACCCCCAGTCCCACTCTCATGCATCATACTAATACCAGTAACGTTTCCATCGGGCGTCCATCCCCCATTCAAAATAGCAGTACTCCAATTCGCAGCCGTCGAGTCTATGCCCACCTTCGCAACACCGAACGGCCGCGCACCGCCCACAAAGATATCGCCTCCGCCGGCGCCTGTTCCATCTGGACCCTCAGAGCCAATGAATACATTCACGTATTGTGAGAGGTCAACCGCGGCTTTGGCGGTGCTGGTTAGTAGGATCAGTCCCAACAAAGGGGCTAATCTGTGATTCCACCGCATTTATGGTGATAGTGAAGAGCGTAACAAGCTTGGAGTCCTATTTTATTATGGGGTCATACGGTGCAAGGTGTGTTCAATAGATAAAATATGGTATGTACTGCGCCTCCTCAATTCTTATACATTCCCCGGCAGGAGAGAACCCCGATCCGATCCCTTCGGTGTAACGTCCGTCAACTTGGGTTCCTTTGACTCTCCGTGCATTGGAGATGCGGATTGGCAGGATCATTTTGTTTTCCCTTGGTTTCTTTGCTTTACCCCGCATCCTGCATTGTATGGGCGGGATATATTGGAATCGGGAATCCGTGCTCCGTACTTGAGTACCAAGACATATTCGATCGGCAAACAAAATGTAACATAGAGTGCCTTCGGGTTAATGATGGAACTTTGGGAACTGAGAACTGGGACTGGTTGAAGCTTGTTCGGTGATCTGTGCGAGTAAAGTTGGGGTAAACTCTTCAGGCTTTTATTATCCTATTACCCGTTTAAGAGTACAGACTCCGGGCTCTACAGTCCCGGGTATGGATAGATAGACCCGCGCTTGCCTATTACGATCGGACTAACGAATGCTAAGGCCGAGTATGTGGTCTTGTCTTGGGGTTGGTTCATGACTCAACACCCACAATCTCAAGCACAGCTTAGTCTGGGTTCAATCTCGTAATTACAAGTCAATTCGAGTTCCAAGGTTGTTGGACGAGAATGAGTTCTAATATGTATTTAGAAGAAAAACGCAGATTAATATGAAACAAAAAATAATTGTTCAAAGATCCAGATACTCCAAACCCATGATATCATCAGAACGAGCAGGCAACCCTATCCAGCCAGGTACCTATTCAAGGATGCGGAAGAAAACACAAAGAAAACATGCAATATTGACCCTTTATCATTACCGGCCCTCAATGTAGTCTCTGTTCTCGATTGTAACACTCTTGGTCATATGGTTGACCTTGTAAACTCCGACAAGTCTAGAGGCAAGTTCGAACTGTAGATTGTGTTAGCTCAAAATTTTTATATGGGTTGGCATGAGCAACATACCATGTTGTTTCTCAAAGAAATAACAATAAACTGAGCATTCTTTGTTCGCTCCTTGATATAAGAAGCAACGATAGATACCTGTAGTACCTTTATTAGCGTCGATACAGTAAACAATACGAATGAGATACTCACATTTCGGAAATCCAAGGCTGCATCAATCTCGTCCATAACGTAAAGCGGAGTAGGCTTATAATGGTGAAGGGCAAACACAAGGGCCAGACTGGATAATGTCTTCTCACCACCAGACAAGTTTCCAATGTTCTTCCAACTCTTCTTTGGTGGCATGACAGAGAAAAGGATACCCTCTGAGAAAGGATCCAGTGAGTCAACAAGCTCTAGTTCGGCATTACCACCCATGGTGATCATCTGGTACATCTCCTTCAGACGAAGAGAGATGATACCGAATCCTTCCATGAAACCATTCAAACGAGCGGACCGAAGACCGTCAAGACGAGCCTTTGCGCCATCTCGGGATGCCAAAGCTGTGGCCAAGTCTGCAGAACGCGATTCATGCTCAGCAGCGCGGCGACGGTACTCTTCGATGACAGCCAGGTCAACAGAGGCGTTTTGAACCTTCTCCTCCAATGCCACAATGACTGCTTTTAATGACTCCTTGTTCATCGCGTCCAACTCGTCCTTGGTGTACATCTGGAGTTCAGTAGATTCTTGCTCTTCACCCAAGTCACTGACGTTCTGCAAGGAAAGCTTCGAAAGCTTCTCTTCCCAGTAACGACTGCGCTTTTGGTTTTCTGAGAGAGCCTTTTGGTTCTCCTCCAGCTTGTTGCGCATTTCGATCTCAGTGGCCCGTGTCGCGTTGAGCTCGGCCACCTTCTCGTCGAGTTCATCCTTCAAGGCCTTAAGCTCTTCCTTCTTCGTCTCAAGAGCCTTGTAAAAGTTAGCATCACAGTCCTGACCTTGTCATTATATCGGGTTTTCTCACCAATTCGGCCTCGTCGGCCTTTTGTCTCCAGCCAGAAGCATCATTTGCTTGGTTTTCAACATCCTCCTCTAGCTTTTCCAAATCTTCGGCAATCTGGCTGAGCTCCTTCTCTGCCCCATCACGAGCCTTGGAGTGCTTTGTGATAAGCTTCTCGTTTTTAGACTTTTGCACTTCGGCATTGGAAATTTCATCAGCCAACAAGCCAATTTGTTCCTTCAAGCCATCAACCTTGGCTCTCTGTCCACGAAGACGCACACCACCGACTTCCATGATCTTATTTTGCAAGGTCTGGATCTCTTCCTCGATACCACTCTTCTGACTGTTCAGATCGTCGATCTCATCGTTGATGGCTTCGATTTGCTTTTCGAGAGTAGTCGCCTGTGTGGCATCGGTTTTTGATGGTTTGTGCTCGGCACTAATCTCTTTCACTCGTCGCTGAGCATCTGCAAGGCTGCGCTTAGAACTGTCGATCTCGATCAGGATCTTCTGGATCTTGGTCTCGACCCGCGGAATTTCGTCAGACTTCTCACGAATCTGAGATTCAACATTTCTCTGCTTTTCCGAGAAGGCTTGGAATTTACGTTCCAATTCCTCGAGGTCTGCTTCCAGGCGGGTGACCTGTTCCTTGGTGGTATCTGCGACTTGCTTTGAGGACATACCACCCCGTGCGACACGAGTACCACCACCACTCATCGTTCCAGACACGTCAATCAGTTGTCCATCCAATGTGACCACACGCCAACGTCGAGCACCATAGGCGATGCGGTTTGCTTGTTCGAGATCCTTGGCAACCAATGTGTTCTGCATGACACTGTAAAAAGCTGGTGCAAACTTCGGATCTTTGGGCTGAACAAGGTCAAAGAGCCGGGGAACACTTTCCGGTGTGTAGATAGTGGACATATCACGGCGAGGCAAACGGTCCAGAAGAATGAAGTTGGCGCGACCGAGGTTGTTCTTGCGCAGATAATCGATACAGTGTTGGCCGACCTCCACGGTTTCCACGACCATATTGTCGAGAGCGGGACAGGCGGTAGAAATGGCGACATCATACTTCTCATCGATAGTACCCAAGTTACCCAGGCGGCCGTGGAATCCATCAATACGGCCAGATTCCTTGAGCCGCATCAAACCTGTCAAGACACTTCCACGGTTCTGGGTACTTGCAAGGCTGACGCGTGCTTCGTCTGCCTTCTGACGAGCACTTGAAACATGCGAACGAACCTCGGGTTCACGGGCGACGTACTTTTTCAGGTCGTGCTTCAGCTTCTCCACCTCGCCTTCTAGGGTCTCCTTCTGAGCTTGACGTTCCTCAAGATCGGTTTGCTTGCTCTGCAAGGTCTCCTCAATGGAGGCGATCTTGCCATGTGCTTCCTCGAGCAGAACGGCACCGGCATTGCTCCGCTCGCGAATAATATCGAGCTCACTCTGTGCGACAGCGACGGCAGATTGCTTCTTGTTGATTTTCTCGTTCCAAGGCTCGAGAGACTTCTGTTTCGCGGCGATTTGGTCGGAGAGGCCTTGAGTTTTCCCCTTGAGGCTTTCACGAATGGAGTTCAACTCCACCTCTTCTGACTTCATTTCCTTTTCGAACTCAGTAGTCTCACGAGTCTTCTTCTCGATGTCGTCACTGAACTTTTCGACCAAACTCTGACACTCAGAAGCAGCCAGACGGCTTGTTTGCATGGTCTTTTCGAGCTTCTTCTGCTTGCCAACCAAGAATTTCTTTTTCTCCTCGAATTTGACTGATTCCTTGTCGTACTTGGCCATTTCCTTCAGCAAGCCCTGCGCTTCTTTCTCCATGGTTTCGTATTCCCGGACTCCACGCTTGTAGGCTTTCTCGAGTTCCTTGATGCCCGATTCGTTTCCTTCGTGCTTCTCGAGCTCCATGTTCAAGAGCTCCTGCATTTGGAGGATTGCTTCCTCGGTGACGCGGACATTATCCGCACACTCATCGATGTAGATCTGGTAGAGCGCCGATTGCTTTTCGGATAGCTCGTTTTCGTCTCGAATGTACGCCAAAGCCTTGTTCTTCTTGTCCTCGAGCGCAGTCTTCTCTTTCTCGACGTGTTGCACTCGGTTGTTCTTCTCCGCGCACACGTCATTCATAGACTCCAACTCGGTGGCTGCCTCATCGATCGGAGTCTTGTACTTTGAAGTTCCAATGATGTCTTCCAAATATTCGAGAAGACCTTCGTCGTGCTCGCCGGTGGCTTTCGCTTTCATCTGGGCAATGGACTCGACTTCGCCTTGTAAGATCAAGAACCGCTTGTGATCAAGATCAATGCCACGGTCTCGGAGGAAGGTGGTGACCGCAGTGAAATTTGTCTCCTTTTTGTTCATGTAGTATTTGCTGCTGTTGTTTTTGAATGCGCGTCGAGAAATAACCAAGTGGGAATCTGGGATGACTTCGTGGCCGCCGTCTGGCAGGTCGAGAACTTGCTCGAAGTGGACTTCTACTTCGCAGAAAGGTAGGTTCGGGTGCTGAGCTGAGTTATGAATCAAGGCCGAGATTTTGCCTTGTCGCATCTTGCTAGCACGGAAGCCAAACACAAAAAGAAGGGAATCAATAACGTTGGACTTTCCCGATCCGTTTGGTCCAACCACGGATGAGAAGGATGCGTGGAATGGACCAACAACCTGTTGTCCAGCGTAACTCTTGAAGTTGGTCAAAATCAAGTTCTGGATGATCATCCGAGGCTTGGCCTCTGCAGGCTCTTCCGGGGCTGGAGCAGCCACATTTCTCGATTTCATGACAATATCCATAGGCTTCTCCAGTACCGTAGAGTTGGGATTGATGTAAGAGACCTGGGATTTGGGCTCTTCCGGATGTTTCGATGGGGACTGGTTGACGGCGGATTCGGTAATGTCGGACAGAGGCGGTACACTTTCCCGACGAGCTCGCGCTTCAGGTTCTGGCGATGCGGATGGCTCTGGAGTGGGAAGTGAGCCCTTGACCGACATAGACGTAGTTGAGCCACGGCTCTTGCGGGGATGAGACATACTATGTCTTTTCAATGCCGCCTGATTGGACGGCGAATTGGGATCCACGTCCACAGCCTCAACACTCTTTCTCTTCAGTGCTGCGTTATTGGAAGGAGATTCGGCATCAGCCTCCACAGATACTAGGCTGGCTCCTTCATCATTTTCATCGTTTTCGTCCGTGTCGGTGACCTGCGATGCGTCTGAGTCGTCTGCCACCGATGGCCGAGATTTGCGCGCCGGCCGCGCAGTAGAGGGCGTCGATGGCTCCGCCTTGACATGGCTCCGCGACATTCGTTTTGTCTTCCTCGGGACCGGGGTGTAATCCTCCTCTTCCTCATCCTCATCGTCATCATCATGCGTCGAAGCCGTGGGTGTCACATTGCCAGCATCTTCCGATTCGGACGTCTCTTCGATAGCGTAACTCCTGCGGGAAGCTGAGCGGCGAGAGGGCCGACCCTGTGTAAGTGAAGCCATTATGCGCAAGTCAGTTCAAGCACTTGCTGCATGGGCGCGCGGGGATGGCGGGGGAAAGATGATGAAAGATAGACGCAGCAAGCTGCGGGAACCTTAAGAAAGTGGGTTGTTTACCTCCCGCCCAAATAGGGATAGCTTCATTGTTCTGCCACAACACAATCCTCACCGCCAGAATTTTACCGCGCCATTACCAAATTCATTACCAAGATTACACCGCTTTCCTACGGAGCACTTCATTCACATACTCTATTTCTACAATACCAGAAGCTCCCAATCATGGCGCAGTGGGAGGATTTTAACCAGATTTTTGGTTTCAACAAGAAGTATCATTATGATGCTAAGGTAGTTGAGCTGATCAATTCCAACCGCCGAGCGCTAGAAAACCATCTCTTCGCCGATCGGCTGTTGGCACTGGTTGGTATCAAAGGAGGTACGAACAGCTTGATAGCCCTGTCGTGATGCCTGTCACTGACCGCAAAGCTCAATATAGTGACCAAAGTCTATCCTCCAAAGACCAACGCCGACTTGCGCTCACTTATTGATCACATCGTCTCCTCTGAATTGGATATCCATCACAAGCAAGCCTTGATCTACTACATTCTCAAGGACTGTCGAGCTGCGCCAGATGCAGCAGGCCAATTTGCGCGCTCGTGTCACTTGCCCGAGAAATACCGTCTTTTTATTGAAGGTCTATGGCATATGGATCGTCTTGAATTCCGGGTATGTTTCCCCGCCGGGAATGCATAGCTATCGCTAACGTGCAACAGCGCGCAATCGAGTACCTGGCCGAACCTTCCCTCATTCCCACATTTCCCGATGAGATCCTCTATGTCCTCACTCTGTCCCAGCTTCCTAAACATGACAATGGCCTTGCGATCGCATACTACCTCAATGCCGCGCCGCCTCTGGCAACCGAAAAGGTGCAACGATCCTTCTACGAGACCCTTTGTCGCTCAAGTATCACTGAATCATTATTCTTCTCACGAAAATATGATGACTTCAAGCGTCGCGATTACTTTGCGCAGCTGGTTGAGTTCGTTCACAAAACTGCAGCTGGTCAAACACGCAGTAAGCGTGCGATGGAATTGGTTGGGCTGCCACTAGATGAAGATGAGGAGGATTGGTTTGAGGAGGCTTTGCTCCGTGGGAGTGCGAGCACACTCCCCGGTGCCAAGGATACATTGATGATGCGGCGCTTGGCAACAGGCAGAGTTGACGGTCTACCGGCAGAGCTGGAAGCATTGGGCGGGAAAAAGGTGGACGGGCTTAACTGGGATGATCTACGCCAAAGCATGCGGTACACACAAACGGGTGGTAACCCATTGGAATGAATGTAATGATAGCAAAATGGACAAATTAAGGAGTTCGGACTTATAGAATCTATTGTTTTCTTTCTGGGGAGTGCACTGGCTCCAGGGGCCCTGACACATGTATATACCTAATGGAGCCATTCCAAGGTCTCAGGATACCCGAGACACACCTGGGCTTGCCACAATGTCCAGTCCTGGCTACGTTGGTGGCCCAACAGCGTTAGATTCTCTTATGTATGACCTCGTGATTTCCTGACCTTCCAAGCTTGGGTCTGAACTAGGTATGCTTGTCAAGACATTGGAATGGAAGTGGGCTTCCGAGGTACTGTACAGTATATATATTCTTACCCCGGGAGCCCGCTATTAAGATGCCCAAGTGTGCTGCCCAGGTGGCTGCGTACCCTCGGACTACTTAGGTTATATTTAATCTTGGTAGTTAAATGATTACGAAAGTAATTGTGTAACATCTGAAGTGATTTCACTATACTCTTTATGAATTCAAGTTCATTTCATTTCATGTATAGTATTGAGTTTGAGGGGCCGATAACCGATAAGGCTCCCGATAGGAGATCAACTTCACAATTCGCGGAAAACAGCTCCAATTTCTATCACACGCGTTGTACTCTTCCTCTACAACTTACAATACATCTTTCGGCTCACTCAATACTGGTTGATTGACTCAGATCCCTTTCACATTGACTTGCAGCGAACTGGACCTGCAATTGCCTGGTCGCTGCGTCGCCTTGAATTGGGGCTATCACAACCGCGCCAGAGCAGCTCTGAAGTGTCAATGCGGTCATAGTCCAAGATGACCATCTGTGCTTTCTTCCAGCAGGGTCGCTGCAAGTTTGGCGGTAAGTAAAGACTGATATGGATCTGGGCTTATGGCTAATAATTGTTCAGACCGCTGCAAGTTCGAGCACCCTGGTCGCAATACAAACGGTTCGTCGGGGAACCGGTTTGGTGCTCTCGCCGCTGGTGGCTTTGGAAGTAAGTGAATTTGCTGCTAGAATGGCAACATGCAAACAGTCATGAATGGATTTGCAATTTCAAACTTGCCCTTTCATTGCGTTTCCACAATGACTTCGTTCCCCTGTTCTTTTTACACACCCCAACAACCCCGAATCATCTATGTCTCCTCCAGAAATGATGCCTCAACCATCAACATCCCGCAAACTCATAATTCCACTTGGAATAGCCACTCGAATCAATGTTCCCTCCAAGAAGGGCTCAGACGCTAACTCGCAACGTGTGGTAGATCAAGGCTCACGACAGACCCAACAACCCGCAGAGTAAGTACCCGAAGCCAAATTTTCACAATGTCTTAGCGATTAACTTGATTTAAGTTACAACTTGAATGCAAGCGACATTAAGCTCGACCTGACTGTTGGCAAAGGTCGCCCAGAATGGATATTCTCTGCATACGCGCCTTTGCGTGACCTTCCACGGCAGCTATTCGGTGGTCCCCAACGAGAGCAGAGCATGGAAGAGATGCGACTCCGCCACTACCAAGCAGCAGCAGCAGGCAACATGAATCAGGCCATGCAGGAAGCCGAGGCTCTGTATGCGGAATCAGCGAAGCAGATGGAAATGGCGTTGAGTGATATCAACGGCGCCATCCAGTACATCAATGATGGAGCTAAGGAACATCCGAACCGAATCGACATCGTCAATGGGAACACTGGCTCCAATGCGAACCAGATGACACCTGCTTTCGGCCAATCATCCACCCCCGCTCCCACCAATGCATTCGGAGGCAGTTCCTCATCGACAACCTTTGGCCAGCCATCAGCATTCGGAGGCAATTCCTCATCGACAGCCTTTGGCCAGCCATCGACACTCGGAGGTAGTTCATCATCGACAGCCTTTGGCCAGCCATCAACACTCGGAGGTAATACCTCATCGCCAGCCTTCGGCCAACCATCAGCTTTCGGGCAAACTGCTACTCTCGGCCAGCCGTCTGCCTTCGGACAACCATCGAGCCTTGGCCAAAAGCCATCTCCCTTCGGTCAACCCTCAGCCATGGGAGGACAGGGTGCGTTCGGAAAGCCGGCATTCGGCCAGCCAGCACAATCTGGCAACACCCAGCCTGCGTTCGGTCAATCAGGATTTGGCCAGCCGTCGGGCCCAGCACCCTTCGGTGGTGCAGCAGCATCTCCGTTCGGCACGGTCAACCAGAACGCCAATCCCTCTGCATTCGGACAGCCACCAGCCCAGCAACCTGCTGCAGCTGCAATCCCTTCACCATTCGGTCAGGTAGCCACACAACAAGCCGCTGCGCCATCTGGGTTTGGCCAGCCATCAGGCACAAGTGGCTTTGGCCAACCTTCCCAAAACCCAACACCATTCGGCCAACCCCAGCAGGCTAATCCAAATCCATTTGGCCAGCCACCCGCCGCAGCAAATCCATTTGGAGCCCCGCAAGCTACTCCTGCTCCCTTTGGCCAGCCTGCAGCCCCTCAAGGGTTACCGGTAGCAAATGTCGATGCTGGCCCGCCTGCATTCATGCAAATCGATGACCCTAATGAATTGAACCCCCTCCCAAGACTGCAGGGTGAAACCAGACGTGATCCTGGCTCTAACAGGCTCACTGCGTGGAAAGGCCGGCCCGTGCGATACGTTAACAATTACCCTTGCTATGAACACCCGCAAGACCCCAAGACTCTAGTTCGTATCAATTTCCCTGATGGACCGCCTGATGCGGCTACTCTACGTGATTCTCAAGGGAAAGAAGATGAGTATACCCCGGAGGTCATTGAGATGTATCAATTCTTCCTTGCGAATGGATACTTCAAGGATGGCATTATTCCGGCGGTGCCACCCAAGAGAGAATGGATCAGTTTTGATTTCTGAGCTTGTTATTGATTTCTTCCATTGATATTGTCGAAAAGGCCCGATGCTTCTTTTTCTTCTTTTCTCTTTGTTCGTTTTCAAGGTGCATATCCATGACCTGCCGGCTTCTTATCATTTGATTTTTTATGGGTACAGACTTGGTTTCAGTGTTTAGGTTTAGCCTGCACTAATGGCGTATTCGGAGTTCCAAGGCACCCTTTTATTACGCTTACCACGGCATGATTACGTTACAATTCTACAAGTTCAGATCCAGGATCTGCAAGTAAAGGTTCTTTCTCAAGATGTTTCCATTTTTTTTTTGTTTCAGGTAAAGCGGGTATCCACCAAGAATTCCTTCTCAGGCTCAAAAGCGGACAAATAACTGTTCCGCAACCGAAAACTCGGTATGACAGAGCAGCCACTCCAAAGACCCTCCCTGATCCATTGCAAGAACTACTTAGGGTAGTGCATTTAAGCAGCAATGGTAACCTCAACCTCAACACCGGCCTCGATGTTGATGATGATCTGCTTGACGGTCTCGGTGGGGGCGAGCAGGCTGTAACAGGGTCAGTAAATGTATATCCACCATGGTAACACAGCGCACGAAGAAGCCGCACGCCGTAGGTATCTAGATATATCCGGGAAAACTCACTCAATCAGGCGCTTGTGGATGCGCATCTCGAACTTGTCCCAAGTCTTGGAACCCTCACCGTTGGGGGTCTTACGGGTAGAGATGTTCAGGGTCTTGGTGGGCAGACGGACGGGACCCTTGACCTGGAGGGACTTGGAGCGAGCACGGTCGATCAGCTCCTGGCAGACCTTCTCGAGGGAGGCAACCTTGCGGGAGGTGAGGGTGATGCGGATCTTGTGGACCTTCTACAAGGGGCATTAGCAATTGCACACAGGAATGTATAGGCATGATAGAAAAGTGCTGAGAAAGGGGAGAGGGGCTTTTCCGCCGGCGCATTGCACAATGAACTTTGCGACGGCGAGGTGGGTGGTGGCGGCACATAGATAGTGGGAGACGATAGAGGATGAGATTTCACGTACAGGGCCCTCGCCGAACTCCTTCTCAGGCTTCTGGAAAGACATCTTGAGATTTTTGTGGTTGTTGGAAGAAGCTAATTGCCAATCAAGACCTGAACTGCTGGGCTCGGTAATGTGATGATGGCCGATGGAGATTGTGGGTGTGGAGCGAGAAATGTGAACATTTTTAGTGGGAAAACGCTTCGTGCTTCGGCTATCACAACGCTAGTCCCGATCGGGTATGCTGCTGACTCATCCACGTCGGGGACCAAATGCAGTTCTATCTACACGACGTAGCTGATATGGTGGTCGCTTTGTTTGTTAGCTATTCTGTTTAATTTTTTTTTTCTATTCGCTTCTCCTCGGAATTCGGGTTCCATTTTCTCTTCACTTTGAATTTTAGCGCATCCTAAAATGACGGGGTTCCCACCATTGGCCCCGGTACCCTCCCCCGCAGTCCGGAGGAGCATCCCATCTAATGACTGGGAAGCATGCCTGGAAGCATGGATGATGCTGCTGAGCATCCGTCTGAATGCCAATGATCAGAAATTTCAGCTTGCTGCTTCCGATGATCTTCCGGCTGTCTCGTTCCTGGAGTCTTTCTATCAACATGCCGCAGCAGGGGACCAGGGTCTGCAGTCTGGACCCAAAGCTCGAAAGCTTCGGAAACTTTGCTTTCTAACGACAAGGCGTTATATCTTGACCCTTTCAAATCCCCCAGCTGAGCTCTTCGATTGGAGACTTCTTGGTGATATGTGCTGCTGTTATCCGTCGAGCACGGCACTGAAGATGTCTTTATCAGAAGCATGGGACTTGCATCATGAAAAGATATCATCTAGCATAGAGAAAGCCAAATCATCTATTATGGGCCAGCTGTCTTCAGGAAGCCCTTCGTCAGTAGCCGATACCATCACGGATATTCGACGATTGACAATATTGGCTTCGGTATTGCCATCTTGCGGTCAGGTCTTGATGGCAGGCTCCGACTACCTGGATACACTGGCAGAAAGCTACCAGTCACCAAAAGCTCGAAATGAGCTGCGCAAGATTCTTGTCGCCAATCTCTATGTGGGCCTGGTCTCATTACTGAAAGAATCCTCAACCAACTTGTCGTTACTACTGGACCAGCTGTTCAGCCTAAAATCCGCCGCAGGAGTAGGGACACCCCAAATGAAAAATGAGGCCACAATCCTCTCAGATCTCATCTGTAGCTCTGATTTGCTACAAAGGCTTGAGAAGTATCTCAACAGCCACCCCCAAAAACGAGGAGAAGACCTCCTCTCCAGTCTTCGCGTCTACCAGATAGAGTCAAAACACAAGCACCACCGGTACCAAAGACGGAAGAAGGTGGACAAGGGCAAAGGTCCATCTTCTGGTTTACAAATTCAAGACGACGAGCTTCATGCACACAAGATGTCCCTTGTCTTGCAGGTGCAAGACCTCTTCCCAGACTTGGGCTCCGCCTTCGTGGTGAGGCTCCTAGATGTCTACAACGACAACCCCGAAGAAGTGATTGCCCACCTCCTGGACGACTCACTTTCTCCAGAGCTCCAAGGCTTGGATCGATCCGAACAACTCGCACCCCCAGCGGAACCAAAGCACGACCACTTAGCTCCTCGCCCAACACCTCCAGCAATTTACTCGCCACCGCTGCACTCAATACCTGAACGCAAGAACGTCTTCGATGAAGACGTCGACATCGCAGAACTAAGCCTCTCTGGGGAGTCCAAGGGCAAACTACGCTTCGGCCGTGCAGACCCTGATCTCACCGCAGACGAAGTTCTAGCAGACCGGAGTCAACATGCAACCAACAAAGCAGCCATTCTATCCGCACTGGCAGCATTCGACTCCGACGAAGACGAGCGCGACGACACATACGACGTCGCAGACGTCGGCGGCACAGTCGATGCCGTAACAGCCGGTGTCGATGCAGACGCCGAAACCGAGGCGCGAAACCAGCGTGCAACCGCAGATAATCTCGACATGATACTTCTCCGCGCTTATAAGGCCAACCCGGCGCTCTTCTCCCGTGACGCTGTAACGCGTCGCTCACAACCTCGCGCACAGCTAAAACGTGAGACTAACATGGTCGACGAGGCCATCGAGGGCTGGGCTGTTATGCTGGTCCGGGATCCAAAGCGTCTCACTAAACTTGAGAATCGACTTGCTGATGAGTTGGGTGGTTCCACTGGTGGATCGTTGAACCAGCCCGCTCTTTCTTCTACGTCGTATCGGAAACCGCGTGCTGGAGATGATGAAGATTCTACAGAGGGTGAGTCGTCTGGTCCTTCGGGCCGTGGGGGACACGCACATGATAGAGGTAGAGGTGGACGCGGTCGCGGAAGAGGTGGACGAGGCGGGCGGGGTGGTGGTCCTTCTCAACCTGGGGCCCCAGGGCAGCAGAATACTCCGGCGGCAAATAGGAGGAAGGAGGAGAATAAAGCCAGTCGGGCTAATCATAATCGGCGCCAGCAGCGGGCAAAGAAGATTGCGCGTGGAGGCGGCTTGCCGGGATGAATGTCAATACAGACTATCTGATATCAAACACAGTCTATGCAAATACTAGAAATTCCAAGGGGTCATGCTCCAAGGGTTGGCTAGCATCTACTGTAGGCATTCAGTGTCGATCGAGACATAAGCTCCCGACTTAGGTGAGAAGCCCGAGTAGTCTCACACTATGGAGATGTACAGCATTGTTGCAGAAAAATCGAAAATATCAATTCGCTCGTGTGTACATAAGATCTAGAAACGGATAGCTCAAGGAAAGTCATGATTACATTAATGGTTGTGCGAAAAGACGCCCTCTGTCGCAATTGACTTGCGGCACTCCTCCATGAGGCGAACCTGCTTCGCCACGTCACCGAGCCGGCTGATGACCTCCTTGTTTCCATCATAGAAAGTAAAGATGGCGTAGGGAATACCAGTCTCCTTGCAGAACTCCAGAACGTACTTTTGAGCACGGCGCAGATTGTGGCGGGGCATGCGAGGGTACAGGTGGTGGATGGCCTGGAACTGCAGACCACCGTGAAAGAAGTCCAGCCAGGTAGGACAGTCAACATCCATAGTTGTTCGCAACATCTTCTGGGGGAATGATTCATGAACACCCATGTCAGCGGTAGACATGGCGAAATGAGAGAGCGTGATTTGGACGTGCAGAGGCGAGGACACAACGTGAGAAACCAGCAAGAAGATGAGTCGACTTTGCCAGTCGGGGATGGTCTTGTACATCACACCGTAGACGAACCAATACCAAAAGAAAGCCTGACCAGCAAACTCAAGCCATATATGCCACCAGGCTGGACCTTTCCGCGGGGCTTGGCCCTTCAACAAGTACTCGTAACTCAATCGGTAGAGGTTGAAGCGGGCCAGCATCATAATAGGGTAGTAACTATAATTCTGGACTTTGACCAAAACCTTAGAGAACGCATCGAAAGTCATGTTGCGATCATAGTAAGTGCTATTGAGGCTGTCGAGGAAGCGGTGCGAAATGGCAAAGAAGGGAATGTGCTCGATATCTGGGTCGTGCTCCGGCTCATTGGTGACGATGTGGTGGACGTTGTGACTCCGTTTCCACCAGCCCAGACTCAATCCACCCATGAAATCGGCAATGATGATCCCGATCACTGTGTCCACATGGAAATTGTGGGTGATACCCATGTGACCAGCATCATGGGCAGTGAAGACAAGCTGGTGCCAGAAGCACCCGAGGAAAAAAGCAGAAGTTGCCCACCAACCAAGACGAAGAAATACGTAGGCTAGAGTGGCGAAGAGTGTGTACCGACAACACTCAATGAAGTAAGAGAAGTAATTGCAGTTGAATAGTCCATCGTCCTGCATGCGCACGTACAGCTCGCGGTATTTCCGTCTGATGCTGTCTTGGTTTGCCTGGTCCAACGAGGGATATTTTGCGGTATCGAATACAATTTCCTCACGGGTTCGAGCATCGAGGAAAGCTGGCCTGTGCTGCGAATCTCTCTCTGCCTCTACCGGCGTGGAAGCGTCGGTGTCTGTGCCTCGTGAGGACTTCTTTCGGCGGGTCACAGATTTGGAGTCGACCGCATCGAAAATCGGAGAAGGTGGCATGGAACCATCTTGGCTTGAATTGTCCTGACTTGTCAAATCCTCCTCGCTCGAGCACGTATCTTTGATGTATAGGCGGAACTTGCCGCCTTGAATCGGGGGGAGAAAGTTTGTCCAGACCCCTTCGACTCGACCGATCTGATAGGCGGGCATGCGCTCTCGGGCTTCTTTTGAATGCAAACTAGAGGGAAGCCATACAATTAGCAAAGGTCGGGAACAAGGATTTGGAGTCGGAGCCATACGCATTGATTTCATCTGTCGCGTCCCTACCAACCATGTGTTTGATCGGCTTTTCACCGCCAGGATGAAATTTGAGGAAAGCATCTACCTTGAGAACAGAGTTCTCGTAGATTATGACATGTTTCCCTTCCGCAATCAAGCCCTCAATGTACCGGCGACTCAACAAAGTGTCCTTCCGGGACGGTCGGGGAGCGGGTTTCTCCATCGTGGGAAGATGCGGTAAGTTGGAGAAGAGTGCGGGGAAGTTTGGTCGGAGGAAAAAGACGAGAATAATATATGAGAAGTTCAATACATCGTATGATCGTCGCAGCTGCTCGAAGTATGCATCTGAAACAAAAAGAAAAGGTTGGGAAGGCAGCAATGTATCAAGGAGGTGGATCAACAAGAGGGGAGGGATCAACCGCGGTCCTTCCACGGAACTCCCGTGATTACAATTACAGAGGCAGCAACTTGAACCTTGGAACACTTCACAATCGCACGAAATGGATCAGGTACATTCCTCCAAGCTTCGAAATATTCACCCTAGTCTGACCTGACCTATTTAGGAATCACTTTCATCGCTAATCGAGACATGGCTCCAGTGGGACCAGGTAAATAGCTGATGACTATGCTCGTGGCCGCGTGGTCTGACCATCAACCTAACGGAATTTCGGATATAGGATCCTAGGACTCGCGCGGAGATAGAGCACCTTCGGGATACCAATGACGAGAATGCACTGGAGTCATGCCTACGAAATCGTACGTTGGACTATACTATGGTATCCTTGAGCCGAAAAGCTAACTGTGGTTCCTAGGCATTGAATTTGGCACGGCAGGCTTACGAGGCCGTATGGCAGCGGGGTTCTCCTGCATGAATTCCTTGATTGTTATACAAGCTTCTCAGGGATTGGCCAAGTATATCCGAACTCAACGGCCTGAAATTGCCGCTAAAGGCGTTGTCATTGGATATGATGCGCGCCATAATTCTCGCAGATTCGCGGAGCTTGCTACCAATGCCTTCATTGCATTGCAGATCCCCGTCTACTTCTTTTCCCAATGCTCGCCAACCCCGATGGTTCCTTTTGGTATCAACCACTTTAAAGCTGCAGCTGGTATAATGGTTACCGCGAGCCATGTACATCAAGAAAGAGTACCCGAATAACAGCAATGCTAACAAATGACCTGGAAGAATCCGCCCCAAGATAACGGTATGTGTCTTTTTATCTCATCCAATGAAAAGCTGCTGATTTTTCTAGGTTACAAGGTGTAAGGCCCTCTTTGTTATTGTTCCCAGGTACCTACTCTGTTGTATGAGCTGACTTCGCCCTGCTCAGTTATTCTAGCAATGGTGCCCAGATCAATCGACCTGAAGACGGAGAGATAGCACAGTCTATTCGTGATAGTCTCGAGCCATGGCCGGGTGCATGGAATGACCTGCAGCCTGGCAAGTACTTGCACGCCGACGCCTACGAAAACATTATTCCTTCCTACAGGGCGCGGGTCAAAGAACACGCGGTTAGTAGACACCAAGGTTCTAAGCCGTACAAGCTGACTGTTGAAAAGCTGTCGACAATTTCAGGCTGGAAAGATCTCAGCTCATTTGTTTATACGCCTCTTCATGGCGTTGGAGGCCTAGTACTTCCAGACGTTTGTAATTCGCTGGGGGTGCACGACTTCCTATCTGTCCCTCTTCAATCAACACCGGATCCTGAGTTTCCCACGGTCAAATTTCCCAACCCCGAAGAAGCCGGGGCTCTTGACCTTGCCATACAAACCGCGGATCAAGAAGGGAGAACCCTGATCATTGCCAATGATCCCGATGCAGATCGGTTTGCGGCGGCAGAGAAGGTGAAGTTAGTCTCTTGTTCAATCCTCTTAAATAAGCCTTGGCTCACATGAATAGTGGCGAATGGTTTCTCTTCACCGGGAATCACATGGGTGTTCTTTTGGGATCTCATGTCCTTGAATCCTTAAGCAGCGAAGGTCTGTCAAAGGCTACATTTTTGACGACAACCGTATCCAGTGGCATGCTGGGAAAAATGGCCCAGTCCAAAGGAGCTCACTTCCAAGAGACATTGACTGGTTTCAAATGGATGGGCAATGTTGCCCGAGACCTTGAACGCACTGGAAAGACCGTGCCGTTTGCCTACGAGGAAGCCCTTGGTTACATGTTTCCTTCAGTCTGCTATGATAAAGATGGAATCACAGCCGCCGCCGTTTTTCTAGTGGCATATGCTAAATGGAGGTCTCAAGGGTTGACGGCGCAGGCGAAACTTCAACAAATATTCGGGGAATTCGGTCACCACGAGACACTAAACAACTACTTCCGTTCCCCTAGCCCAGATCTGACGGTTGAGCTGTTCCGTGGAATTCGAAGCGGCCCCTTCCTCGCCAACAAGACGTTTGGCCCATTCAAGATCGTCCGCTGGAGAGACCTGACACAAGGATTTGATTCTGCCTCTTTGGATAACAAACCCGATCTGCCTGAAGATCCTACCAGCCAGATGCTGACCCTATGGCTGGATGGGGGAGTGCGCTTCACTATTCGAGGCTCGGGTACAGAACCGAAGGTCAAGTGTAAGTTCCCTTCCCTTCTGTTGTACCATTGCCCTGTTTAGTCGCACATATGCAATCGGACTGACATGCACCACTAGTCTACATTGAGAGCTGTGGCGCTTCTCATGACAACGCCGTCAAGGCCGTTTGTGAGACCTTCCTCACGATCCTGACAGAATGGGTTCAGAAATACACCCCTTGCATGACCCATAGCCGCCAGCTCCCCACCTCGTCAGGTCACATCCTTGATATGGATAAGCAATGACGATATGTCTAAGTCTTGCGATCAGAAAGTTTTGAGACTTGAGATCTCAATTATGTGTTATTTACAAATCGAGACCAAGTAGCTTAAATGTTCATGTGAGGCAAATATTGAACAAAGAGGGCTCCGCCCAGGTGCCCAGGTGTCACTTAGGCCTGCAGGTCCCCGTCTACGTACAGAAATTTACCACTTGCTCTAGATTTACTTCGGCACACTTGGCTAACCAGAGACATACAAACTGCATTTAATGCTACACGAGCCTGGACCAGTCTCAGTTGTTGAAGTCAATCAAAGAGACAAGCATGGCTCAAGGAATTATATATCAAAGGCCTTTTTCCTGAACCAACCCCATATCTACACACGTAACATTTGACGGACACAGCCTCGTGGAACTCATCATCGAGCCCCTCTTCCCCCTCCATCAAGGTTGGCGTTATGTCTCATGCATTTCAAGGTCACCATATCCCAGGAAGCGTGTATCATACCCACCATACCCTGCCGGAAATACTGCCCCACCACTGTCAACATGGTCTCTTCCATGGACATGCTAGGACTATTAAGACAAGCGCTGGCTCTCGTACACTCTGCGAGCATCAAACCGCTGGTCCTGCTGGAGGGCCAACTGAAAAGCATCTGCACCCTCGTCAGCTCAATCCCCAAGACAAGGATCGTCACCCTGCCCATTGCGACCACGTCACCCATGAACTGTACGTGCAAGATCCTACATGAATGAAGCCTAAGTCGATTGTAAGGTCTCTAACCACTTGAAACCCAAAAGGAACGCCAATTGTCAGCCCAAGCCACCAAAACCAGGCTGCCCCTTTCATGACAGCGATCCGACAGATGCACCGCGATACGCCCATGCAAATCACCATCATACACACCCAGGCTCTACAAATGGATATGAGCAGCACGAAAACTCGCCTATATATCATGGCAACTATGTCATCCAGCCTGGGGCCGGGCATTATACAATACCGCCAGCCCCAACGAGGCAGAATCAACACCATTACCACCATGCACATGATCCAGCTCCAGTGGAGCCTCAGGTCCATCAACTATATCAGCATATGTATTTTGCACACGGTGCCCTTGATCCTGAAACCCCCCGCCATGAACCCGAGGAGAACCCTCCCCCTAAAGAGAGTCCTCGCGATCGCAACAAACCTCGCCTGCGTATTCATGAAGAAGATTTGCTGTGGGGATACGGGCCTCCTTTGCCTATGCTGACTATGCATCGTCGAAAAAATAATCAAAGGGGAAGGAAGATTTGACCAAGGGGCGTGGTGTTGCCTCGGTCTATATTTAACCCACAGTTTCTGGATGCAAAATATATAAGCACTAAGTTTCGGGCGTTGTGTTGTTATGTCGGTTTACTGAATCAATCAAAATGTGAAACACAATATTTTAAAGACCAGAGAGTACAAAATTTGATTAGGTAGAAATAGAGGGAAATCCAAAAAGTTGTTGGATGCACGTACACCTGGGCACGGGTGGGAGATTAAACAAAAGATGGATGCTGGATAAAGACCAAAAAGATTCTCCGATAGGGGGAATCGAACCCCCGGCTGTCGTGTGAGAGACGACGATGTTAGCCACTACACCATATCGGATTTTTGAGTGACAGTTTCATCGAATATGGCTCCATAATCAGAACGTGAATGTGAAATGTCCTTGAGTCGTCTTTTGCTCATCATTAATGATAATACTCGCGAGTTTAGCCATTTAGACTATACCGTTGGATGGATATGCGCCTTACCGAGGACTGAGTTGGTAGCGGCTAGTGCTATGTTGGATGAAGAGCACCCCGTTCTTCCGGCAGCTGATCCAAATGATATAATTCTTACCTCTTGGGTAGAATTCGAAATATGTCCATCGATATTGAAGGGACCGAATCCAGCGATTTAAGTCGCGAAAAAAATATCAAATATGGCTTGCCTGGGGCATTTGAGTGTCTTAATCACAGAAGAGACCATATCCGGCACCATAACATTAAAGCTGACCAGATCTACCGAGAGATATCGAGGCTTCACTTTGATTCTTTTCTAAATTTGTGCAAGAGCCAGAGCTCTGACCACTCATCTGAAAATTGGATTTCCATACTGAAAGGTCTTGATGAATGCAAAGAGCTGCTGCGCAATCGACCGATACGAGAGCCCTTCTCTACATCCTCCAGAAGCAGGTTAAAGGCCGAATCAGTCTTGAGACCCATTCGTTGTTCACGGAAAGGTTGTGAACTGAGAAGTTTGGCAACACAGAATGACTTAGTGTGCTTTGAAATGCAAGCGGTTGGTCTTGATAATCATATTCCTTGCGTTGTGATCCGTGGCATCTGCAATTATGCCGATCCGCAAAGGAACACCATCCTACAACAAGATGCCGCAATAGCTTGGACAACACTGGCAAGAGACCAGGTATACCGAATCATCCCTCGACTCGTGACCCAAGAGCCAAAGATCACGGAAATTCTAGAATATGAAGATAGCCATTAAAGGATATCCTTTCCTGCTGAAAGTTGAGTTTTTGTCTGGTATGAATAATGGCTCGATCTCAGACATGACATCTAAGGCTTACTGATCAGTATCATATTCCAGAGAGAGACAGCTGGATGAGGACCCTCGCCCTTATAACCTGTTTCCGGCTTGACTGTTCTGACGGTGTAAAAGTGAAGCGCGAGAAGGAAGAAGACAGGGCTCCGAGGCAGACTCAATTGCGATAACACAAAGTTTGTAAAACCCCTATAGTCTCTCAAAAAAGAATTGCTATGGATAGAGCTGAATGATTTAAAGGGGATCTATTGGCTAACATATATATACCACCGGCGCTGCGTGTATATAGAATACATTAACCAGGATACGGAGAGATATACTAGGGCTGAGTGTCTTTCACCACTAGAGCATAGGTAGGATAGGGCATTTCTCATCGTCTATAGTGGCTTCCGTAGGTTAGACCCAAACTGGTGTAGAAGCGCATATGTAGGGATCAGTCCGAAGCTGCATATCATCCCCTGCCCTATAAAAGTCCAGCTCCATCCTAAATCTACATTTTCAGTTTCTACCCAGCAGGGAAAACGAGAGGGTCAATGCGTACCTGATATCTCTACCCAGAGGCTAATGAACCAAGGGTTAATAAAAGCCGATAACTAGCCTGGGTTAGTCCAGTGCCCCCGTGTGGGAACACTCGTGTGGCACTTACATTGATCACCACCGAGTAAAACATGATCACCTCCATGGCAAATTCGGGATAATTGTCGACAATATACGTAGAGAGCACTGTATTTCCAACCTGTGTGCCCGCAGCATCTAATCAACGGTTAATGAACGGTCCGCGAAACCTCGAAGCCCCCGATCAGTACTCACACAGGAAGAAAGCCACTTGGCCCGTCATCCAGTGCCAATTTTTATCAACCGAAATCCCCCAAAGGACGAGACCCACCGATGACACTACTGCAGCCGGATACCCGAGCCAGAGTCTCATCTCCGGAATGCGTTGCGAATCGTTCTTGTGAGCTAATCGAGCAACGAGCCAATCACTGAGGCGACCGGAGCAGAATGCCTCAGCGAATATGAGACCTAGGAGGAGTCCAATAAAGAGGAGACCCTGCACTTGAACGCTGCGGCTCTCGTAGGCCAGTGGCTCCATCGTCATGATCGAGCAGATCCTATTAGGTTAGACGGGTTGTCGATGCGGTCTGGACTTACACTTACCACCAATACTGGAAAAATACATAGCAGCAAATACTTATGGATATTGTGGGGTACATCCACAGTTTACAGAATACTAAAACTGCGTCCCAGGGCTTGGGGTGTCTGACTCCTGGGATCTGTCTCAAATGCTGTTCTCGTCAGAGAGTAGAGCGTTCCTTGGGGTAAAAACCCTTACCAGATAACCCAAACTTTTCGTCCGCTTGATGTCGGAAATAGCATCGTACTTTGTATCCAGAGATATCTCCTGTCCTTCACATTCTGCTTCATACTCTAACACCACCGCACGTGGATAGTGGGTCTCTGGGAGGAAGAGACATTCGCAGATAAGTAACACCCCGAAGAGGATAGTGACATGATAACTGATCCAATACTGAGAAACAGAAGCCAAAAAACCACCCACTGCAGACAGTTAGTAAAATCCATTAACTCGAGTCCTCGTACGTACCTACGGCTCCAAGCACTGTCCCAAAGTTAGCAGACATGGCCCATAATCCCACTCGAAAGCCCCTCTCATGCTCGAAAGATAAATCATTGATAACTGTTAAGCCGATATTTGCAGATGGACCGGCGCCTAGACCCTGAAAAAAACGTGCAGCCATATACCCCGAAAGAGAGCTCCCATGGAGCGAGGTACATCCGCTCGCCACAACAGCAATACCAGTGCTTGCAATCAACACCATACGACGTCCATATGTCTCAGCTAAGGACGAAGTAATGAGCGGACCGATAGCAAGGCCGAGACATGGCACTGCAAAGGACCATGTCACTTTTGTGTAGGTCGTGTCGAATTGGACTTCGAGTTCGGTGAAGGATGGGACTGGCGCGGTCGTGAAATAGGTAAGTAGGCAGTAGGCAAAACATGCAATCATAATACAGGTATATTTTTGAACAAAACTCCAGTTCAGAGGATCCAGGGGATCTTCTGTCACTGCTGGGTAAAGAGGGCTTCCAGATGGACTCAGTCGGATGGGTTTAGACTGACCGGCCTCGGTCGTGGCCGGCGACTCTTCAGTCTCGGGGTATTTAGCGAGTGACATGATAGTTGTGCACGTAGAAAACAGTGAAAGAGTTAGACCAGTACGAGGCTGAGCAGAGAACAGCATATTTATTTAATCAACTAGAAGCCTTGTGTAATCATCTTGCTTATCTCTCTCATGCCATGAGTTTATCTACCTTTAGTTGTGATAGCAGCTCTGATAACGAGACCATGCTGGCGCATAGGGCCTCGGACGATCCTCCCGTTCAAATTGGTGGCTGCCGTCTCCTCAAGCTTCCTATTTCGTGAAAGCGCCAAGTGTTATTGGTAGTTTTAAACCAGTCATCGCGTTTCGCTCATCTTCCCCGCACCCCCCATCGCTAGCGATAGTCATTGGCTAGCACTAGTGGATTAGTAGGTCCTCTATCGTATCTATCCTGCTTATCTCCCCTGTACCGGATATTTCCTACGCTAGGTTATGATAGCAGGTCCGATACCGAAAAGTGCTAACGCATAGGGCCTTAGATGATACTCCCATTGAAGCTAGTGGAAGCCGTCTTCTCAGTCTCTCCTATGTCGTCAAGCACCTGGTATGATCAGTAGCCCCAAGCCAGTCACCGCGTTCTTTCAATCGCTAGCGACAGTCAACGGCTAGTACTGGCAGATTGACGGGTTCTCTGTCGGGGCTAAGAGACTGTGACTGTAACGGATTTCACAAGCGAGCGAGCCACCTGGTCGGCGTGTATTTGAGCCTATAGGCACAGTAGCAATTTAGACCTCGTATATTAGTGCACCTATAAGATCCACTTTTCTCTGTTTCGTTGTGCATCGCGAAAGCAGGCAAAATTTCCTCAACCGAGACGAGACTGCTGGACTGTAGTCACTAGCGCGGTTTATTCAAAAAGCCAAAGAATAATTTCTTCCATCCGCAACACCTGTTTATGAACAGCGTGGAAGGTCCCCCACAAATGAGAGACGACTACACCGAGTGGGAATGCTTTGCGCATCCTGACCCAGATGAGGAAGATCCCCCGGCTCTGGACGAAATACAGACTCTACGAGAATCCTCTGAGCGCTACAACACTTTCAATGCCATTCCAGCAGACATCGCTGCCCGCAACTTAATGTCGCTCGTCAATGAGGACCGCCTTATAGATGAGCGTCAGAGTGGTGTCGTGGACAAAGGCGAACGCGTTTCCTGGTTATTATGGGATGCCGCTATGGAGATGCCTCACTATCAGCCTGCCATCCTCAATTTGGTGGACGTTATTCGCGCTCTTCCCGAGCTGGATGGAACCGAGGAGCAGATTCGCACCGGTCATTTCAAGGACAGATTAGAAGCCTGGAGGTCCTTGGCGGCATATAAAAACATTTGGCTTGAGACTTATTCGCGTGAGTAGTCTCTTCCCCCGTATCCCATTTGCCCCCGGCGAAAGGAATGTCATCTCCTTTGCCAGCGTGGCTCGAGCCACGCGAGATGTCCTGGTCTCCATAGGGTTCCATTCGTCAATCAATTATCACCAGGTATTCCGAGTAATTGTGTTCGCACTAGAACAAGATCCATGGACTTATGCAAACCCACCTCCACCGCAGTCGCCAACACTCTTGCAGCGCCACCATCTCCGAGATACTCGCCGCGCTACTGATTATGTACTGATGTTGAATGTAGGTGAAATCGAAAGTCACGATTGCACTTGAGATGATTGACCTATTGAAAATAGACTGACGTGCACGCTATGGTTCCCTTTTTCGAAATTGCCGGGCATGTTATCTTTTGATTTGTGGGAAAAAGAGATCTGTCTCTCTTCGAAAGATTGAAACCGCCTCGTTGCAACTTATGGAAGGGAGAGTCATGTTTTTCGATGGAGAGACGGATATTTTGGAAAGAGCGGCTGCAATGGGTAAGTGAGCAAGATGAGCTGATGGAAACGATGCGAGACGACGCCCATAAAGTTATGCAAACTATGCAAGAAATTGAGCAACAGAACCAAGGGATGGATTTGATGAATCAGGTTTAGCACAAAATTGTTAATTATTGGCTAGTCACATCGTCAACTCTGTTCTACTCAACAGCAATTCTCAGTTCGGGGAAAAGATGCTACTGCAAGTGCACTGCCACAGAGCTTACTTCGATCAATATGACCAAGGTACTGGACTCTTTCATGTGACTTGACTGGGTGGTCACTACTACTAACTGTTTAAGTTGAATTATATAGGTTCATGTGATTTTGTTTAATCAAGCTTCGTAAAACGTAGATCTGCGCATCGCTGGCTCGCATTTGTCCTTCTATAAAATTTGCTCGATGTCAGCACCTCGACCGAGCAGAATCTCCACTACTCCTCTCTGGCCTTTAGCCAAAGCTGCCAGAAGTGCGGTTCCATGTCGCCCACCTTGGGCATAAACGTCGGCACCTCGATCAAGAAGGATATGTACCACCTTCTCGTGTCCATATGCGGATGCGAACTGAAGAGCATTGCCGTATACCCCACCTTGCGCATTTACGTCGGCACCTTTATCAAGCAGCATCTGTACCAAGCTCTCATGGCCATAAGATGATGCAACTTCGAGCGCGGTCCCACCATTCAGACCTGAAACATTTATATCAACGCCTAGATCAAGCAAGATCTGCACTATCTCCCCATTGTTTTTAACGCATGCGGCCTGGAGTGCAGTGCCAAATGTTCCTCCGTGAGCCTTCGGATCAGCACCGTGGCTAAGCAATTTCTGCACTATTTCCGTAAAGCCATTGTATGACGCGGCCTGGAGTGCAGTGCCAAATGTTCCACCTTGAGCATTCACATCGGCACCTCGATCAAGCAGACTTTGCACCATATCCTCTTGGCCTCCATTTGCTGCTGCTTGGAGCGAATCGCCATAAAGTTCGCTTTTAAAATGTATATCAGCACCTTGATCTATCAGCACCTGCAGTATCTTCTCGTGATTTGAAAACGCTGCTGCCACAAGCGCATTCGTATATGCTCCCCCTCGACTATGTATATCGGCACCATGGTCAAGGAGTATATGTACCACTTCCTCATGGCCCTTAAATGCGGCGGCCTGTAGTGCACTACCGAAGTGTCCGCATTGGGAGTTCACATCAGCACCGTTATCCAGCAGTAACCGCACCAACTCCTCATGACCTTTAGAGGACGCAACCTGGAGCGCATTCCCTTCTCGTCCAGTTTGGCGATTCACGTCGGCACCTCGATCAAGCAAGATCTGAACTACCTTTATATGGTCTTCAGACACTGCGGCCTGGAGCGCGTCCCAGCTGCTGCCGTATAGTCCATCCTTAGCGTTAATATCAGCACCATGATCAAGGAGATCCTGCACTATCTTCTCATGGCCTTTGCGTGAAGCCGCTACAAGCGCGTGCCAGTATTTTTCACCTGGATCATTGGCGTCCGCACCATTTTCAAGGAGGATCTGCACTACTTCTTTATGGCCGTGAGTCGAGGCCATCAGAAGAGCATTGCCATATCGTCCACCTTGGCAATTAACGTCGGCACCATGATCAACCAGAGCCTGTACCACATTTTGGTGACCTTTAGACGATGCCTCCAGAATTGGATTAGTTTCTCCTACTCGAAGGTCTACCTCGGCGCCTCGATCGAGAAGAATCTTTACCACCCTTTCATGTCCATGAGATGCCGCCGCTTGAAGCGCGTTGTTCCATTTTCCGCCAGTCGCATGGACAGCATTCGATATGCCAGCTTCATCTCCCAGGTTTGCTACAAGAGCACTTAAGACATCATGTAGCCCAAGGAGGGCTATGTAGTATAAAGGCAGCGGTATATCTTCGGCTGCACGCTCAAAGTCCACAGATGTGTTCCATGGACGATCTAAATCGTGTAGGCGCGCCCATGTTACAAATGAATCTGTCTTTCCCGCAAATAGTCTCAGCACTAGCCCTTGGCAAGGGCTGCTATAATGATGAAACCATTGCATCGCGGCAAAATGCGCCAAAGGAAACTCTTCAAGCTTCGCCATATCCAATACCCCTTCAGAGAGCATTGGATCTAAGAGGTACACAAGGAGGATCTGAGCCATTTCGGTGTTGGCCTGTCCTTTTTGGATTGCGAATTTCGCGGCTTTCGACCTGACAACACGCTCTGATTCGAGGTACTCCTGCACGGAGAAGTGGGCTATGCGAGCAATTCGGACCTCTAGTCTTGTGTCGACCCCAACCGCCGAGAGCTCTATTAGACCGCGACAGACTTCGACAAGGTCATCTTCTTCTTCATATATTCGACCATGGTCAAGGTGCGGTGGTTCCCTCAGATCCACAGCATGCGCATGAATCAGCTCCTTTACAGTGAGTGGTCGATTGGCAACTGTTGGGTCACTTGACCTGTATCTACCATATCCCTTCACGTTCAGTAGCTTAGACTTCTTCCTTCTTCATACCACATGTTATCACCATATACGTTCTGTACACTTCCACACGTACGTCCGTAGAGGTTATGAGTCCTTTGCTCTGATCCTGAATACCTCCGATCTGAGCTTCTTTTTCTCTGCTTGCACCTCGCTGTCGCTGCTTCCAGCTGCTTCAGGCACGAGGCCCTGCAGAATTTTCTTTTGTTGACACTACGTCACCACCCCTCTACCCCGGTATAGCTGTACCACCCTTTGCTAGGCGATATCTCGCCTATACCTCGCTGCTACTGGTAGCACATACATCTTTCGTCTACTACGTCCATAAGAGGGTCGAGACGACACCTGATTCGTTAAAAACGACCCACACGGGCCGTGCCGAGTCTCACAACACACATACACGACTATAACACCTTTCCTCCATCACAATACCTTTATAATATCTCTCACGCTGACGTGCTCTCCTCTAGAGTAGGTTAAGTCGGTGGTTGGTGAGAAGCTGAAGGGTGAGACCGACTTCCACCGCTGGGCGGGTTGTATGAAGCGAGCGATTGAGTCTGTCGATAAGTACTACTTAGATATACTCACCAGGGAATACGAACCCCCGTTTAACTGGCGTGTTAAGGACTACAGCGTCGAGGAAGCTAAGGCGAGAATTGTCGCTTTCGAGATTAGTTAAGATCGTCCCTGCACGATCGCTAACGTTTCTAATACCGCGGCGAATAACTTCATCCGTGATAACGTCACTAGGCCTAATATCGAGTACGATAAGTGGGACAAAGCATATATTATACTTACCTACTTTATTATAGTAACTATTAATAACCGAGTTAAGTCATAGGTTACTAATATTCGTCGGGGACTAGATATATAGGACATACTTACTAAGCTCTATGGGCACGCGACGAAGTTCACTTATATTTAGGTCTATAATAACTAGACCTCTATTAAGTATAAGTAGGGGGGAGGATACTCTATATTCCTCTCTAAGTAGCGCTAGGCGTATAATAAGGTTCTCGCTATAGTACCTATTAGTTAAGCTATTCCTTAATTCATTATCTATATAACCTTTATTAATATAGTGTTTAAGAACCCTAACTATGCCCACTAGATTAAGTTAAATAAGTAGTTAATTAATAAGCTTAATATTGTTAAGAAGATTATTCCTAAATTTATGGTTAATAAATAACGTGCTTATTCTATGCGTGGAAATACCGCTTCTTCTATTACTACGATCTTATAGGAAAAGAATAGTAAGAAGAAGAAGTAAGAAGATAGGAAACTAGATAGGAAATCTAATAAGAAATCTAATAGAAAGCAGTAGTCTAATAAGTAGATATATTACTACTACTTCTATAAGAAGTATATTACCTATAAGGAAGAAGACTACTATTATAACCTAGCTATACCTATATAATTAGCGTCTATAGTGTTAGCGACGTCTATAATAGAGCCCGCGGAATTATCTATAAAGATAGCTTATATCGAGCTCTTAGGGTCATATATTACTAAGCTATTTAATAATAGAGCTAATAATTACCTTAATTATAGTACCGCTTTCCTACCTCCTTCTATTACCTCTACCACGAGCTTAGATATAGATACTATCTACCTAGTGTTAGCATATATCGATATATATAGGTAATATAACTAGATGGTGGACTCGGGCACTATACACTCTATGACTCTATATACTATAAATTTTATCTCCTTTATAGAATATAGATATACTATTAAGGTCGCTAAGGGGTCTATATACTATATAAAAGGTTATAGAGACGTTATACTAGATATTCTAAGCCTGGATAGCACCCTATGCTCGCTAAAGCTTATAAAGGTCTAGCTTATACTAGAAATAATATTAAACTTACTTTCGGTCTCTAATCTTAATAAGGCGGGGTATATTATACTTTTTGTGGGTGACTAGGGTTATATCTACATGAGTAACACTAATTACCGCTTAGAGACCCTACTAGCGTCTACCACACTAAGAAATAAGTAGTACTGGCTTTATATAGCAGACACCTCTAAGGGATAGCTAGAGTATCTTATATATGCGAACTAGCTCATAATTCCTACCGCTATAAGCGCTATAAGCACCAGAAAATCTCCTACTCTAGCTCTAATATCTATCGACCTAGCTCACTATAGAGTATGTTATACTAGTGAGCGTAAGGTTAAGTATATGCCCTACCACTCTATTAGGATCACCTTAATCAAAGGGTCGCTTAAGCGACCTTATAGCCTATATATATAAGATAAGGGGCATGCTCTTCTATATGGCTCTAAGGATATATGGTCTCTTCTAGGAGAAAAGCTTCACCTAGACGTCTAGGGTCCTGTATCTATCGCTTCTTATAGTAGATAGCATTATTTCGTTACTATTACTAATGACTATTCACGCTTCTACTAGGTCTTTCTAATTAAGTTAAGGTTAGAGGTTCTAGATTGCTTTATTAAGGTCGAGTAGTATCTTAAGATATAATTTAACTACGTTGTTAAGTAGGTAATAGTAGATAACGCCACTAAGCATATTCCGCTCGCTAATTACCTTGTCTTAAAGGGTGTTATATAGTACCCGACCCCGCTATATATAAAGTAGCTTAATAGTGTTACTAAGATCAAGAACAGATATCTAATCGAGCCGCTTATAGTAGTTATAATAGAGCATCAGCTCCTAAAATATCTATAGGGCGAGCTCCTACTTAGCGTTAATTATACCATAAATCGTCTATGGCATTCCACTATAAAGAGAACTCTATATAAAGCTCTATATAGCACGTTACCTAATATCTCTAATCTCTATGCGCTAGATTACTAGTACTAGTATCTTATACTAAAGGAGCGACGTGAATCTAAGCTTTATCTATATATAGAAGAGGGTCGCCTAGTAGGATATAATAGTTAAGGTTACTATATCTATGACGTTAAAACCAGGAAAATTATACGCTCTAGGAATATTATCTTCTAGGAGAACCCTATATATAAGCTTCTATCTCCGTTATATAAGCTTAACACTAGCGACCAAGACTCAACTAGTGAAGACGAGGTAAGCGACTATAGTCACTATATTCCTCGTGATTTTCTTTAAGTAGCTCTAGAGCAGAGCCTGGTTATCGAAAACCAGCCTATATAAGCCCTAAAACAAGCTCCTTAGTAAATCATCTATCCTAAGCTAGGATCCCCTATAGATCCTATCAAGGCTCCACTTAATTAAGCTCTCTTAGCTCCACCTTAGCCTATAAGTAGTCAACCACCTATTAAGTCACTAGTTAAGGCCCCCGCTCTAGCTCTAGCCCCACACTAATCCGCACGCATATAGGAATAGCTCGAGAAATTAGTAGGGAATAGTGTGTTCCTAGAGGATAAGATACTAGATATCCTCATATCTAATAAGTAGCTATATAACATCGTTATAAAGGTTATAGCTACTAAGGCAGGGATTCTTCGGCCAAAAAAACTAGCCCCTATAGACCCCGGTTTCACCCCTATATTATATAAGGAAGCGGTATCATACCTAGAGTATAAGAGGTGGAGAGCTACTATATATAAAGAGCTTTCTCACCATAATCATAATAGCACCTAGTATATAGTTAATAAGCCTAAGAATCAGTGTCTCTTAACGCTTAAGTAGGTATTTAAAATTAAGGCGGATAGCATATATAAGGTAAGACTAGTAGTTAGAGGTTTCTACTAGCAAGCGGGCCCTGATTATATCGACGTCTATGCTATAGTCACTAAGCCTATAAGCTTTAAGATATTTATAGCTATTACTACTACTAAGGGGTAGTATCTACATTATACTAACATAACCGCTATATTTCTTAATACTAAGCTTTAAGAAACTATCTATATATATCTTCTAGAGTAGGAGAAGCTTAATCCCACTAAGTGCGGATTACTCATTAAAACCCTATATAGTTTAAAGCAATCTCCGCGGGAATAGAACTAGCTTATATATAACATACTACTCGCTACTAGATATAGCTCTATATATACTAACTATAGTATATACATCAAGGTTATAGCACTAGGAGAGTAGATATTTCTTCTAGTATACATTAATAATGTACTTTTTCTATCTCTAAGCGAAGCTCTAATAGCAGACGCTAAGAAACTACTTTCCACACACTTTGATATAATAGACAAGGGCCCTGTGAAGCGGTATCTTAGTATAGACGTCATATATGCACATAGTAAGTTCTACCTCTCGCAGGCTAATTATATCAATAAAACTCTCTATCATTTCGGTCTCTAGGACCTTAAGCTAGCTCTTATACCTTTTAATAAAAAGCTAGTGCTTATGCCACGTGATATAAATAACTTAGCGACCCCTAACGAGGTTAAGTTATACCAGAAGCGCATAGATAGGCTGATATAGATCATGATTTCTACTTAACTAAAGGTTTCCTAGCTAGTCTATAAGCTTATAAAATATACATAGAACCCCTCTATTACTCACGTCATAGCGGTTTAATAGATATTCCAGTACCTTAAAGGCACTAATCTAGCACTTTACTATAGCCTAGGACCCATATCTACACCTATTATAGAGGCCCTACTAACATAGCTTTTATATAGATATTATAACTCAAGCTAGGTAGGTCCATATAATAACACTAGTCTCTCAATAACTAGTTACGTCTTCCTACTAGCTAGCGGGCCCATCACATAGATTTCTAAGCGTCAGAAATTAGTTACTCTATCATCCACAGAGGCAGAATACATCACCCAAGCAGCTACAGTTCAAGAGCTCAAGTGGGTAGATCTTCTACTATCCAAGCTCATGATTATAGACGACCTTCTTTAGCGTCCAACCACCATATTTACTAACAACCAGGGCGCCATGGCGCTCGCTTCTAACCCTGAATTCCATAGTTAATCGAAGCATATCAGCATCAAATATCACTACCAGCGGCAAGAGATCTCCGCTAGCACATACATACTAACCTACATTCCAACGGCCTCATAAGCAGTAGATAGGCTGACCAAGCCACTAGCAAAGGTCTCTTTCATAAGGTTTGTTGCGCAGATGGGCATGAAGGCCCTTCCCCCTGAGGCTTTTCCCAATTAGGAAATAGAGTCTGCTTGGTTTTTATTACGTTTTCGTGCAATTCAGCTTACAGC